>OY288241.1:35603277-36193277 GCA_958450325.1 Agrostemma githago | reverse complement strand
CGTACTCGGCCGAGTTCGTCAATAACTCGACCGAGTAGGGTCTAAAATACGGGACAGAAGCCTTTTCAGAGGTCCACTCGGTCGAGTGGCCCTTTATTACGTCAAATACCGTGAGTCCTCTATTGTCATTCGAGTCTCGTTATTACTTTTTATGACTTAGGTCAACACGTGCCTAATCAATCACATGAAACATCACTTTTCAAAACTTTGCATCATCATATTTACGTCATTCCATATTGCATCCTTTTACAAACCGTTATTATCGTTACTAACAAGTTTGTTGCTTTTCTTGTTGATTTATTGTTTATTTTATCGTGCTAAAATGATCATTCGCATGCTAAATTTAACTTCGACGTTAGAATTAGTTGCATTAAATCGACATAGAAACCCTTTCAATTCTCGCATGTCTAGGGAACATATTGTTTGCATAACATTTTCATCGTTCAACTAACGCGCGTATTAAAAAGTCATTCGATATCTTAGTAGAGGCCGCTAATGTGCGGGCGGGGTTGGGTGTCCTTTTTGGGCTTCCCAACACGTACCCTCACCCCTTACTCAGAACCTCGGTTTCTGGATGCCCGAAACCGTTGGCGCACGAGAGTCATTCAATACACGATAACCGGTGGTGACGGTATCGGTATCAAATGCAAAGGGACGAGCCCAATAAACTCTGACATCGGAAATGGGACGTGTTTTGTACACGGCCCACTACGACATAGAGTGGGTTCAAACGGGCCCGAACTCCCACAAAGTTCGGTGGCGACTCCACTTCGATTTAAATTTCAATTCGATCCATTCTCATATGGAGATTCATTCGCCTCCCCGAACCCGCGCGTGGCCGCGTCGGGGTGGACCTATTTCATGTCCACAGTTTGGCGACTCCGCTGGTGATTAACTGATGCGTGACTTACCATCGGCATCCTCAAGGTGAGACTCGAATAGAAATCGTTTGACTAGTATATGCGTTTTAGTTTTACGGTTCATGCATAACCCCATATTTTCCCGGGCCGGTACTCGCGACCGACGTCCCACTATACCGTGATGTACTCCAATATGGATACGTCAAAGGCGTCCATAGTCGATTCGAGTGGGTTTCGCGGCATGTTCTAAGCTCAACTCGACTTAGAAAGTCCGTCCCGATCAACGTCTAGACTATGTGCACTGGTATAGACCCTTTTTAGACCGACCGAGACTTAGTGTAAAGCATACATGGCGTCGTTATAATGCTTGCCTGACTACATGCTACTTGGTTTCCGTGTCGTTTTCAAAAATCGTCAACTTTTCAAAAAAATACATCTTTTTCAAGATATTCAATTTCAAAACCCGAGACATATACCGAATTTAGGACTTATGATTTTACTCAAAGTAGCCTATTTCTAACCGGTATGCTGCCCATTTCAAACTTCAAAAATTTTCAAACCCCCAAAATCGCGGCCCGATGTCACTTTTCCGATTTTCGAAAAGTCGGGCCATCCACCGGTTTTCTCGGATTTTTTTTTTTCTGAAAAATTCCTTTTCAAAACTTTCCTCTTCTTAGGACTTCCCGTATTTAGCAGTGTCGGGTCTCGTCATAAGTCGTCGAAGGTTTTTAGCGTCGAAACTCCGTCGATCCTATATCACGGGTTTCTTCCCCATCCCAATCCGCCTTATCTTAAAGGCATAACCGACCAACACGAGTCATACACTCGTAAACGGAAGGTTCGTCTTAACACTCGAGTCCTAACTAGAAAGTCTCACACGATCTTTCCCCTAGCAGGACGGTCCCCACGACTTTTCCTAAGGGAAGTTCGCCCATATTTCAATCCGTTAGTCGAGTCATCCCAATTCAAACATCCTTTAACTTAAGGATCTACCCTAATCACAGGGTCATCCTTATTCGAGTCGGGTCTAGGGTTTCTAGCGTCGAAACACTGCCGATTTGACATCGCAAGTTTCTTCCCCTACCCGTCTGTCTTTCCTCGAGGCCGAGTCAACCTTTTACAAGGCATAGCCCTATAACAAAAGGTTCGTGGTCCCTACGTCTAAGGGTCACTCGTCCGACACTCGAGTATTAACAAAATCTTCAATCCCACTCGGTGGCTACCCTTTAGCAGGGCGATCAATCACGGTTGCCCTAAGGGTCATGTCTTACACGTGTCTCACGTACCCCACTTTCGAGTCACTCAGATGTCGTACCATCTGAGTCCTTAGTCTCACTTGGGGGCTATTCTTCGACGGAGCGATTAATCACAGTCACTCTGAGAATAGCACCCTACACATCTGTCTTAGGAGAGTCTAACCCGAGTCAAACACGGTCGCCCCATTTTCGGACTCACCCTTCTGCAGCTCGAGTCTAATTCGCGGTCGTTACCTCGTCTAGGTCAAGATTCAAGTATCCCGGTCCGAGAGTCTTTGTCGACCCCTCACCCCAGGCCGTGTCTGGTTTGACTCCCTCTCTTGCACTTGCGCAAAGCCGAGTTTAGGCGAGTCGTGGCACCCGTCGTTCTCTCCAATCAAAGACCTTACCAAAAAAACAACCAACCGAGCATCCGAGTCCAGATTTGATTCGAGTCTAAGTCTGAGTTCGAGTCTAGGATACCCTACATCCTCATGTCCAAATCAGAGTCAGAGTCTTTTGCATTCTGTCCTCTTTTTCAAAATTCAATAAAATCAGCTTTCAAATATTCTTTCTCTTATACTTTCCTTGTGTGTTTCCGAGAACATGATGAACACCATCATATACTGTGAGCACACGCACGTGACTATTATAGGCACATCTGTAATGACTGCAGGAGACCGAGCCCGTGTTTTCCTTTTACCTATTTCATGTCTGGTATAGAAAAGCCACAAAACTACCCTTAGCAGGAGCGGTATCGAATCCTATGACAAATCTAGGTAGTCTCCTAGTTTGGGTTTAGGACGGGAGGCAAGCTCATTTCCCACAATAAAACACCCCTCCAATAAGACTGACCAATCCCTACCCTAGGTGTTAGTCTGACCAAAAAATATCCAATGTCCCATGACCGGGGCTAAGAGGTCAACCAAAAAATATTCAAAAACCCATGACCGGGGCTAAGAGGTCAACCAACAAAAATTCCAAAAACCCATGACCGGGGATAAGAGGTTAACCAACAAAAATTCAAAAAACCCAGGACCGGGGCTAAGAGGTCAACCAACAAAAAACCCATGACCGGGGCTAAGAGGTCAACCAAAAAAAATTCCAAAAACCCATGACCGGGGCTAAGAGGTCAACCAACAAAAATTCAAAAATCCATGACCGGGGCTAAGAGGTCAACCAACAAAAATTCAAAAAACCCAGGACCGGGGCTAAGAGGTCAACCAACAAAAAACCCAGAACCGGGGCTAAGAGGTCAACCAACAAAAATTCAAAAATTCAAAAACTCATGACCGGGGCTAAGAGGTCAACCAACAAAAATATTCAAGAACCCATGACCGTAGTGAAAACGGTCAAATTCGAAATTATCAATGCTCATACCATCCAATAGAGGAGAAACAATCAAGCTGGTCAGCTAACACCACATTTAGACTTCCCACATTACAACCCTCAAGACCTTCTCGAGACCTAGGCTAAGAGACAGCCTGGAATTTTGAGGAGTCAAGCTCCATAGGATACACCCTAACCATTAGGGCCAGACATGGAAATCAGATCCCGCATTATTAAACCTACCCCGATCGAAGTCCGAGTCATTTTTACTCGACTTCCCCATTTCCTACCACATTGCAATACCTTACCCTCGAAGCCTTAGCTCCACAAAATCGAGCTCCAGATTTCGAATCATCAAAGCCCCTTACGACCTAGCTCCACATATCCAAAAACATCCAAACCAATTACCAACCCCAAACACGGGAACTCAACCTGCGGTCGGCATAGAACATGCCCAAATAGTTCACACCACCTCTGGGGGCTACCCCGGGGAACGCTCACAGTCACAGGATCAACATCCTAACTGTTCTGGCCCTTTGATCAAGACGTCATTGGGAATGCACCTAGCCTACACCATCGCTATGGCTAGTTACACACAAAGCTCTAATAAACTAGGCACCATAACATATCTTTCAACACTGAACTACGACATGGTTTGATTTCACTACACGTGAATACGTAGGCAGCCTTTCAACTGAGGCAGAATCACTCACATTGACACACATTCAAAAAGCACCATTATTCCGGTCACGACACTGTCATGTTCTCAGCAGCAAGCTTTGTCATCCTGGGGGCTTCTATTAGACAGAAGTTCTCCATCCACTCACATAATCCAAATACTTTCAAAAACTAGCCTCTTTTCTGTAGTGTGTCCTAATACTCGGCTCAGTCGAAGACGAGAATCTGTCAGGACTCGAAGCAATACCCATTTTGGGACTGTACCCCAAAACCAAAGATCCAAAAGAGCACCAGACTATAACATTGCCACTACTAGGTCCTGTCATTACAGTCTCGTTACAGACTACTGCAACCACCCTATAGCAAATCCTTTCCATTTCGATGTTCGACCGTGTTGCCACTCGCCTAGGCTACGGAATAGCGCAACTTAAGAGTCTTGTCATCTTAGGTGGCCCACCCCCCTACCGAGCCACGGTCCAACCCCTCGAGAGTCCAGTCGTGTCTGGCAACTCGTCCGGACACGTCCAGAGTCGAGTCTGTCAGTAGACCTCTCTCTTCAAATTTCTGCTTTGAAATTTGCAAAACTTAGCCATTTGAGAAAATCCCTTTCAACAAGGTCAAATTTCGGTCTATTTAAACTGCAAATTTCTTTTCTACCCCTTTCCATTTTGAAAACCTAGCCCATGAGTTGCTTTTAGGATTTCAAGTCAAAAAATTCAAAAACTTTCAAAACTTTGAAGAATTCCAAAAATTCAAAAATCTTTTTTTCCCCAGCGTGAGTCATTTTCACCTACGTGTTGAATGCAAAGTTTTATGTGACTTATACAGGTACAACTCAAGCAGGGACATGCAACCCACTGTATCTCCCCAGCGAAAAGCCCTTAGTGGCATTTTCCCCGGAATAGCACGGGATGGGCCCATATATAGGCGCACCCAGGACTTATGCGACAAGTCCGATTCCCCACGGAGTTATCATCATCTAATCAGGTACGACTCGAGGCTTCAAAAGCAAGCCCCTACGACCCACTGTATCTCCCTAGCGGAAAGCCCTAGGTGGCATTTACCCCGGAATAGCACGGGATGGGCCCATATATGGGCGCACCCAGGACTTATGCGACAAGTTCGATTCTCCATGGAGTTATCATCATCTGCTCAGGTATGATTTCTAACTTGTGGCTGACGAGCCCTTCACGCAAGTCTAATAAACGACCCGATCGGAAGTCTGCCAGGTCTTGATCCTCGATTGGCCTGGTAGCTACTCTGATTTTCGCCTTGTCCAAGCCTCAGTCAGAGTGGGGGCTCTGTAGACACCCGCATTTTGAGCACCAAGTGTCTATAGCAGTTTCCAAAAAACACTCGATGATGATCGGATGCTAACGTGTTTCTACGCGCTCGGATATGGGCTCAAAACCATTAGTTGTTGGCTTAAGCACTTACGGAGTAAAAATCTCACAAAATGAACCTCAAATTCAGGCCCAGTGGGTCATTTCCAGTCAAACAAGACTAATTTGGGTCAAAACCGACACCGGAAATAAAACCGACTTTTAGCAATTGGGTCAACCCCGGTCAAAGTCGTTTCCGAGACACACAAAAAACAGCCACATAAACATCAAAAACTCAGCCCAAACACAAAATATCCAATTCCAGGTCCGAACCCCGGAACACTCGATCCAGCTGACCCACTCGGTCGAGTGTCAGCTCCACTCGATCGAGTGGGCCCTCGTCCAAGCCCAGCTGCTGGCGTTTGGGCCACTCAACCGAGTCAAGTGGCTACTCGGTCGAGTAACCCTAGACGGGGTACATGGGCAATGCCTATATATACACCCTCATACACACCCTTTTACACAACTTTTTGGATCATCCTTTAACCCTAATAAAACCCTATTCTACACTACTCACATACATCCAAAACCCTAACCCTAGCGTTTAGGAATTCGAACCCTATACACCACAACTCAACTTACATCTCGATACTCACGTGCAAGCCACAACTACGAGTCCCGTCCGAGAACAAGAACATGTAGGTTGAGGGTGCCAAAACCCGCTTTCTTTCCTTCTCCTTTCTCTCTCGTCATCTTCCTCTTTTTCCGTTTTTTTGTTTTTTATTTATTTATCGCATCCGTAATATCGATAATATCACTAGTATAAAACATTAAAATACTTGTGAATTTGTGTCGAGTGTGAGTGATGGTGGGATAAGGAAACCCGAATATACAAGAGTATTGCACTCAGCGTTGTCGGTCGCTTATCCCATCACCCCGATCACTTGATTATTGAAACAAGTCAACTTAAACAACAATATTTATTTCGTTCGCATCATTATCATCCAATCGCATATTTCATCAATTACAAACTACTTTCAAAACAAGCATCTCTTTTTAAGGGTTGAAACCCGTTGACGCGGATCTGACATCACATAATCCCTAGGGATTCATTACAATGTCGGAGAAGCCGAGGGAATCAAGTCTTTCAATTCAAGTAACGTGTCGATCCGTTAGATTCGATACCAACTCAATAGCTGGATGTCGAGTCTAACGATCTAGTCAAATAAATTAATTAACACGACTTCTTGTTGATGCTAAAATAGACGTCATCTAATTCGAAAAGAATTAATGCGACGCTATAAATGCGGAGGGAATTTATATCGTTTTGGTTAATTTAAAAACGACGTATAGCAACTTTTTTATCTCACTCTAATATCCGATGTCGATTCAATAATCGCACGTTGGATATGACGAGTATCATACACACGAATCGAGCACGAATTCCATAATATTTATGCCCGATTCAACAAACTCATCGAGTTATAAAAATCAAAGAGCAATTTCAAAATCAATAGCGAGTTGCAAAGCGAACCCTAGTTCGTACAGGGGGCACTCAATCGAGTGCCTAGCCCACTCGGTCGAGTGGCACCCCAAAAACCAAGACAGAATGCTTTTTCGACCTCCACTCGGTCGAGTCTCGCAATGACTCGATCGAGTGGCAACGTACTCGGCCGAGTTCGTCAATAACTCGACCGAGTGGGGTCTAAAATACGGGACAGAAGCCTTTTCAGAGGTCCACTCGGTCGAGTCCCTCAATGACTCGGTCGAGTGGCCCTTTATCACGTCAAATACCGTGAGTCCTATAGTGTCATTCGAGTCTCGTTATTACTTTTTATGACTTAGGTCAACACGTGCCTAATCAATCACGTGAAACATCACTTTTCAAAACTTTGCATCATCATATTTACGTCATTCCATATTGCATCCTTTTATAAACCGTTATTATCGTTACTAACAAGTTTGTTGCTTTTCTTGTTGATTTATTGTTTATTTTATCGTGCTAAAATGAACATACCCATGCTAAATTTAACTTCGACGTTAGAATTAGTTGCATTAAATCGACATAGAAACCCTTTCAATTCTCGCATGTCTAGGGAACATATTGTTTGCATAACATTTTCATCGTTCAACTAACGCGCGTATTAGAAAGTCATTCGATATCTTAGTATAGGCCGCTAATGTGCGGGCGGGGTTGGGTGTCCTTTGTGGGCTTCCCAACACGTACCCTCACCCCTTACTCCGAACCTCGGTTTCCGGATGCCCGAAACCGTTGGCGCACGAGAGTCATTCAATACACGATAACCGGTGGTGACGGTATCGGTATCAAATGCAAAGGGACGAGCCCAATAAACTCTGACATCGGAAATAATGGGCCGTGTTTTGTACACGGCCCACTACGACATAGAGTGGGTTCGAACGGGCCCGAACTCCCACAAAGTTCGGTGGCGACTCCACTTCGATTTAAATTTCTATTCGATTCATTCTCATATGGAGATTCATTCGCCTCCCCGAACCCGCGCGTGGCCGCGTCGTGGTGGATCTATGTCATGTCCACATACATATATAAAAAAACATAAAATTATCCCACTTTGAAAAATTATAATGAATGAATCTCCTATTGATCAGCTCCGAAACTATATACTTTTGGATTATTATTGAATGAGAATCAATGAATTTTCCAAAAAAAATATATATATATATAATGAAGTGATAGAATTCTATTATATAAATAAGAGTAATCTTTCCTGCTTAGATATCAACAAAAAATCTTTTTAAGTCTTAAAAAAGAGTTGTTAAGACTATAAACCAAAACTATTTTAAATTTATAAAAAAGTTCTTAAAAATATAAACTTAAGTTAAATTGTCCCACATTGAATAATTATAATTCTATAAATAAGAGTAATCATTCGTTCTTAGATATCAACAAAAAATGTTTTAAGTCTTCAAAAGAGCGCTCTTATGAATATAAATTTCAGATAAATTGACTCAAATTGAAAGTTCTCCTTTCCACTAACAGAATAACACATCTCAAGTTTTTTCTGCCCACTTTGCATGGGCTATTGGTTGGGCCTATCTTGGTTGGATCATTTAATTGTTAAGGAGGTTGGGCTTATCCATCATTCTTCTACTTAATTATGTACTTAACGTGATCCAGTAAGACATAATTATAGAATCCATATAATTTCATATATAATCTACATTAATCTGCATTTGACATAATTCCATATAATCTACGTTAATTATAATCCATATAATTATGCCATATATTAATCTACATTATTTTCCGTATAATTATGCCATAAATTTCGAATTCTAGTAATGTTTTGTATTAACCTAATCTAATCAATCTTAATAATTATGTCAACCGTGATCCTTATAATTATGTCATATATCAATCTACATGCAATTTTCCATATAATTATGCCAGAAATTACGAATTCTATTAAGGTTTTGTATCAATCTAATCTAATCAATCTTAGTAATTATGTCAACCGTGATCCATATAATTATGCCATATATCAATTTACATTACTTTTCATATAATTCTGCCATAACTTCCGAATTTTATTAATGTTTACAAAGAGTAATAATATTAATGAGTCAATCTTTGTAGTTATGTACAATCTATAATTTCTATAATAGGTCAACGAACTAAAAGAATCAAATGTGATCCCATATATGATCTTTCAATCTTCTATATTAATAGGAGAACTACATTTCAAATATCGTGTACATTTTATTAATAGCTTATTGCACGAGGTCTAATATATCATTTACATTTAATTTAATTTACACTATACCAAAAAAATGGCTGTCTCTCAATCCCGACGTTTCAATATGGTCAGTGATACTAATGACACCAAGGAAATATGGAGAATCAGGGTAAGAGTCATTAGGATGTATTCCGTACCGGCTTGAAATGATCCTACTCGATGAAAAGGTATTAAATACAACACGTAGATTCAACACGTATATTTTCGACTTTTATTTTCTTTTAAATTGCACTTTTTAATTATGGAAACAACTAATTAAATAAACAAACCACAAATTAATTTTCTTATAATTATAAAACTCAAGTCAATGAAAATATTTATGATATATAAAAAATAGAAAACATAACAAAAACTATTCGCAAGTTTATATAAAATTTTTATTTTCTTTTTCTATTATTCTATATATTCATGTATTATACGGAGTACTATTAAGGCATGGTATCCTAATATTAACACCATAATACAAAGTATAGAAGGTTTATCACCAAAAAAAGAATAGTAATTACTTTAATTTTTTATTATTTATATATTCCTTAGAAACCATGCAATTGCATGGGATCTACACTAGTTATAATATAATGTGATAAAATTCTATTATATAAATAATAATAGTCATTCATCCATAGATATTAACCAAAAATCTTTTGAGTCTTAAAAAATCTCTTTAGACTATAAAGTTAAGTAAAATTATCTCACATGGAAAAATTATAATAAGGTCGTAGATTTCTGTTACATAAATAAGGGTAATAATTCGTTATTAGATATTAACCAAAATCTTTTGAGTCATAAAATGAATTTTAAAAAAAATTCTTAGACTATAAACCAAAAATCTTTTAATTTTTAAAAAATTCTAAAAATATAAAATTAAAATTTTAAAATATAAAAATAATTAATAATAAAAATAAAATTATTATTATCCTAATATAAATAGATATATTTTATTTTCCTTTATTTTATTATGATAAATATGTTCGTCCTTAGATATCAACCAAAAAATTTATAAGATGGTGATGGAATATTATATTAAAAATAATAATAATCTTTCGTCCTTAGATATCAATAAAAAATTTAAGAACGTAAGTGTTCCGGTTACGGAAACAATTAACCCGGCTCTGGATCCGGGTTGTATAATTGAGTTATTAGTGAACAATTGATCGTCTGACTTCCTTAAACCTCTCTTTCGTCTCACTCCCTTGGTCGGACCTTCCCGGCGGAGTTGGCCTGCTCTCTGCACAATGAACGCACAGGGCCTCGAAGGTTGTCCGAGGAAACCCTCTCTGATGCCTAAGTTAGTCCGTGAAATGCCTTGATGAACCTAGCTCGTGAGGAACTAGGTGGCGTTTTTAGGAGTAAGAGTCTAGAGAGAGAAAATCCAACCCCTCTTATGTGGGAAATGGGAAAGTATTTATACCTTCCCACAAGAGAGAGGAAAAGAGAAAAGAGAAGAGGGAAATGAGTGGATACCTGTGCGACACGTGGACTCACCTTGTCCACTCACTTCCCCTTACCTTAGGTAAAATGACGGATGGGTCATCGGTCCTCCTTTGGTCCTGCTTGGGCGGGAGCGCCCTGGAAGCAGGCAGGAAGCCTGGTCTGCCCTGCTCTGCAGGCGGCAAGGCCGTGCCGGACGGCTAAATAATTAAGGCCATTCACTTTGAGTTTTTTAATGACATTGCTGGGGAGGTCTGCTGGGCAGGCCATCTCTTATTCAAGGATTGGGCGTCCTGGGGCCTGACTGGCAGGCGACCCGAGGCTGGCCACCGACCCCCATCAATTGGCCCTCGCCGGCTGAGGGGGAGCGAGGCTCCTGCTCGGCAGGCGACATCTTGTTTTGGGACGGCGGGAGGTTGACTCCTTGAACACTCTTGCATTAAATGTGTTGCATGTTCCCGAGGGAATGAGCTTTAACTTCTCTGGGTATGCAGAGAGTTTAAACGTCTTCTTTCATGATTATTCTTCTTTGCAAAGTGGATTTTCGAACAGTGTGCCAGTTTGATGATTGGCTCTCCTCTTTGCAGAGGTGGTTGAAGCTCCATTAATGCTCTGCTTCTCCTCTTGTGCATCTTCCTTCACCATTTTCACGCCCCATTTCCAACTTTCCTTCCTTTCTTTGTCTTTAATCATGGTTTGGATCAAAAAATCTGTGACTCGCCGCGGAGCTCGCTACGTTACTTTCACTTTCAGAGGATTCTGGAGGCTTCGGTATGCTCGAGCTGCTTACCGAGCTGTTCGTCATAGCCGTCGTTCACGGCTTCATTCCCGTCGGAGGGGTAAGAAAACTCCTGCTAGGCTGAACAAGCGTTTCAAGAGGTCCTCACCCCCTGCTGCGCCTAGATTCAGGCGCTGCCCCCAGGGAAGGGGTTGCTTTGACAGGGGATGCCACGAGTGCTTTCCGTGGCTGCACCCTGAACAATTTGATCCCAACCTCTCTGATACTGACTCCTCCTTGGCGTCAGGCCCCTCCTCGCCTGTGAAGAAGACAGGTTGTCGTACCTGCGACGAATCCCAGGCTGTTCCCTTTGGCAGGGACTGGGAGGATAGCAGCTGAGATTCTGACGACAGTGGAGGTCTTGGTTGTTTAAGTGACAGGGATGAGGATGGGATCCCTGATGACCCTTTTCAAGACTCCCCAGATTGGGACTGGGGTTCGGACTTTGGGGGTCCAGGCAGCCCTGGGGACCCTTCCCCTGACTTGGATGATGACTAGGCCTTCTTAGCAGGGCGTTTACTCGTTGGGCCGGAATTTCTGGGCCTTTGTATTTTTTCTTTCCTTGCTGGGCACTGAATGTAATTTTTCCTTTCAAGATTTAATGAAAATGAAATTCAGGCGATGTGTTTGTGTATTATATCTTTAATATGTGTTTATTACGTTTTGTTTGAAGTGAAGAGGGGACGTCATAGGGTGATCAATCCCTTGACACTTTTTGGTCTTTTCGAGGTTATTCTTGGGAAACCACACAAGGCTGACTCATGAGGAAGTGACGCGTGGGCAGTGGTCTTTGGGTGGACTCCTGAGATTTTGGCGACCCTTCGCATGCCTTTCTCCCTATAAAAGCAATCAGTTACACATCCTTCTTCTTTTTCCTTCTTCAATCTTTCTTTTCTTGAAATCTTCTTATCCTCTCTCTGCAAAACCCTTGGGTGTTTGACGGATCGTACCCCACTTTGTACCCCCATTTCTCTGGGAGATTCCTTCTTCGGGCCTTTACCGCACTTGGCAGGCGATCTTAGGTCAGACTTTTGCCTTCCACTTCCTGCTTTTTCTTTTTGATTTTCTGTTTTTCCGCTTCCATTAGAGTAAAATGTCTAGAACCCGTGAGCGGATTTTACCCTTTACTGACCCATCAAAGAGGGGGGAAGGGGTGAATTTTGCCTCCTCCTCTAGGGAGGTTGGTTTTGAGGAAGAGCATTCGGCGGACAGCGGGGGTGGTAACTCTCCTGACCCCCCTTCGTTTGACGCCATTGATTCCGACGACGAGGCGTTGGAAGTTGACCCTTCTAGAACCTCTGGCCTCCTTGTTCGTCGGGAAAGGGGTAGGGTTTACTATTTAGACAGAGTTAAATACCGTATCCCTTTGAGTACTTTCCCTGACCCGAAAAATCGGGACCTGATCCTTGCAAAGAACGCCGCCGGTGTGATCGAGCGGCTTTACAACTTTGGGGAGGGGTACACCGTCATTGTCCCAGGCGAAAAGGATACCGTATGCAACCCTCCCGACGGGTGCATAGCGGTTTACCATAAATGTCTGGAGTTCGGCCTTCGCTTTCCCCTCCATCCTTCCTTGGAAGAGATCTTCAGGCGCATGAACGTCGCCATCGCCCAGCTGACAGCCACGGCTGTCAGGGCGTTGATTTCTTATGTCTGGACTTGTCTGTTCCACCGCATCGAGCCTTCCATTGACGCCCTGCGGTTTACGGTGGGTTTACAAATGGTTTCTTCTGGGAGTGCGGGCTCCCCTGGTTATTGGTCCCTTTTGAGGCAGAAGGGACATTCTTTGGTGTGGCCTGCCACGAATAGTTTGAGAGATTGGAAGAACAACTTCCTTTATGTACACAGCACCCATGGGTGGAAGATTCCCCGTCACTTCCGAAATCATGTCCACACCAGGCTAGAGACCCCTGAGGAGTATCACCCTGGCGTGGGTGGAAGAGCCCTGGAGGTGAAGCTGGGCGAAAAAGACAAGGAATTGACGGGCTATTTTGCTGCCCACACTGATAAGTATGGGGTGTATGGCCCTACATTATGGCTCCCCCATGCGGAGCTTATTGCGTCTGATAAATACTTGACCCGGTTGGGCATGAACCCGGGTCTAGATAAAGGTAGTTCAGGAGTGTTGATGATTTTTTCTTACTCTTTTTCCTTTTAAAGTGCCCTGATAGCTTGTATGTTTGCCTTGCAGATCTTGCTACCTTTGTTTGGAGAAAAGGGGAGGTGAGGCGCCTGGGCCTGACCGAGACTCTCACTGTTGTCCAAAGTCGCCCTTCTCTTCCCCCTGATTTTAAGAGAGGTGAGAAGAATCTGATGAAGCACTTGAAAGGTCTGTCGTTCAGTAGACCAAGACTTCCTCCCCCTCCTAGAGCAACGCCTGCAAAAACGGCGGTTTCTGAGGCCACTCCCTCTCCAGTTGCGAAGGTGATTGCCTGTGAGGCTACTCCTTCGCCTGTTGGCAGGCAGGGGGGCCTTTCAGCAGGGGTTCAGATTCCCTTGGGGCCGCAGGCTACAGGCTCCGAAGAGACTGGGGAGAGCACTCCCAGGGGACTAATTAGAAAGAGGAGCAGGGAGGCTCCAAATGCTGACCAAGTGGTGGACCTGGAGACCACCACGCCTGAACCCAAACGTTTTGCTCAGGGGGTTCCTGGTACCCTCTTTTCCGAGGAAAATACTGAATTCCATTACACCGCTGGCGATAGCCAAGATGTTTCCGCCTTACTCTCCGACTCTGGGGCAGTTCTAGCGGACCACCTTCTTAAGACTGTCCATTCTGCCACTAACCAAGTGACCCAGTACGTCCAGCGTACTGCCAAGATCCTCCAAGCTTCTGCAGAGCTGGCGGCCCTTAACCGCCTGAGTGATGAGGAACTGTCTAACTCTGACCGCCTTTCTGCAGTCGAGAGGGACGTTGCTCTCATTGTCAGTCTGAAGGACCAGTTGGCGAAAAAGGAGATTGAGCTGGAAGAGGCCAAGGGTCAGGCGATCCACTGGAAGTCTGAGAATGAGAAGGCTATCAGGGAGGTGTCCCGCCTGGGGGAGGAGTCAAAGAGAGCCCAGCAGGCCTTCGTGGAGTTGGAGCAGGCTAGGAAAGCCTTGGCTGAGTTGGACCATGCGAAGAAAAGCGTCGTCGACCTGGGGGAGCGCCTTTCCCAGGCAAACTCAGATCTGCAGGCGGCTCTTGGGGATTTGGCAGCGAAGACCAAGGAATGGGAGAAGGAGAGGGACGAAATACTCCAGGAGGTGGATACAGCTGTGTCGTCGGGCTTTGTGAACGGCGCCCACTCTTGTTTGGGGGTAGTTATGGAGACTGTCAGGGAGATGTTCCCTGGTTTTGATGAAGATGCTTTTCGGGCCCTCTATACTGCCAAGGACGAAGCTCAAATGCGCAGACTGTCTGAAGGAGCTGCTACTTCCGGCCCAGACGCCCCCCCTGCCTAACATGGAGGGCAGTCTTCCTCAGAGGGCTCTTACTCGTCCCCTGCTGCGCATGTGCCAACGCTTTAACTTCCTTACTTCTTTGCGCGCCGAGCCCTTTTGGTGGCCGGCTGCCGTGTTTAATTGTAATTACTTGTTCTAAAAACTCTTATCTTGTGTTCCTTTGACACTATTTCTTTTTATGTAGATTTTTCTGTTTGCTTTGTCTGTTTTTGTTTGATTCTTCATGAGTTTGATGCGCAGCCTGTCCCTGCCTGCCCAGAGGTAAGCAGGGAGGTTCCTTAACGTTTTTATACAAGGTTGGAGGGCCTGCCCCCAGTCCTTGTTAGTTCAGCCTGTCCCTGGCTTTTTTCAAAGTCCAGGGGGCCTGCCCCCTGCCTGCCCAGAGGTAAGCAGGGTGGCCTTTGCGTTTTTTATACAAGGTTGGGGGGCCTGCCCCCAGTCCTTGTCGATCCGGCCTGTCCCTGGCTTTTGTTCAAAGTCCAGGGGGCCTGCCTCCTGCCTGCCCAGAGGCTAGCAGGGGGGCTTTTGCGTTTTTTATACAAGGTTGGGGGGCCTGCCCCCAGTCCTTGTTGATCTGGCATGTCCCTGGCTTTTGTTCAAAGTTCAGGGGGGCCTGCCCCCTGCCTACCTAGAGGTAAGTAGGGAGGTTTGGATTTTTGTTGGGGGGTTCATTTTTCCTGATTTTGGCAACAGGGGGGCCTCCCCCTATTGCCCCCTGCTCGTTTGTGTGTGAATGCGCAAGTGTGAACAGGCAACGAGTATAAATCTGGGTCTTTCTCATTTCTTTATAAAACTTGTGACATTTGGGTGGTCGGAGCCGTCGACATTCTTTGACCGTCCTCCGCCATTTGTTTTTAGCAAAAATAAAAACTATCCTCGAATTTTGTTCAGACGTAATATTTTTTCAAGGTGTCCGCGTTCCAGTGAGCATGCAACTCTTGCCCTTCAAGGTTGGCGATTTTGTATGTGCCTGGTCCCAGGACTTGAGTCACTTGGTATGGACCCTCCCAGTTGGCACTTAGCTTTCCATGTTCCCTTGATCTTCCAACCGCCTGCGTTTTTCTTAGAACTAGTTCACCCATCTGGAAGTTCCTCTGACGGACTTTGGTGTTGAAGGCTTTCCTCATTCGTTGCTGGTAGGCAACGATGTTGGTACTGGCTTCTTCCCTTAACTCATTTACCAGGTCCAAGGCCTCGACCATTGCAGCTTCGTTTTCATCCCGGTCGTACTGCAGGGAGCGCAGAGAAGGGATCCTTGCCTCAATTGGTAATAATGCCTCTGCTCCATATACCATACCAAACGGGGTCTGGCCTGTAGATTCTTTTCTGGTAGTCCGGATTGACCAGAGTATACTGGGAAGCTCGTCAGCCCACCTACCCTTGCAGTCATCTACCATTTTCTTCAGGCCATTTAAGATTTGTTTGTTGGCTGCTTCTGCCTGTCCGTTGGTTTGCGGGTGACAGACGGCTGAGTAGGCGACTGCGACGTTGTGGCTCTCCAGCCAGATTCTTAGAGGATCATTATCAAACTGTCTGCCATGGTCAAATACCAATATTTTTGGTAGGCCGAACCTGGTGATAATATTTCGCCAGACCACTTTTCTGGCTGCCGGCTCAGTAATGTTGGGCACCGCTTCGGCTTCTACCCATTTGGTGAAGTAGTCTATGGCGACAATCAAGAATTTCCTGCCCCCTGTGGCCACCGTAAAGGGTCCTAGTATGTCCATCCCCCATTGAGCGAAGGGGATGGGGGATAGGATTGGCCTGAGCTCCTGGGCCGGGGCATGGATTGATGGGGCGAAGAGTTGGCACTTTCTGCATTTCTGGGTCAGGCTCTTGGCATCCGCCAGCATAGTAGGCCAGTAGTAGCCTGCCCTTAGGGCTTTGTGGGCTAGTGATCTCACTCCGATGTGATGTCCACAAATCCCTGAGTGGATATCTTCCAACACTTCAGCAGCTTGATCTGCCCGTAGGCATTTGAGCAGGGGATAAGTAAAAGATTTCTTATAGAGTTCCCCATCAATGAGTATGAACCAGGCTGCTTTAGCCTGTACCTTTCTTTTTTGTGTTGCGTCTGATGGTAGGACACCATGTTTCTTGAATTGGATGAAGGGAGTCATCCAACTTTCCAGACCTTCTTCCACGGTGTTAATCGCCTGACAGGGGCTGGTAGACTTCTCATGCAAGACGTCAACCCACACTGACCTCCGTATGTCCTGTAGACTGGAACTTGCCAGTTTTGACAGGGAATCTGCTCGACTGTTCTGGGAGTGGGGGATCTGTTTGATCTCATATGATTTCAAGCCTGATAACTCTCCTTTCACCATCTCCAGGTATGTGGCCATTGCTTGGTCCCTGGCTTCGTATTCACCATTGATTTGGTTGGCGATGAGCTGGGAGTCTGTCGCCAGGACAATCCGTTCTGCCCCTGCGGCTTTAGCTAGCCTGAAGCCTGCGAGTACTGCTTCGTACTCTGCTTCGTTGTTTGATGCTGGGAAGACAAACCTGAGTGCATGCTCAAAGTCAGCCCCCCCCCCCCCCCCCCCCGGGCTGGTCAGTACGACGCCTGCGCCTGCGCCATTGGCTGTCGAGGATCCATCAGTATGCACGACCCACTCCTCGGCAGGGGTCTCTTTTTCCCCTGAATGGGAGCATTCAGCCAGAAAATCTTTCTCCAGCGGTTGGTCGGTGAGGACCACGACCGGATGCGCGTCAAAGTAAGGTCTGAGTTTTCTGGCAGCAATTATGACTGCGTAGGCGGCTTTTTCGACCATCGGGTAATTTTTCTCGGCTGCCCCCAGCGCATGGCTTACAAAGTATATAGGTTGCTGGGTGCCCGCCTCTTCCCGTAAAATGACCGCGCTGACAGTTATATTAGTCACAGCGATGTAGAGGAAAAGTTTTTCCCCTGCTACTGGTCTTGCCAGGGTGGGGAGCTTCTTAAGATGGTCTTTCAATTGCTCGAAGGCTTCTTTCTGCTCGTTTTCCCACTTGAACTGTTTGTTTCCTTTCAGTATCTTGAAAAAAGGAGTAGACTTGTCTGCTGATCGGGCGACGAATCGCGCCAAGGCAGCCATGCGGCCCGTCAGGCGCTGGATGTCTCTAATGGTCTTGGGCTCAGGAAGGTCTAAAACTGCCTGAATTTTCTCAGGGTTGGCGTCTATTCCACGAGAGCTGACCAAGAATCCCAGGAATTTACCGGAACGGACCCCAAATGTACACTTTTTTGGGTTGAGTTTCATTTTGTAGGCGCGCAGGGAACAGAAGGTCTCCTGCAGGTCTATCAGGTGCTCCTTGTCTTCTTTGCTTTTCACGATGGCGTCATCGACGTAGGCCTCAATGTTTCTGCCTTTTTGACCTTCAAACACTTTATCAACTAAATGTTGGTATGTGGCTCCTGCATTTTTAAGCCCGAATGGCATCACCTTGTACATGTAGGTGCCTGAACTGGTGATGAATGCACACTTCACTCGGTCCGGCTGCCATAAGTACACTTGATGGTACCCTGAAAAGGCGTCTAGGAAACTCAGCATGGTATAACCACTGGTGGCGTCCACCAGTTGGTCGATTCTGGGGAGCGGATAGCAGTCTTTCGGGCAGGCCTTGTTGAGGTTTGTAAAGTCTACGCACATTCTCCATGCGCCCGACGATTTTTTGACCATGACTACATTCGCGAGCCATTCTGGGTAGTCACAGACCTCAATAAAATCTGCCTTCAAAAGCTTGTCAATTTCTTCCTTGATTGCCGCGTCCTTCTCTGCGGACATGTTTCGCTTTTTCTGCTTTACGGGGCGAGCGTCTGTGCTTACGTTCAGCCTGTGAACGATGCACGATGGATCAACCCCGGGCATCTCATCTGCCGAGTAGGCGAATACGTCCTTGTTTTCTTTCAGCAGCTTGATCAGTTCAGCCTGGTAGGACTCCTCCAGGTCAGCTCCTATTAGGACCTGCCTCCCTGGCTCTAAGTCTACCAGCATGCTTTCGCCCCTGGCTCCAGGTGGTTGGACGCCTGATTCTCGGCTGGGATTTTGCCTTCCCTGCTGGGGGAACTGTCAGCCTTTCTTTTTCCTTTTCTCTCTTTTTCGTGTGTTTGCAGGGCCACGGAGTAGCATTGTCTGGCTGACTCTTGGTCCCCGCGCACTTTTCCTTCTAGCCCGAAATCGGTGACATATGCAATGGTGAGGGCCCTGATGGAGATGGCCGCCTCGATTTCGTCCAGGGTGGCTCTGCCAATTAGAGCGTTGTAGGCGGATCTTGCATCCACAACAACAAAGGTTGCCCTGACGTTTCTGGCAGTAGAGCCTTCCCCAAAAGTTACGGGTAAGTCTATGACTCCCATGGGCAGCACGCCTGCTCCACTGAACCCGTATAATGATCCGGGGGCAGGCCGTAGGTGCCTTTTCTCCAGGCCCATTTTCTCGAAGGCATCCTTGTACAGCAGATTCGTGTATGCGCCAGTGTCTACCATGCACCTTCGCACAATGTGGTTGCTGATTTCCAGGGACAGCACCAAAGGATCACTGTGCGGGTACACCACACGCCCTGCATCTTCAGGGGTGATGCTTAATGTTACTCCTCTTGGACTTCCTGCTTTCTCAGCATAGCAGATCTGGTTCTTTAGTTCACGCATTTGTCTTTTTTGGCCTCTTCGACTGAGCTGGCCCTCAGTACCCCCTGATATTACGTGGATCACCATGCGATTCTGCCCTGACCCTTCGGGTTTTTCAGATACTTCTTTCTGAGACTTATTCTTGGCTGCGTAGTTGGCCAACCATCCGTTCCTGATTAACTTCTCGATTTCGTCTTTCAGGTGGCGACATTCTTCGGTGGTGTGGCCTATGCAGTCGTGGAAGGTGCAGAATTTCTTGGGGTCTCCCTTTGGGCTGCGAGGTTTGTTCGGGCGATTCCACTTAGCGGTTTCCTTTTCCAGTTCGAAGATCTCCGCCCTGGGTTTGTTGAGGGCAGTGTAACTGTCAAACCTGGGCTGGTAGACAGTGCGCTCCTTCTTGGGAGTGTCTCCCTCTTCTCTCTGCTTGCCTGGCTCATTTCTGCCACGACCACCCTGCGGTCCCCCTTGCGGCCTTGCTTGGCCTGCAGGGGTATCCGTCAGGCCGTGGAACTCCTCCTGCAGAATAAACCCTTCAGCAATTTTCCTGGCCATGGCCAAGGTTTCTGGCTGGGCCCTGATCATCTGATTTTTCATTTCCCCTGGAAGCAGGGAGATTGTCAGGGCATAGGCGGCGGTGGAATCATCGATCTCCCTGACCTGCTGGTAGGATAGATCAAACCTTCTTAGGTATTCCCTTACACTTTCACCCTTTTTCTGCTTTAGGGTCATAAGATCGAAACGAGTGAGGCGTCTTCTTTTATTCCCAGCATATTGTTCGAGGAAGATCTCGGCCAACTCTATGAAGAACTTGACTGACCCCTGGCGGAGGTCCCTGAACCATCCTTGTGCAAGCCCTACCAGGGTGGTTGGGAAAACTTTGCACCAGATGGCGTCATCTACGTCGTACATGCCCATGTGGCTCTCAAATGTCGTCAGGTGGTCTTCTGGGTCTGTTGTCCCATCAAACTTAATGGTGGGCATTTTAATTTTTGGAATGGGGTATTCATGTACCTCAGGATGAAGTGGGGTTTTTGTGGGCCTGCCTACCAATCGTGACCTGCTTTCCCCAGATTGGTTACCATGAGTATCCCATTGTCTATGGGCCGGTTTCCTCATACTGGGGGAGCGGTGCCTTGGAGGCGGCCTGCTTGCTGCTTCATCTTCTGTCTCAGGGGAGACTTGCCTGGGTCTTTTCCTCTGAGAGTGACAGAAGCTCTCACCCTGGTGATACTTAGATTCGAGCGGTTGCCCTCGGTTGAGCCTTGACTGCAGGCTTTGGGATAAACCAGGGGCTGACTGCCCTTTGACCGCCGGTGTTAGCCTGGAGAAAACCCCGCCTGGCTTTTCTCCCAGGCGTTTTGACATGGGCTCCCTGGGCCTCATTCGCTCCTGTAATTCCCGGGATAAGCCTCTCTGTTCTCCAGACGCTGATTCTGTTGTGTGAATGGAGAACGCCTGCTGGACAGGTGGCTCTGGGTTGCCGGTTGTAATGCGCCTTTGCACGTGCGCGTACGCTTGTGCCGTCCTTCTTGCCTTCCTCTGAGCATTTCTGGCGGCGGTCCGCCTCGTGCCCCCAGCTCCATCCCTGCTAACTGAGGGTGGCTGCCTGGGGGCCGACGCGACCCTGCCTACCAGGTCCTCAGGAGTGAACTCCTGGTTTAGCATTGCGGAGAAGAAGGCGGCTGTCTGCACCATCTGAGCTGGGGTCAGATTCAGAGCGTGCCCAGGGTGTGTCCCCAACTCAGGTGTTACAGCAGCGCTTGGCCCGCCGTGGAGGCCAGTTCCCCCCATCCCCAGGATTGTGGCTGGAGGAACCCTCTCCAACTGCGGCATACCATACAGGGGGGCCACCGGTGGGACCGTCGGGCCCGTCCCTGCACTGGTATCGACAATTTCTGGCATGATTGTTTTGGTTTTTTGTGATTATGAGTGGTTGATTTTAGTGCGTAACTCGTGAGCACAACCGTAAGTTCCCCACAGACGGCGCCAAATTGTTCCGGTTACGGAAACAATTAACCCGGCTCTGGATCCGGGTTGTATAATTGAGTTATTAGTGAACAATTGATCGTCTGACTTCCTTAAACCTCTCTTTCGTCTCACTCCCTTGGTCGGACCTTCCCGGCGGAGTTGGCCTGCTCCCTGCACAATGAACGCACAGGGCCTCGGAGGTTGTCCGAGGAAACCCTCTCCGATGCCTAAGTTAGTCCGTGAAATGCCTTGATGAACCTAGCTCATGAGGAACTAGGTGGCGTTTTTAGGAGTAAGAGTCTAGAGAGAGAAAATCCAACCCCTCTTATGTGGGAAATGGGAAAGTATTTATACCTTCCCACAAAATAGAGGAAAAGAGAAAAGAGAAGAGGGAAATGAGTGGATACCTGTGCGACACGTGGACTCACCTTGTCCACTCACTTCCCCTTACCTTAGGTAAAATGACGGATGGGTCCTCGGTCCTCCTTTGGTCCTGCTTGGGCGGGAGCGCCCTGGAAGCAGGCAGGAAGCCTGGTCTGCCCTGCTCTGCAGGCGGCAAGGCCGTGCCGGGCGGCTAAATAATTAAGGCCATTCACTTGGAGTTTTTTAATGACATTGCTGGGAGGTCTGCTGGGCAGGCCATCTCTTATTCAGGGATTGGGCGTCTTGGGGCCTGACTGGCAGGCGACCCGAGGCTGGCCACCGACCCCCATCAGTAAGATTATCAACCACATAGCAATAACATATGGCCCTACGACTCTAACGTGGTGAGTATCTACAATTATAAATATGAAGTCGTAATTTTCAACTTCACTACTATGATTTCAACTGCGTTCATAAATTGTACTGCAATAATTAAATAAGGGTATGCATCGTTAATTACTTTAACTGGCAACATTCATTATTATAACTTGTGCGCTGATGCTGATGATGACAAATTTATTTTTTTATCATATGTTTTGTCGTTGTTAATTGTAATATGTTCCCATCTTACCCAGTGAATATTTATATGTACGTATATTTACGTGCGAGGTACTTTAATTACTCTTTCATTCTAATTACAATGCACCATATATAATGCCTATAATTTAATTTGACGTTTACCGCATATATTTTCTCTGATCTCTTGAAACACATTCACGTATGTGGATAATATTCATTTACTAATAAGCATACTGTTACGTTTGACTGACTCTCTACTATTGTGCAGTTTTACCAATTTATGCAATCATCCAACTTAGTATCCTTATAACGTTACTAACAAGCGGCCCATGCATCGCACGGGCTTTCCAACTAGTAATATCGTCATATAAGGAGTACTTCTTAATCATGATGACTCATCCTTATAAAGGGTCTCATCATTGTTGATGATTTAAGTGTCATCGGCCGTTTAAGTATAATTGGATTTCGTAGTAGGATTATACGTAGACTCGTAAAGTTATAATATGAATCGGGAGTGTGGAGTGCACGTTCATATAAAAACAAATATCGAGTTTACAAGATGAATAAGGAGAAGAAAAACTTATGTTTTGCCAAACAATGCTTATCTACAACTCTTCTCAAATTTATGATTTTGTGAAAAGGTATCTTACTTTTCATGATTGAAGCATTCCAATTCATGTTTTTTCACTATCTATAAATATAGATGCAATGTGATTGAAAAACATAAGAGAAAAAATAACAATTCTACTACTCTACAAAACACATATAATTTAACAGTAAAGTTTCTTTGTTTTCTTGCCTAAGATACAAAGGTCGGTGTAGTTTTATCCTCGGATCGATTTCGTGGTACCCTTGGCTAATAAGGGACGAAATACTTTCTAAGGAGAGCAGTCCTTGCGACTCTACATTTATCCAAGCACCAAAATTTACAGTATTCTGTAAACATCTTGTTTACTGTATCACCCTGTTATTTTTATCTAACATTCTTAGAAAGTATTTCTATTGATACAGTAAGTGTTACAAGATGGATGATATGAAAGGAAAAGGAAAGTTTGAGATTTTAGAAAAATTCGAAGGTGTGGACTTTCGAAGATGGCAAAAGAAGATGCATTTCAAATTGTCGCATTTGAAGGTAGCATATGTATTGACGACACCATGTCCTCCGGAACCCCAAGAAGGAGATGCTATTGATGGTATTCGTAGGAGAGCTAAATGGGAGAATGATGATTATATATGTCGAGGACATATATTAAATGGTATGTCGAATGCACTTTTTGATATGTACCAACATGTTGAATCGTCTACTTTGTTATGGGATCAATTGGAAAATCGGTATATGGATGAAGATGCCACAAGTAGCAAATTTTTAGTGAGTCGTTTTATGACTTATAAAATGTCAGACTCTCGTTCCGTGTCAGAACAATTTAATGAACTAGTTCACATTATTAATCGTTTTTCTCAATATAATATGCCTATGAATGAAAACATGTCGGTATCTAGTATTATTGAGAAATTACCTCCTTCATGGAAAGATTTTAAACATGAATTGAAACATAAAAAGGAAGCTATGACTTTGGCTCAACTTGGACGTAGTTTCCAAGTCGAGGAAGGCCTTAGGGCCGAAGAAGACGACAAAACTACCGGTAAGGTAGATGGTTCCTCCATTAACATGGTGGAACAAGGTGAACGTTCCAAAGGGAACAAGCAAGGAAAAGGCACAAAGCGCCCTAATAACGATACTAATGATGGATCAAACAAGAAACTGAAAGGGGCTTGTTGGATATGTGGTAAAACGGGTCACTTTAAGGCGGATTGCCGAGTGAGAAAGAAAAAAATGAAGGCTTTGGAAAAAAGCACCGGACAAGGGTCCAAGGACCATGGTGCTTCTACAAGTCAAGGTCAATTTCTAACTTGTATTGAAAATAATTCTAATAAGAATTATGTTACATATTTTGATGAAACAAATTGTGTGCGGGATAATGAAATCATTTGGTGGATTGATTCGGGTGCAACAAGACACGTTTGCAAAAATCGTTCTTGGTTCAAAAATTTTGTACCGGTAAAAGACGGATCCATTCTTCACATGGGCAACGAATCAACCGCAGAAATACAAGGCATCGGAAATATTACCTTAATTTTTAGTTCCGGAAAATCCTTAGTATTGAAGGATGTATTATATGTACCCGAAATAAGGAAAAACTTAGTATCGGGAGGATTATTAAATAAATCCGGTTATAAGCAAGTTATAGAATCGGATAAATATGTATTATCAAAGTCAGGAATGTTTATAGGTTTCAGATATTATTGTAACGGAATGTTTATGTTAAATATTAACAAAATTGATGATTGTGTTTATATGATATCTACTCCTACATCCGTTTCTAGTTTATGGCATGCTAGGCTTGGTCATGTTCATTACAAGCGATTACTTTGTATGTCTAAACATGATTTAATTCCACCATTTGATTTACAAACTCGTAAATGTGATACTTGTATGCTTACTAAGATTGCAAGACAACCTTTCAAGAATATCGTAAGCACATCTCAAATGTTGGATTTAATACATAGTGATTTATGTGATTTACATTCTACTCCGTCTTTAGGAAATAAAAAATATATGGGAACTTTCATTGATGATTATTCTCGTTTTTGCTATATTTTTTTGATGCATTCTAAAGATGAGGCTCTTGATAAATTTGTTGTTTATAAGAATGAAGTAGAATTGCAACAATCTAGTAAGATTAAAAGACTTCGAACTGATCGAGGTGGAGAGTACTATGATCTTAAGTACTTTGAAAATTGTGGAATTGTGCATGAGGTTACTCCTCCCTATACACCACAATTGAATGGTGTAGCGAAAAGGAAAAATCGATCTCTCAAAGAGATGATGAATTCCATGCTATCATACTCGGGTTTGAGTGAAGGATTTTGGGGTGAAGCAATGTTAACCGCTTGTTATCTATTGAATAGAGTGCCTAACAAAAGGAACAATATAACTCCATATGAACCTTGGTATAAAAAGAAGCCGAATCTAAGCTATCTTAGAGTTTGGGGATGTCGGGCCGTTGTAAGATTGCCTGATCCAAAGAGGAAAACTTTGGGAGAAAAAGGAATAGATTGCATATTTATTGGCTATGCTATGCATTCAAAAGCATATAGATTTTATGTAATAGAACCCAATAATTCAATTGGGATTCATACGGTAATTGAATCTAGGGATGCTATCTTTGATGAAAATCGATTTACGTCGATGAAAAGGCCTAAAGATTTAGTGCCAATTAATAGTAATGATACTATGACAAACGATCAGCAACATAAGTCGTCAATTGACGAAGAAATCTGTCGATCAAGAGAGAATACCCGTCAATCGACAGAAGGTACCTTTGTTGCGCCTCGTAGGAGTAAGAGAGGCAGAAAAGCAAAGGATTTCGGTTCTGACTTTCAAATTTATTTGGTGGAAGGATCAAGAAACGAAGTAGGACTTCAATATGCTTATTGTTATAACATAGACGAAGATCCTAAGACTTTTAAAGAAGCAATGACTTCTCAGGATGTTGCATTTTGGAAAGAAGCCATTAATGATGAAATGGACTCCATAATGGGAAACAACAACTTGGGTTCTCACGGATCTACCAAAGGGATGTAAACCTCTTGGTTGTAGATGGATCTTTAAGAAAAAGATGCACGTTGATGGCTCCATCGACAAGTTTAAGGCTCGATTAGTTATCCAAGGCTTTAGGCAAAAGGAAGGAATAGACTATTTCGATACTTATGCACCAGTTGCTAGAATCTCTACAATAAGACTATTGATAGCAATTGCATCTATACATAATTTGGTGATACACCAAATGGATGTGAAAACAGCGTTTTTACATGGTGAATTAGAAGAAGAAATATATATGAAGCAACCGGAAGGATTTGTTATGCCCGGACATGAGCATAAAGTTTGCAAGTTGGTGAAATCCTTGTACGGACTTAAGCAAGCACCAAAGCAATGGCATCATAAATTTGATGAAATTGTTTTGTCTAATGGTTATAAGCTTAATCAATCAGACAAATGTGTATATAGCAAATTTGATAGCTCCGGTAATGGTGTAATAATTTGTTTATATGTTGATGATATGTTAATATTTGGAACAAACCAAAATCAGGTAGATTCCACTAAAGCATTTTTATCATCGAGCTTTGCCATGAAAGATATGGGCATAGCGGACGTGATTTTAGGAATTAAGATTATAAAATCTAATCTTGGAATATCCTTGTCACAAAGTCATTACATTGAGAAAGTGCTCAAGAAATTTAATTGCGAGAACAGTGGTATAGCTCATTCACCAATGGAATCAAGTATAAAGTTGATGCCTAATACAGGATTACCATTGTCACAATTAAAATATTCTCAAGTCATAGGATGCTTAATGTATGCTATGACTAGTACTCGACCGGACATTGCATTTGCAGTTGGAAAATTGAGTAGATATACAAGCAATCCAAGTAGTCATCATTGGAGTGCGGTTATGCGTGTATTAAGATATCTTAAGAACACGAAAGATTTTGCATTGACTTACAGAGGAAATCCTTTTGTACTAGAAGGTTACTCGGATGCAAGTTGGATTGCAAATGTCGAAGATCATTCTTCAACTGGTGGATGGGTCTTTTTGCTTGGGGGAGGTGCCATATCATGGGCTTCTAAGAAGCAAACATGCATCACGACATCCACTATGGAGTCGGAATTTGTAGCATTGGCAGCAGCCGGAAAAGAGGCCGAATGGCTTAAAAATTTAGTGTATGAAATTACACTATGGCCTAAACCGATATTATCTCCAATATCAATCCATTGTGATAATGCGGCAACTTTGGCTAAAGCTTATAGTCAAATATATAATGGGAAATCAAGACATCTCGGAGTGAGACATAGTGCTGTGCGAGAATTAATTTCTCATGGAATTATTTCGGTAGACTTTGTAAGATCTGAATTGAATCTTGCAGATCATTTAACTAAAGGTTTGCCAAAACATTTAGTGGAAAAAGCAGTTATAGGGATGGGCCTAAAGTCCGTTAAATCTTAAGTATTGAGATACTCAATTCCCTTCTAACACTCTATTAGAGGCAGAATTCAATGTGGAAGGCTCTTTACTTAAAATTGAAGTACATCAAAATTATATCCCGAAAGGTATGTACTTAGACCTGCTGTGAGTTAAGGATGAAGTGATATCTTCTTAATGAATTTTTTGAAAAAATGTACTTGCAGGTGCATGATAAAAGAATTCACCTATGTGAGACGTGAAGTAAGGCCGACTTCAAAAGCTTTTTGGACTCAAGCTTTTATACGCTCATGAGAGGATTAGGATACTAGGCCTGTAATAAGTATCAGTATATTACTTTATTGTGGAAGGCTCTTTACTTAAAATTGAAGTACATCAAAATTATATCCCGAAAGGTATGTACTTAGACCTGCTGTGAGTTAAGGATGAAGTGATATCTTCTTAATGAATTTTTTGAAAAAATGTACTTGCAGGTGCATGATAAAAGAATTCACCTATGTGAGACGTGAAGTAAGGCCGACTTCAAAAGCTTTTTGGACTCAAGCTTTTATACGCTCATGAGAGGATTAGGATACTAGGCCTGTAATAAGTATCAGTATATTACTTTATTGTTAAAAGTGATTTTGTGTGTATTTTGCCTTCATGTATTCAACATGTTTAAGGGTTCAATCCTTGAGACACCTTTTTTACTAGAATATATGGAATTACATTTTTCCACTCATCATTCAATTTTCTTCATTTGTGTGCACTTGCCTATGGAGCAAACATATAAAACTGGAGGGAATATAAACTTAGTTTAAAAAAAAATTAAAAAAAAATTAAAAGCTAACCAGGACCAAAACACCTACTTCGTGTATGTTTTTAAATTCAAATTTTCAATAATTTACCTCTTTACGGGTTGGATCGAGTTTTGTAATAGGTAATTAAACATTAGCAAAAACGTATTAATATGGTCCATATACTACCCGAAACACGTATAAAAGTCGTATTTTATGCGCAAAAATAAACTTGACCCGTATTTTATTCGAACTCCGAAACTCGAACGTCGTAAATATAGGTGTTAGTTTAGAGTACTCCGCAATTGATTTTTGTTTTCTTGGGTTGATAAACCATGAAAACATCATGGCCATTAATTTTCCACAAAATCAGGTGACATTTGTCGAGCCCAACTATTCGGCTATTCGACCCTCCAATAATTTTGGCTATAGGAGAGGATCCGCTCGCGTGTGGAGGAGTGACGAACAAATTACGATATAAATCGTCACGTAACGGAGATTGAAAAGAGGAGAAGCATGAGTTTAGTTTTGAGTCAGAGTCGTACACACGTCACACGTGATTCCACAACCTTCAGTCACCTACCCAACATCTTGTCTGTCCCCTGTTTCTCCCTTCTCCAAGCAAATACGACCTTATCTCCTTCTCTTCTACGAGTAGTACTAATTGGATTACACATTTTTGTCTCTTTATGACCACCTCCCTTCCCTTTCATTCAATCTCTCTGACCTGGAGCCTGCAACCCTGAATCCTTCCTGACTCCAAAACCCAGGAAAAAAATGCCAAATTCACGTATAAACCCTTCATCACCCACAACACAAGACAACCCAATCTCAAATTCAAATTCCCAGAAACGACGATTGTGTGATTTCTGTGGGGATAAATCAGCACTTGTGTACTGTAGAGCTGATTCTGCTAAGTTATGTTTGTCATGTGACCGTGACGTTCACAGCACAAACCAGCTTTTCACAAAGCACATACGCTTTCAGCTCTGTGATGCTTGCGATTCTTCGCCTGCTTCAATCTTCTGTTGCACGGACAGCTCTGTGTTTTGCCAAAACTGTGATTATGAGGTGCATAGTCATCCCAAGAGCGAGAATAATCATGACAGGAGGCCTCTTGAGGGGTTTACTGGCCGCCCTTCTGCCGTCGAAATGGCGGGTATTGTTGGGTTTGAGGGGTTCGATTGTAAAGGTGGTGATGATGATCGTGGTTTTTGTGGGGATTTGGTGGGGGGTGGGTTTGAGGAAGGGGATGATGGGTTTTGTGATTTTTTTGTTTGGGATACTCCTGCTATTGTTAATCTTGATGATTTGATTGTTTCTACTGATAAAAGTCATCATTTTCATGCCATGCTTGTGCCTCCTTTGCCTAAGGTTTGCTTTTTCGATGCTTTATTATATTCTTGTTTTCGGCTTCTAATGATCACTTGGAGATGTCATTTCTACTCCGTATGTATTGGTTATGACTTAGGGCTCGCTTGCGACGGAGGCAGATTATTAAGGGGTAACGAAGCTCATATAGGTTAGGGGAAGAGGGGAGTAATTGTTCTCCTAAAGAGGCTATATTAGCTTCTTTTTCTCCATTTTCGCATAGCACCATCACTATCCTTCTCCATTTTTTAGTTCATTTCAACTTCAGTACCCTAATTCATTACCTCCATCTCATGCAAGCCCTTAAGGGTAGGTTTGGTTCACATATAACTTTTGACACAGTCTTGGCTGGATTTCTACTGGTTTGTTGTAGTTTAGATTTGTTTGTGTTTCGGTATCAGTGATTTGGTCTGTTGCTCTGTGCTAAACACGTACTCCCTCCGTTCCAATGAATTGTTTGCCTTTCCTTTTGGCACCAAGGCTAAGGGAACCAATGAGGGAGTGACATGTAGAGTAAAACTCATAAGAAAGATCAAATTGCATATAAAAAATACTCCATCCGTCCCAAAATGATTGTCCCATTTACTTTTGCACAATAATTAAGAAAATTGTGTAATGATGGGGTATATAAGCAATTATGACTACTTTATCGGGTGATGTGTGAGGTGGTGTGGGTTAATGAAATGGCAAAATGGTAAATACTTTGTCTTAGTAGGGACAAAGTTGTAAAAAAAGATAAACTAAAAAGGAAAGTTGAGAAATGAGACAATCTTTAAAAACTTACCCAAAAAAAAATACGGGACAATGTTAGTGGGACGGAGGGAGTATTCCTAAAATAGAAAGGCAAACAATTCATTGAGACGCCCCAATATGGAATAAGCAAACAATTCATTGGGACGGAGGGAGTACTATTTATTATTTGTATCTCGTAGAATCTTCTAGTTATTGTATACTAGACAAATTGTAATCCTATAAATAGACCCTTGTACATCAATATTATTCATGCAATTCATAATTCTAACGTGGTATCAGAACTAGATCTACATAATCGGCCTGAACCTACCTGTCTTCCGCTGTCCTTTCCATCGAATTGCATCAAAATATTTCTCCCTCACCCATAAACTTTTCTGCACCCTCACTAAATCGATCTTTTCTCCACTTTAATCAAATCTGTGATTAAATTTTTTACTTTTCTCAAATTCAATTTGACCATAAATTTCTTGGTCCTTTCGCACCCTAGACTGGCGTGTTACTCACCCTAGACTGCCGAGTTTCGCACCCGAGATTGACGAGTTTACGCACTCTGATAATATGTTCCGATACCCTAGACTGGCGAGTTACGCATCCTCACCCGACACTAGCGAGTTTACGCACCTGATATTCGTTCCTCTTATTTTCTCCAAGATTGGACTTTCCGTTCCGCCGTCCATCTTGTGGGAGCATATTATTTGTATCTCGTAGAATCTTCTAGTTATTGTATATACTAGACAAATTGTAATCCTATAAATAGGACCCTTGTACATCAATATTATTCATGCAAAGTAATTATGTGATTCTATTAGACTGTCCGAGGGCCGAAGGGGTAACTCTTTTGACTTCTTCACATGTTTCTTATGCCCTTTTAGGAACATGTTTCGTCTCTGCACTCTAAGAACTAGTCTTGGGGAATTTGTTCGAGATATAATTTCACTTCTATATTGTTTCCTTCTTTTTATGCTTTAGTTCATGATGAGATATTGGTTTAGAGTTTAGAGGCTAAGATACAAAGTGGTTGTTTCTGCATTGATGAGATCAAAAGTTTTGTGATGAATTCATTTAATGATGGTTACTTCACTATCAAAAGAAAAGCACAACTTGCTTAGGTAGCTGATTGATTGATTACATCATAATCTTGAACCAGCGAGTCTCTTGCGCCAATGAAAATGGATATAGGCTGTATGTTTATTTCCTCGGAAAAAATAATTCGATTATAGAATTGCCGGACTTTTGAATACATTTAAGTAACGAGTCTGCATTAATTTTGGGATGACGTGCTAAGGTCGCCCATGGCAAACCGTAATAGTTGATACTGATTTGGTGTGGCCATCTCTTCATGTTACAGGACAGAAACTTGTTGTGTGGGCAACATAAGCAAGAAATGCTACAGCAGCTTTGTGAGTTAGCAAAGTTGGAGCCTGATATAAAACAAGATTCGAATATATTTAGCAGCCACCATGTTGATGCTGATAAGAATCAGGACTTCAGACTACAGCATCAAGTGCAAACTTACGAGCATGATGAGAATCATCCCATATTTGAAGGAAATGAGGTATAATCTGCTTTGTCACTCTGTTTAATCACTTTAATGTCTCATGTTCCATCCTATTTAATAATTTGAATTACTAGAATATCAGTGGCATTCTTACTTCCTGCAAACTGTACTCCATGTTTGCCTATTCCATGCTTTCCATATCCAGCAAATGTGGCTAAATGGAAAAAATTGAGGGAGTATCTATTATTAGGAATAGTTATGAGAACTAGAAAATAACACTTCAGGAAACACCTAGCCTAACTCGCCTCTGATATTCATGCGCAACCTGCGGGTCCTTTCCTATGAGTTGCACTTGCAGCTGCTGCTTCCTGGTGGCCCTTCTTCAGCCTGCACGACTCGTCCTCCGCCCTTTGTTCTTTAGTCCATTTAGATCATTTCAAGAGTGAAGTCATTAATGAAATCTTTGTAGTTGCTAATTTTAGTAGTTTCTCTGATTGAGATTATACTGTTTCAAGATGGGATTGTTCCAAAGTTGTAGTAATGCTAGAAGAATGCAGTGGGTATACTGCTGTGCTGTCATTATTGAAAGGGGGCCATTTGGAATTACAAATGCATATTAAGAAGAGACATTAAATCAAGAGGGTGTTTCAACTATGCTAAAAAATGACATTTTTCAGTATTATTGTTGATTTTACGTTTTGAGAAAATTGAGTACGGAGTATTTAGGAGTATGTTTAACTATACTAGATAAAATAGTGGTAGTGTATCATGGAGGATACACCTTCGAAGTGTCGTCGTTATTTTCTAGCTCACTAACTAAGGCTACCAAGCCTTGTTTGCTTTATAAATGCAAATGGTATGTGTAATACTTCTACCTCCAACTTTTTCATTTTTTTTATGATTTATCCATCATTTCCCAATCTTGTTGAGAAAATATTGGTGTTTGGAGAATTGTGGGAATCATTTTCTAAAACAAAATGATCACCAAAACTTTACATAAAAGTTGCTCTGTACAACCTAACTACCTAACTAGAGGCTAGAAAACACTCCTAACCACCAAATGAAAATAGATCTAATCTCCATTATTCATTACTGTCACTTGGGCCAACATTCCAACCATGCCACTTACCCAACATTACAAAATCTGATCCAAAATAATCTCATAGCTAACGAAGAAATATTATTCTACTAATTAAAGATATAAATCAATGCCTATGAAATATAGTCGACACACCACTGTGCTTCAATTCTGTGGTCAAGGATTCTATTAGTGTGTCTGTGTTTCAATTTTCAAATTCGTGGTTTAAAGTTCAACTAATGTATTGATCACAAGACAAATCTATGTGTAAAATGTAACACTGAATATGCCAGGAGCAATGTTTCTGCCAATGAGCCATTGATTTGTTATGCAGGCAAGAGAGTGTGGTAAGGGCAATGATGGGATTGAGGCTGTAAATGATGATTCTCAATCACCATGGTTCTCAGAGATGAATGTTGAAGGATGCGCATTGAATTCTGATACAAAATCTGGAATGTCTAGCAGTGTAAGTCACACCACCACAGGATGGAATTCACAGTTTACCACTGGAATTGAGTCGACAAGTTTCCCTCCAAAAGTTACCTCACATGAATTTACTGCTGCCGACCGTGTCTCTGCAGTTACACGTTACAAAGAAAAGAAAAGGACTCGGAGGTTTGTCTTTGATTTGAGTAGTTGTGATTTTGGTTTGGAGACTACTATTAGATTCCTGAAATAATGAATGGTGAACACAAAACACTGAATATTCTACCAGAAATCAACATAACAAGAAAAGTAGAATAGTTTCGACTTTTCGTTTTTGTGTAAAGGATTAAGGATGTCATGAAGGATTTTTAAGTAGTTGTGATTTTGGTTTGGAGACTACTATTAGATTCCTGAAATAATGAATGGTGAACACAAAACACTGAGTATTCTACTAGAAACCAACAATAACAAGAAAAGTAGAATAGTTCTGATTTTTCATTTGGTGTAAAGGATTAAGGATGTCCTGAAGGATTTTTAAGAAATTGACGGTTTTTGAACCTAGGTCGATGGCTACATCAAAACAGTACATAGTGAGCTATTCTATGAGCTAGGAAACACAGGCACTTCTTCCAAACCAGCGCCCCCGTATTGGACACGATGTCGGATACCAAAAAGGGTGGAAGCATGCCTGAAATTTTTCGAGGACATACAAAGCTGTGTTTGGTTTTTATTCGGGCACAGTTTATGATATTTAGACACATTTTACACGTCTTTAAATGAAGGACCGTTTATGAGTTTTAAGCTCGAATGAAGGACCGTCGATTATGGGTTTATGGTGCGGCTTAATGTGAAAGTGACATGATTTGAGGGTGAATAATGTTTTTCGAAGGAAATGGGAGGATGAAGAAGATTGATTAGAAGATGTTTGTGTTAATAGTCTAGACTCTAGAGTCATGTATGACTTTAGTGTTAGTCTCTACGGAGTAAATTTTAATTATTCCATTTTCTTTGTCATATGATTTGTCTTCACTTGTTTTGACCCATCTAGTTTGGCGTCGTTATTTCCGTTCTTCTCACTCATTCACGAACTAGTATCTGCAATATGAAGAGTACTTAATACGGAGTACTTGCTTTCAAAAAAAGTTGTACTAATTCTTGAAATAACTTAACTTTAATTATAGAACTGCTAATTTGTGTTACTAATTATACTTATAACCACTCGCACCAAATGAGATTAAAATAAATACGGAGTAATTATTAATTATATTATACTCCGTAGTACTAGAGCTATTTGATTTTGTAAGACTCGATTGTTAAATTTGAGTTTATGAAACTTTGATGCTTGTCTGGTTAGTTTACAACTTTGTATTGTTTACGTTTAGCCGGATATAAAGAATTTCAAATTGTTTTTATTTCAATATAATTTGTTTTTTTCTTTGCCGTGTCTTGCAAAATTTTGAGTGTTAGTATCACGTTTTGGACACGTGTTTGATGTCCAATCTGTGTCCTTGAGCGTATTTGTATCGGTGCTACCTAAATTGTGACTATATGACCTATGTATTATTGCTGATAGTTTTTCACATAGGTGTTGTTGTTTAAGGACTGATATTTCCTGATCTTCTTCAGAATGAGATTTACTTGAGCAATGACTTAGTGCTGGCAATGCGATTGAACAGGTTTGAGAAGCACATCAGATATGAATCAAGGAAGCTTCAAGCAGAAAACCGAACAAGAATTAAAGGTCGTTTTGCCAAGATGGGTAACGGTGCTGAGTAAATGGCCCCATATTTGAAGGCAACGCACATTGTTCTGGATAAGAAAGCGAGAGGGTTATTTGATAAAAAAAAAAACTCGTAGTACCTTTATTTTTTTTTGTCAATAGGGAAAAGGATTTAATAATTATAAAATGTTTCGACTCCTAGAGTCAGTCACAATCCAAGTATCCAACTTAATAATAGCAAGACGTTAGTAAAATTGCAATGGTATAGAGATACCACATATCCTTAACCGTTTATAAAAAGAGAGAACTGCTTAATTTTATGACGTCAAGAGCTATTGCGTATTCCGTATATTCTTAATTTTTTTCCCTTTTTTTTTGATTTTTAGATTTAGACTTATTGAGAGACCGTCTCTTTCAAGATTTTGGGTTAGATTTAGGCCCTGTTTGGTAAACAACAGATTAATATTGACAGAAGCAGATTAAGAAAGCAGATTTGACTAGCAGAATCAATTGACAGTTTTGACTAGCAGATTTAATTAGTAGATTGTTTTTGTACTGTTTGGTAATTAGCAGTTTTAAATTAGCTGATTGTTTAACTACTTTGTAAAATGACAAAAAAGGGCATCAATAAATATTTGATTAAATATACATCAACATATATAATCACAACAACAACTTTAAAAATACTTCCGATCTATTCTACTCGCTAATGTAGTCATTAAAGCTGAACAAATATTATCACGAAGAGTTGATATTTTTTAGTTTATGAAATCTCGACCGGAGATTATAAATTGATTCAAACGAAATAACCAAACATGAATTATAGAGTGCATAAAGTCATTGTATATCAAATTGATGGCATAAAAAATCAAGGGGAAGACGAAAACGTACTTTTCAACTAATTAGAAAGAGTAATTTATGAAAGAGTTTGAATAACTAATATAGGGTTAAGAGATTTGCAAAGGGTAAAGAAGTAAAATAAAATAAAAAATCAATCCGCTAACTCAATATGCTGCTCCTAGCAGCATATTGCAAAACGACATATTAGACTCCAATATGCCATTACAAAATGTCATTTACCAAACACCTTAATCAGCATATTTTTTGGTCAAACATGCCAAAAGCTCCCAATATGCTGTTTTTTGGCGGATATGCCATTTACCAAACACCCCCTTAATTAAAAAAAGTTGGCGGGACTAATATAATTATTTGTCTCATTTATAATTTTTTACTTTTCGTATACTTTGAGCAGTTCACAGACCCTGCCACGATACTTTTTATTTTGTCAACTTATTTGAGTACTAATTTAAACGTAGACATGAATAATACTAATCAATATATATATATATATATATATATATATATATATATATATATATATTTTAGGCTTTTTTCGAGCGATCTTATTGGTCCGTTCAATCAAACCTCAAATTAGGAAAGTATCATAAATAATAATAAAAATCAATTAGAGAATCTTTTGATTATTACAATATATATTTAATCTATTATATTAATGTGATATTTTACAATTCTGACGTGAAAACCTTTATAGTTCATTTTTTTAAAACATTATCGTAAAATAAATTATAAAAATGAAATAATTAGATTCGTGTTAAAAAATGCTTTCATTAGAGTATAAATTTCATATCATTTGTTTCACATTATGTGATGAATTTATAACATATACCAGTTTTAAAATTATCCCACATCGACAAATTACAATATGATAATGAAATTCTATATTATAAATAAAGAGTAATAATTCGTTCTTCGATATCTACCAAAAGTCTTTTGAATCTCAAAAAGAGTTTATAAGACTATAAACTTAAGTAATTATCTTACATCGAGATGATGAAATTTTATATTATAAATAAGAATAATCATTCGTTTTAAATATCGACCAAGAAAAACTTTTAAATTATCCCACATCGAAAAATTATGATGGTATACTATAAACTTAAATAAATTATTTCACATCGAAAAATATGATAAGTTGATGAATTCTATATTATAAATAAGACTAATCATTCGTTATTAAATAAACTTTTAAGTCTTAAAAAATCTCTTAATAAGACTACAAACTTTAAGTAAAAAATAATCTCACATCAAAAAATTATAATTCTATATTATAAATAAGATTAATCATTCGTCCTAAAAAAAAGTTCTTAACGAGGTGATAGAAAATTCTATGTAACCAAAAATCTTTTGAGACAAAAAAAAATTCTAGGACTAACACTATATAGTTAAAGTATAATTATCTCGCATCGAAAAATGAAAAGATGGATTGATGGAATTCTATATATTATAAATAAGTGTAATCATTCGTCTATGAATAAAAGTTCTTAATTAAACTATATATCTAAACTTAAATAAATTTAAGTAAAATTATCCCACATCGAAAAATTATAATAAGGTGAATTTTTATTATTATATAAATAAGAGTAATCATTCATCCAAAATATATAATAAGATAATCCATATGTTTATACTAAAAGTGGAATATTTTAAATGCTTAAATACAACACTATGGGTTAAATACCGACAAAAAAACTTTTGAATCTTAAAAAAACTTTTAATATACAAGACTACAAACTTAAAATCATCCCACATTGAAAATTGTGATGAAATTCTATACTTCGTATTATAATAATCAAGACTTAAAAAGAGCTTTTAAGACAATAAGCTTAATTAAATTATCTTACATCGAAAAAAATTGACGAGCTGATGGAAGACTACAAACTTAAATAAATCATCCCACATCGAAAAGTTATGATAAGGTGATGAAACTTTATAGTATAATTAAGACTAATCATTCGTTCTTAAATATCAATAAAAAATTCTAAGTCTTACAAACTCTCTTAATAAGACTACAAACTTAACTAAAATAATCTCACATCAAAACATTATAATAAGGTGAAACTTAAGTAAAACTATCCCACATCCGAAAAATTATAAAGTTTTATCAAACAAAAATCTTTTGAGTCTTAAAAGGGTTCTTAAGACTATACATAAAAGACTAATTATAATTTTTTCCTTAGATACCAAATTACCAACAATATTTTGAGTTTAAAAAAGTCTTAATAATACCACAAAATTAAAATTATCTCACATTAAAACAATTAAAATAAGGTACGGTGATGATTTTATATTATAAATAAGACTACAAATTTTATTTAAATTATCCCACATCGACAAATTATAATATGATTATGGTTCTATATTACTAAATAAGACTAATTATTTGTTCTTAGATATGATATCAATCAAAATCTTTTGAGTCTTCAAAAAACTCTTAAGACCATAATAAAACGATGAAACTCTATGCTGATGAAATTATATATTATAAACAAGACTAATCATTCATCCTTAGATGTCAACAAAAAAACTTTTAGTCTTAAACAAAGCTATTAATAAGACTACAAATAAAGTTAAATTAAAATTATCAGGTGATATAATTCTACGTAATCTTTCGTTCTTAGATATTAACCAACAATCTTTTAAACTTAAAAAAAAGGTATAATTAAAGTATATAGTTTATGTATAATTATCACGCATCGAAATTAAGATGGTGTGATGGAATTCAATGTAATATAAATAAGAGTAATCATGCACCCGTCTATAAATAAAAGTTCTTAATTAGACTATATCTAAACTTAAACAAACTTAATTAAAATTATCCCACATCAAAAAATTATAATAAGGTGAATTTTTTTATTATATAAATAAGAGTAATCATTCATCAAAAGTATATGCTCCAACAAGATGATCAAATTTGATTATATCACTACTACAATAGAGGCCTATTGCAACGCAGTGAAAATGTTACGTAAGACCTTTAAAATGTTGCATTATGGTTTATGCAACGTTTTTAACTGTGCTGCTTAAAACTCCGTTGCAATAGCCTAATGTAACACTTTATGCAACATTTTCTACTCAAATGCAACATTTTTTATAAATGTTGCAACGATACCCTAGTGCAACGCATATCTTGAGAAGCTGTTGCAACACTTTATATATATATATATATTCAACATTTTTCCCCCTTCCTCAAAAGTTTCGCAACACTTATTTCAATTTTATGCAACATATTTTTGTCCGGATAAAACATAAAGGCAACACTATTTTGGTGCTAATGCAACATATTGAATTTTATCAAAGGCAACACTATTCTAATTCAAACGCAACATGAAAATGTATGAAATACATTTGTTTTAATTTTTTACCGCCTATTTAGTTTTATTGTTACAAATAGTATCCACACATACAAATAAAAAAAAAAGGACAAGTGAAAAAACATGTAACTTTTATATTACTTATAAAATTCTTAAAAATTATTTATCCAACATCAACTAAATTAAATTAATAAAAATAAGTAAGTGCAAACAATCTTTTGACAACCTAAAAAACATTAATGTCTTCGGCCTCCAAAAAAAAGTTTCAACCCATGTATTCCGTATTATACAAAGTAGTCGCTCCTCTAAAAACCTGCAATAAACAAAGGTGATGCACATACCAAGTTAATCCGAATTTTTATTAATTTCTGACGTGCAAGTAAAAAAATGAAATATATTTATGTATAAATATACTCACTTGTTTATGTATACTCCCTTGCACATTATAAATTGTCACATATTAGGTGCTTGAATTATTATAATCCTGTACGAACATTCAAAAAGCACGGATAATATATATACGCAACAGAATGCTGCTTCCTAAATATAGCTATACATTTCAAACAAGCCTTTGAGTTCGACTCCACAAGAGTAGCCACTGTATCGCCTTAGATTTTTTAGGGGATTACAAGATGAGTATACCATTCTTATTCATTACCAAAATACTCTCATCAAAGTTTGAACTTAAGAGAAAACATGACGAATATCAGAAATTAGCATGGTACGACAGTACCGCCCATCATATGAGAAGAAAACCAGAAACCGCAAATACTGATGGCCTAACATCTAAGACCAAATCAAATTTAAAATATATATAAGAAATACCGATGGTGTACTCATCAGCGCAAATGCAAAGGACTTACATCTTTCCTGAAGAATTCTATACGTCCCATAATCTCGGTCCTAGCATGTCCATAACCTGAAGACGAGTGAGTATTATTAGTCATATCCAAAAAGCAAAGGAAAAATCATGTGAAAACACAAGAGATGACGTTATACTCCCTGAACATGCGTTGTGCTAGACCGTGATTAAAGTGTTTCATAATCAAAATGAATCAAACCATTTCTTCAAGTACGAGTACATTAAGACACTTGCATCAGCCTACACCGTTTGATTTAGTGCTTCTTCCATCTCTCATTTCGTGTCAAAGACTTGTACTGCATGGTTTCCTTTCCAAGAAGAAAGCTCTGAAAGTAAGTTGTTAGATACATCAAGTTCAACGAAGTATTTCCGTAGAACCGAGGAAACTCTTATAATTTTGCCTGAGGAGAGCATCATTTGGAATGAGAATGCAACAAATTAACCGATTTCAGATCGGATTTATTGTGTGATCTACGAGATTGACCATCTTAGAGACAAATATGAATTGGGTAAAAAAGCCTAGTTAGGTCTACAGAATGTCATAGAGAAACATATCAAAAGTGGACCAACCATTTATGGGCTTTTATTACAAACAACAAGACTACAAAGACAAAACAGCCAACATTATAAGAGATGATGAAGTAAAAGATTATCCAACTTACCACAACAGTCATATATGTCATTCCTAGACTCATTCAAGTCATAAAACATTCATAGAACCTCAATAACACATGTTGTGTCAACCAACATCAAGTCCAATAATCTTGAAGCAACCGCCTGTTTCATCATGGGGCTGCTAAAGATGGTAGAGTGTCACAGTTAATAAAGTTGTGACATTAACTAGAAGGCGAAAACATGTCACAAAGTATTACGAAGCGCCTGATGGCCGCTTCAAGCAACTACATACCAAATGAACCTAAACGACCGATTTCAGGTAATGGTTTTCCACTCAAAATTTTCCTTGTTTCCAGTTAGGAAAATAAAACCTCTTTGCTTGAGTAGATTTCGCAAACGGTCTTCTCACCATCTCTTCTCATACTTAATTACCTTGCACTACATTCTAGAAAATTGTTAACACAATCATGAATCATAACCTAAATTAAAGAATTATTCTGACCTAGAAAAGAACTCTTTGGAATGGAAAATTACATTTTTATAATCTCTAAATTTTTCACATTTAACTTGGAACTTCTAACTTAAAAGATAGTACGGAGTAATACATTTCAACTCAAATTCATTTCAGGTTTAAGTTTCACAAGAAACTATTTTCTAATTACTCATCTACAGAAAACAATAAACATTATTCAATACACCCTAAGCAAAACGCAAAATTAACAATGGAGTAGACTCAAAAATTAGCAATACAATTACTTCTAATACACAAATCGACTAATTGAATACGGAGTATAACTCTAAAATAAACAAAAACCCTATTTTTTGGAATCACAATAATTCCAACCCCGAATCTTAATTGATGAAAAAACCTAAAATATGAACAAATTGTTTACATGATTATACAAAAATCCTAATTCATTCATCTAGTTGTACATAGGAAACAATAATAAAGAATACCTTGATGATAGTAGTGAGTGATGATGGTGAGCAAGTGAGTGTTACAAGTCATCCGCCTAATTTGTTAGAGAGATGTTGGATTATTATGGTATTCCGGCGATCCCTGCCCTTATTCGATTATTCTTAATCTCTAATTAAGACTAGCAAGTAGCAACACGTTTCTTTTAGGTTTTATATTTGTTTAACATTTAAAATAATATTTTATACTCGTAAGTTTTAAGTGGAGATCCGGCAAAACATGACCCAATCTGATCCGTCTTAAACTCGACTTGTTAGAACTCAAAATTTATCACCCGAAACTGACCAAACCTGTCCCGTTTGTGACCGGAGACCTGATATGATGTGATAATTAGTGACCCGACTTGAACCCAACCCGATTGGAATGGAATAGGCGCTTTTGTACTTTGATTTTTTGACCTGATATTTTCATTATGTACTTTGATTTTTTTTTGTAAAAAAAATCCCCTTAAGGGGTATCCCTAAACTAAATGCACGCGGTTGTTGAATTTCAATTTGATCCAACTTGACTAAAATCATTTTTCTAAATCAAGATAAACCTAAGAAAAATATTATGAAAATGACTCAAACCTGAAATAAGTGAATCCGATTTTTATGACTTGAAACTAACCCGGCCAAAACCTGACCCGGTTGAGTCATTCGTTAGGACCAGACACGACCCAAATATTTTTAACTGTGACGACCCCCTAATCATAAAATTAAACGGCCCGTAAAATTTTGGTTCGACAAATTACACCATGCATGGCCTATATATGCACTTGTGAGTCATTGACCAAACTCACGTGTCTGATCGCATTTCACATGCTACTTATTAAATGAGTGCTTATTTATGGAGAATATATTAGATTAAGTTTTTAATTATTTTTTACTGTAAAATCTAAAGGAACTTTCACATTCACGTGTTTTATTTTATTTATTTAATGGTGGATTATCAATTATCTTAACAATATTGCAACAAATTAAAAATAAATGTTGCTAGATGCTTCACTGAATGCAACAATTATTAAAAAGTGTTGCTAAATCGTGTTATAATTGCAACACTTTTGTAAAAATGTTGCATTTCTGAATTAAATGCAACATTTTTTAGATAAGTGTTGCATAGGTAATATCAATATTATAAATTGCAACACAACAAGAAAATGTTGCATTGAAAATGTTGCAGTAGACACATTTTGTAGTAGTGTATAAATAAAGAGTAATCGTCTATTTATGAGTAATCTTATGATTTTAAATATCAACCAACAAATTTTGAGTCTTAAAAACCTTTTAAAAGGACTAAAAACCTAAAATTATCCCACATCGAAAAAATTAAAATAAGGTGATGATTCTATATTATAAATAAGAGTAATCGTGCGTTATTTTGGGTCTTTAAAGCATATCTCAAAACTATAAACCTTGAGTAAATTATCCTATATCGAAAAATTATGATGAGGCGATAGAATCTTATATTACCAATCAAAAAAATTATTCGCATGTATTCTTTTGAGTTTTAGAATAAGCTCTTAAGACTATAAACTTAGTTGAAATTAAGTTTGATTACTAATATCATATGATTATCTTATTTATTATAATGATATAGATTGATCAAGTTTCTTACGAGTATTTAACGAATATACATCATCAATGTAATTAAGCCAATTAACCTGAAGCCAACTAACCCGTGCAACGCACGGGCTTTAATCTAGTATATATATATTTTAGGCTTTTTTCGAGCGATCTCATTGGTCCGTTTCATCGAACCTCAAATTAGGAAAGTATCATAAATAATAATAATAAATCATTAGAGAATCTTTTAATTATTATAATATATATTTAATTTATCATATTAATGAGATGTTTTACCATTCTTAGTTAAAAACCTATAGAGTTCATTTTTTAAAAAACATTATCGTAAAATAAATTATAAAAATAAAATAATTATATTCGTGGTAAAAAAATGCTTTCATTAGAGTATAAATTTCATATTATTTGTTTCACATTATGTAATGAATTTATTACATATAACAGTTTTAAAATTATCCCACATCGACAAATTATAATATGATGAAATTCTATATTATAAATAAAGAGTAATAATATGTTCTTTGTGGACATGACGTAGGTCCACCCCGACGCGGCCACGCGCGGGTTTGGGTAGGCGAATGAATCTCGTGGTGAGATTGTTCTCGGGTTCGAAATTTAAGTCAAAATGGAGTCGCCACCGAATTTTGTGGTTATTCGGAACCATACGAGCCCACTCTATGTCGTCATGGGCTATACACAAAGTAAGCCCACTTTGATTTCAGAGTTTATGGGGCTCGTCCCTTTGCATTGCGATACCGATACCATCTTGTGGACATGACGTAGGTCCACCCCGACGCGGCCACGCGCGGGTTTGGGTAGGCGAATGAATCTCGTGGTGAGATTGTTCTCGGGTTCGAAATTTAAGTCAAAATGGAGTCGCCACCGAATTTTGTGGTTATTCGGAACCATACGAGCCCACTCTATGTCGTCATGGGCTTCACACAAAGTAAGCCCACTTCGATTTCAGAGTTTATTGGGCTCGTCCCTTTGCATTATTATACCGATGCCGTTTAAATCGGTTTTCGTATATAAAATGACTCTCGTGCGCCAAGGGTTTCGGACATCCGGAAACCAAAGGTTCTGAGTAAGGGGTGAGGGTACGTGTTGGGAAGCCCACTAAGGACACCCAACCCCGCCCGCACATGGCGGCCTCTACTAAGACATCGCTCGTGTTCGTGTGCGCGCGCTAGTAAAACGATTAAATGATATGCAAACAGCGTTTTCGGGCTAAGCATGTGAGTTATTGGTTAACTACGTCATTTAATGCATCTTGATTTACGTCAAAGTGATTTAGCATGTGATGTTCATTTAAGGCAATAAATGGCAAACATCAAGAATAGAAAACTCGTAAATAAATTACAAATTACACGGGCGGAATACAACCCGGAATTCACAATACAACGAGCAATAAAATAGAATAATTGAATTATAAACAGCAAATGTTAACTAGAAACGGACCCGTATATAATAAATATAAACTAGACCGTAAGTTGTGCAAATGGACGAACTTTAATTAATTACGCATTATATTGCATATTAATCAAAGGACAGAGGTTCGAGACCTAGGTGTGGTGCTAACCCGATCTCGAATCTCGATGCCTTGTCCCGACTTATCATCTCGAAAAATGGAGTCTAAATTAATTATATGACGGATACGACTAAAGAGTCGTCGACATAAAATTAATAGCGCGAGACCGTCGATCAAAATCGTTTTAGGTGTCGTGATATGCATGAGTTTTGAAAATAGGAGAGTCACGTGATAGTCTTTACACGTGATGACTAATGTCGATAAAAGGACGAGGCTTGAAAGTGTGTGTCAAGGCCCTCGGTTTTCTGGGTTACATGACCCACTCGGTCGAGTCATAGTCTGACTCGGTCGAGTGTGTCCTCAAAAAAGTTTCTGCCCAGTGATATGGACACTACTCGATCGAGTGGCCTATGCACTCGGTCGAGTAACCCCTCGAAAAGGGTTCTGTCCAGTGTTATGGACGCTACTCGATCGAGTGGCCTATGTACTCGGTCGAGTAGCCCCTGTACGAGTATCAACTCGTTCATTCTTTGGGGTTGAAAACGACGGTCGGTCGAGTTAAATACAAATATCGCATGATTTGAATTTAACTCGACCTCCGGTGCTATAATCGTGTATATGTACGATTATAATACCGTTGTCGGGATTTTATGAAAACGTTTACGTTAGAAAATTTGAATTAGCAACGGAATGCCTCCCTCTACGTCACGACATCGAAACTAACCCTTTCGGGTTATGTGATGTCGGTTTTCGTGTCAACGGGTTCCGCACTAATTAAAATGGGATTGAATACGTTCAACTACGATTAGTCGCGATCACGTCACGCCCTTGAGTACATTGGGGCGGGGCTCCTCGAAAGGGCTCCACCTCCGTCGTTGCTCGTAAAGGGATTAGACGGACTTTAGGCGACAATTATAGTCAAACGCATCCGAAACCGAGATTTAAATACTAGTATGTATATATACACGGTATAATATTGTTAGATGTTAGAATACGGAATTAAAGTGTTAGTATGCACGAAATTAAAGGTTAGTGTTAGCGGTTAGTAATAATAATAATAATAATAATAATAATAATATTACATATACATATATAATCGAAAAAGAGAAAGGAGATGCCGGGATTGAATTACACCCTCAACCTACATGCTTAATGGCCTCGGAAACGAACTCGTAGTAGCGGCGTGTGCGCGGGAGTGTCGAGATATGTAGGGTGAGTTAGGGTGTGTTTGGTTAGGGAGAGGATGCTCTCGGGTCTTTGACGAGTTTTGATCTCGGGTTTTGAATGTGTATGTGTTGATTGTGTATAAATGAATGTGTATGAATGTGGAAGATTAAAAGGTGGAAATGTGTAGAGATTGATAAGTTGGCTGAATGTGTAGACTAAGAATGCATGGGAAAAGCTTTTTTTTTGAAATGAATGGGGTTAAGGGGGTATTTATAGGAGAAACCCCACGACCTAGGGTCACTCGGTCGAGTGCCCTAGTGCACTCGGTCGAGTGTCTTCAGAAATGAATCTGGTCCGGTTTTTGACGCTCCACTCGACCGAGTGGGTCAATCCACTCGATCGAGTGGATCAAGCAAATCGAGCTATTTTAGGAAGGAATTGATATTGTTGTTTTGATTGATTTTATTTGAATTTAGACTTGGCGCCAGCTTCTAGAAGATGCACTTAGGCTGGTTTTTGTGACGGGTTCGTCTTTGACCGGGTTTTGACCCGGTCGCCAAAAGACGGGATTTATTTTTGGTGTCGGTTTTGGCCCAAATTAGTCTCATTTTGCTCGGAACGACCCACTGGGCCTGAATTTGAGGTCTGTTTTGAGAGATTTGCACTCCGCTAAATGCCCACGTCGGATACTATTGATTCCGAGTCCGTATTCGAGCATATTAAGTCACGTTGACGTCCGATCATCATCGGGTGTTTGTCGGGAACTGCTATAGACACTAGCAGGCAAAATGCGGGTGTCTACAGAGCCCCCACTCTGACTGAGGCTTGGACAAGGCGAAAGTCAGAGTAGCTACCAGGCCAATCACAGATTACGACCTGGCATCCTTCCGGTCGGGTCGTTTATAGTCCAGTAGACTTGCGTGAAGGGCTCGCCAGCCATAAGCAGAGGGTCATACCTGTCCTGATGATGATAGCTCCGCGGGGAGTCAGACTTGTTGCATAAGTCTTAGGCGTGCCTATATGTGGGTCGATCCCGTACCATTTCGGGGAAAATGCCGCCTCGGGCGTTTCGCTGGGGAAATATGTGAGTTGTACGGGCTTGCTTTTGAAGCCTTGAGTCGTACCTGACCTGATGAAGATGCTCCGTGGGGAGTAAAACTTGCTTTTCGGGGCGTAGGTGTACCCGTATGCCGACACATCACGTCTTGGATGTAGCATACCGGGGAAAAGTTGACTCCGTTGGGGAATTTAAATAGTTTCGCGGGGACTTGCTTCTGAAGTCTGAAGTGTACTTGTATGCTGACACATAACAACTTGTATGTAACATATAGGCAAAACGCTGACTCGTGTTGGGGAGTAAAGTAGCTGCGCGGGGACTTGCTTCTGAAGTCTTGGGTGTACCCGTATGCTGACACATGACAACTCGCATGTAACATTTCAGGAGAAACACCGCCTTTGATGTTCTGTTGGGAAGCACTAGCTGGCACCTGAAATGTTAGATACATAGGCAGAAATAGCAGGCATAGTATATAGCAAGATAGCACATAGGAAATGCAGTTAGCATCTATAGACTAGTTTGCGCTGGGAAAATGATTTTTGCTTAGTTTTGAAATCGAAATCCTGAAAGCAACTCACGTGCTAGGAGATAGGTTTTCAAAATTGAAAGGGGTAGAAAAGAAATTTGCAGTTTAAATAGACCGAAATTTGACCTTGTCGAAAAGGATTTTCTCAAATGGCTAAGTTTTGCAAATTTTTGAAGTGAGAATTTGAGGAGGGAGGTACCGATAGACTCGACTCTGGACGTGACAGGACGACGAGTTGACAGACACGACTTGGACTCTCGAGGGGTTGGACTGTGACTCGGTAGGGGGTGGGCCACCTAAGATGACAAGACTCTTAAGCTGCGCTATTCCGTAGCCTAGGCGAGTGGCAACACAGTCGAACATCGAAATGAGAAGGATGTGCTATAGGGTGGCTGCAGTAGTCTGTAACGAGACTGTAACGACAGGACTTAGTAGTAGCAATGTTATAGTCTGGTGCCCTTTTGGATCTTTGGTTTTGGGGTATAGTCCCAAAATGGGTGTTGCTTCGAGTCCCTGACGGATTCTCGTCTTTGACTGAGCCGAGTACTAGGACACACTATAGAAAGGTGGCTAGATTTTTGAAAGTCTTTGGATTTTGTGAGTGGATGGAGATCTTCTGTCTAAGAGAAGCCCCCAGGACGACAAAGCTAGCTGTTGAGAACATGACAGTGTCGTGATCGGAATGATGGTGCTTTCTGAATTTGTGTCAATATGGGTGGTTGTGCCCTTGTTGAAAGGCTGCCTACGTATTCACGTGTAGTGAAATCAAACCAAGCCGTAGTTCAGTGGATTGGAAGATATATTATGGTGCCTAGTTTATTAGGGCTTTGTGTGTAACTAACCATAGCGATGGTGTAGGCTAGGTGAATTCCCAATGATGTCTTGATCAAAGGGCTAGAACAGTTAGGATTTTGATCCCGTGACTGTGAGCGTTCTCCGGGGTAGCCCCCAGAGGTGGTGTGAACTATTTGGGCATGTTCTATGCCGACCGCAGGTTGAGTTCCCGTGTTTGGGGTTGGTAACTGGTTTGGATGTTTTTGGATATGTGGAGCTAGGTCGTAAGTGGCTTTGATGATTCAAAATCTGGAGCTCGATTTTGTGGAGCTAAGGCTTCGAGGGTAAGGTATTGCAATGTGGTAGGAAAGGGGGGAAGTCGAGTAAAAATGACTCGGACTTCGATCAGGGTAGGTTTGATAATGCGGGATCTGATTTCCATGTCTGGCCCTAATGGTTAGGGTGTATCCTATGGAGCTAGAATCCTCAAAATTCCGGGCTGTCTCTTAGCCTAGGTCTCGAGAAGGTCTTGAAGGTTGTAATGTGGGAAGGCTAAGTGTGGTGTTAGCTAACCAGCTTGATTGTCTCTCCCCTTTTTGATGGTATAGGTATCGATAATTTTTGAATTGACCGTACCCCGGTCAAGGAGCTTTCACTTGCGTTGACCGTTAAACATGGTCATGGGTTTTTGAATTTTTTTTGTTTTTTTTTGTTGACCTCTTAGCCCCGGTCGTGGGATTCTTCATTTGAGTTGACCGTGCCCCGGTCAAGGGATTGATCGTATCTGGTCGAGGGATGTTGAGAGTTCTTTTTTGGTCATGGCCAGCTCTTTTGTTTCGGCCTTTTGTTTTTTTTCTTTGGACTTCTGTTTTTTGTCCAGTTTTTTTTTTCGGCTATCCCTCCCTTTGATGTTGTGGGTGGATATGGGGGTGGGCCCATTGGTTGGATTAGGCTTGTGGAGCTAAACCTTTGTAAGGTGTAAGCCTAGTTGGTGAGTGCAACTCGCGGTGGAGTACTCTACGGTAAGCATGGTGATTTGGATCTCGGTATTGTCATCATAATTCCGAGCAGGCTTAGTGGGAGCATCGTTTCGAGTTGGGTATTTTTCGGCATCAAGCCTATAGAGTCACGATGCTTCTTTTTTGCTTCTGGTCAGACTAACGCCTAAGGTAGGGATTGATCAGTCTTATTGGAGGGGTGTTTATTGTGGGAAATGGGCTTGCCTTCCGTCTTGAACCCAAACTAGGAGACTACCTAGATTTGTCATAGGATTCGATATGCTCCTGCTAAGGGTAGTTTTGTGGCTTGCTATACCAGACATGGAACAGGTAAAGGAAAACACGGGTCTCAGTTCCTGCAGTCATTATAGATGTGCCTATAATAGTCACGTGCATGTGCTCACAGTGTATGATGGTGTTCATCATGTTCTCGGAAACACATAAGGAAGCATATATGAGAGATTGAAAAAGTTGATTTTATTGAATTTTGGAAAGAGGACAGAATACAGTTGACGCTGACTCTGACATCGGAATTGAAAGAAATAGAACATCCTAGACTCGGACTCAGACTCGGACTTAAATCAAATCTGGACTCTGGGATGAGGTTGTCAGTAATCTTCGGCTTCTAAGGACTCAAATGGATGTCCAGTATAGCCTTCGGTAGAAGCTTTACCCAGATCTTCATTATGTCGAAGATCGTCTTCAATCCTAGTGCCCATTTCGGTAAGCACTGCAAAGTTTGAAATGCCGGCATACCTAAGATGGACGCGGTAGGAGGGTAGAAGGTTGTTGATGAATGCCTCCACTAGTGTCTTCTCGCTGGGCTTGTCTACCAGCTTAACACTCTCAGCCCGCCAACGTTGAAGGTATTTGGTGAAACCTTCTGTTGCATCTTGGGCCATGACTTCTAAAGTCCGCATGGTAGTCTGAAGTTCAGTATTATCAGAATAGTTTTTAGCGAACTCGGTAGCCACATCTTCCCAAGTGGGGAATCTTTTTGTATTAAGCCTATAGAACCAGGCTTTTGGATATTTCCCGAGGGACGTGCCGAACAGATTGATGAACATGTCGGCTTTGACCCCCTTGATCGCCATAAACGCCTTGAAAGCTCGGAGGTGTAGTAATGGATCCTCCGTCCCTTCGAATATGGGTAACCCTTCTAGATTGAGATCTGTTGGTAGTTTCTCACTAATGGGTGTATAGTCTCGGGAGTTTTCAACTCGGATGTTGTTCTCTTGGGAGGCATGGAACTGTTGTTCAAGCTCACGCACCGTGCTGATCAGTTTAGCAATTGGCCCAGTATTCACCGACCCATAATTGAAGTCTTGTTCTTCAACGACAGTTAAACGAGCATTCAAGGCCTCTTGGTCGGCTCTTATGAACCCTAGTTGGGTTTCAAACATGGCCTGCTTACTAGCCATGGTTTCTAGCAAAGCCTCCAGTTTATTAATGGTGCTTTCCATCTCCCTATTCCCGGTTGTGGATGCCATCCTCTGCGAGAATACCCACGTAATCAGAAATGTTGCTTCGGAACTTGAATACACCAAGGCATAGGAAATAGCGCGGGAGGAGAGACAACTCTGGTTTGACTCGGGTTAGACTCTCCTAAGACAAAAATGTAGGGTACAATTCTCGAAGTGATTGTGATTAATCGCCCCGTCGGAGAATAACCCCCAAGTGAGACCAAGGACTCTTGTAGGACTCAGATGGTGTGATATCTAAGTGACCCAAAAGCGGGGTACGTGAGACAACACGTGTAAGACATGACCCTTAGAGCAACCGTGATTGATCGCTCTGCTGAAGGGTAGCCCCTGAGTGAGATTGTAGGTTTTGTTAAGACTCGAGTGTCGGACGAGTGACCCTTAGACGTAAGGATCACGAACCTTTCGCTACAGGGCTATGCCTTGTAAAAGGTTGACTCGGCCCCGAGGAGGGCAGACGGGGTAAGGGAAGAAACTCACGATGTAAGATCGGCAGAGTTTCGACGCTAGAGACCCTTGACTTGACTTGAATAAGGATAGACCCTGTGATTAGGGTAGACCCTTAAGTTAAAGGACTTGAATTAGGATGACTCGACTAACGGATTGAAAGACGGGCAAAATTCCCCTAGGAAAGGTCGTGGGGACCGTCCTGTCGGAGGGAAAGATCGCGTGTGACTTTCTAGTTAGGACTCGAGTGTTTAGACGAACCTTCCATTTACGAGTGTATGACTCGTGTTGGTCGGTTATGCCTTTAGAAAAAGACGGACTAGAATGGGGAAGAAACCCGTGATGTAGGATCGACGGAGTTTCGACGCTACAGACCTTCGACGTATTACGAAAAGACCCGACACACGAATTACGGTAGGTCCTATAATAAGGAAGGTTTTTGAAAAATGATTGAATTTTGAAAATTGAGAGGATGGTCCTGAAATTGGTAGTGGGCCAATAGGACCGGACATTTTGAAATATTAGAATGGTTGCGAGTAATTCGCATTTTGAAAAAAATGGGAGACGGTCCCGTCTTTTGAAATTGGCAGCATGCCGACAGGACCGAGTTTTTTTTTTGATAAGTTGAATATTTGGAATTTTGAAAATTTGAATATCGAAAAATAAATTTCCAAAAATTTGAAAATTGAAAATAAGATCCCGAAGATTTGAAAATCGAAAACGGCATCTCGGAGATTTGAAAATCGAGAATGGAATCTCGAAGACTTGAAAATCGAGGTGAATTTTGAAGATTTGAAAATTGAAGTTGAATTTTGAAAATTCGAAAGTCGAATGGTGGATCGGAAATTCGAATTTTGAAATGGACAGCATGCCGGCTAGAAAATAGGCTATTTTGAGTCAAATCATAAGTCTAAATTTCGGCAGCATTCCGAGCTTTGAAAATTGGATATTTTGAAAAGACGAGTCCCGAAACGGGCAGCATTTCGGGTTTTTCAAAATTTGGTATTTTTTGGAAAGATGCATTTTTTGAAATGACGGTTTTTTGAAAAATGACACGGAAACCAAGTAGCACGTAGTCAAACAAGCATTATAATGACGCTTATGTATGCTTTACACTAAGTCTCGGTCGGTCGAATAGGGTCTATACCAACGACGATCGCATTCTCACGAAACGGGACGGACTTCCTAGCCGATTTGGAACTAGGACCTGCCGTAAAACCCCGGTGAGTTCCGCCATCGAAGTCTTTAGCGCACCCATGTAGGAATGCACCGTGGTATAGTGGGACGTCGGTCACAAGTAACCGGCCCGGGCAAAATTTGGGTTATGCATGAACCATTAAACTAATGCGCGCACACTAATATACGAACGATTTCTCTTCGAGTCTCACCCTAGGAACCCCGATGACATGTGGTACATCAGGTATCCCCAGCGGAGTCGCCAAATTGTGGACATGACGTAGGTCCACCCCGACGCGGCCACGCGCGGGTTTGGGTAGGCGAATGAATCTCGTGGTGAGATTGTTCTCGGGTTCGAAATTTAAGTCAAAATGGAGTCGCCACCGAATTTTGTGGTTATTCGGAACCATACGAGCCCACTCTATGTCGTCATGGGCTTCACACAAAGTAAGCCCACTTCGATTTCAGAGTTTATTGGGCTCGTCCCTTTGCATTATTATACCGATGCCGTTTAAATCGGTTTTCGTATATAAAATGACTCTCGTGCGCCAAGGGTTTCGGACATCCGGAAACCAAAGGTTCTGAGTAAGGGGTGAGGGTACGTGTTGGGAAGCCCACTAAGGACACCCAACCCCGCCCGCACATGGCGGCCTCTACTAAGACATCGCTCGTGTTCGTGTGTGCGCGCTAGTAAAACGATTAAATGATATGCAAACAGCGTTTTCGGGCTAAGCATGTGAGTTATTGGTTAACTACGTCATTTAATGCATCTTGATTTACGTCAAAGTGATTTAGCATGTGATGTTCATTTAAGGCAATAAATGGCAAACATCAAGAATAGAAAACTCGTAAATAAATTACAAATTACACGGGCGGAATACAACCCGGAATTCACAATACAACGAGCAATAAAATAGAATAATTGAATTATAAACAGCAAATGTTAACTAGAAACGGACCCGTATATAATAAATATAAACTAGACCGTAAGTTGTGCAAATGGACGAACTTTAATTAATTACGCATTATATTGCATATTAATCAAAGGACAGAGGTTCGAGACCTAGGTGTGGTGCTAACCCGATCTCGAATCTCGATGCCTTGTCCCGACTTATCATCTCGAAAAATGGAGTCTAAATTAATTATATGACGGATACGACTAAAGAGTCGTCGACATAAAATTAATAGCGCGAGACCGTCGATCAAAATCGTTTTAGGTGTCGTGATATGCATGAGTTTTGAAAATAGGAGAGTCACGTGATAGTCTTTACACGTGATGACTAATGTCGATAAAAGGACGAGGCTTGAAAGTGTGTGTCAAGGCCCTCGGTTTTCTGGGTTACAGGACCCACTCGGTCGAGTCATAGTCTGACTCGGTCGAGTGTGTCCTCAAAAAAGTTTCTGCCCAGTGATATGGACACTACTCGATCGAGTGGCCTATGCACTCGGTCGAGTAACCCCTCGAAAAGGGTTCTGTCCAGTGTTATGGACGCTACTCGATCGAGTGGCCTATGTACTCGGTCGAGTAGCCCCTGTACGAGTATCAACTCGTTCATTCTTTGGGGTTGAAAACGACGGTCGGTCGAGTTAAATACAAATATCGCATGATTTGAATTTAACTCGACCTCCGGTGCTATAATCGTGTATATGTACGATTATAATACCGTTGTCGGGATTTTATGAAAACGTTTACGTTAGAAAATTTGAATTAGCAACGGAATGCCTCCCTCTACGTCACGACATCGAAACTAACCCTTTCGGGTTATGTGATGTCGGTTTTCGTGTCAACGGGTTCCGCACTAATTAAAATGGGATTGAATACGTTCAACTACGAATAGTCGCGATCACGTCACGCCCTTGAGTACATTGGGGCGGGGCTCCTCGAAAGGGCTCCACCTCCGTCGTTGCTCGTAAAGGGATTAGACGGACTTTAGGCGACAATTATAGTCAAACGCATCCGAAACCGAGATTTAAATACTAGTATGTATATATACACGGTATAATATTGTTAGATGTTAGAATACGGAATTAAAGTGTTAGTATGCACGAAATTAAAGGTTAGTGTTAGCGGTTAGTAATAATAATAATAATAATAATAATATTACATATACATATATAATCGAAAAAGAGAAAGGAGATGCCGGGATTGAATTACACCCTCAACCTACATGCTTAATGGCCTCGGAAACGAACTCGTAGTAGCGGCGTGTGCGCGGGAGTGTCGAGATATGTAGGGTGAGTTAGGGTGTGTTTGGTTAGGGAGAGGATGCTCTCGGGTCTTTGACGAGTTTTGATCTCGGGTTTTGAATGTGTATGTGTTGATTGTGTATAAATGAATGTGTATGAATGTGGAAGATTAAAAGGTGGAAATGTGTAGAGATTGATAAGTTGGCTGAATGTGTAGACTAAGAATGCATGGGAAAAGCTTTTTTTTTGAAATGAATGGGGTTAAGGGGGTATTTATAGGAGAAACCCCACGACCTAGGGTCACTCGGTCGAGTGCCCTAGTGCACTCGGTCGAGTGTCTTCAGAAATGAATCTGGTCCGGTTTTTGACGCTCCACTCGACCGAGTGGGTCAATCCACTCGATCGAGTGGATCAAGCAAATCGAGCTATTTTAGGAAGGAATTGATATTGTTGTTTTGATTGATTTTATTTGAATTTAGACTTGGCGCCAGCTTCTAGAAGATGCACTTAGGCTGGTTTTTGTGACGGGTTCGTCTTTGACCGGGTTTTGACCCGGTCGCCAAAAGACGGGATTTATTTTTGGTGTCGGTTTTGGCCCAAATTAGTCTCATTTTGCTCGGAACGACCCACTGGGCCTGAATTTGAGGTCTGTTTTGAGAGATTTGCACTCCGCTAAATGCCCACGTCGGATACTATTGATTCCGAGTCCGTATTCGAGCATATTAAGTCACGTTGACGTCCGATCATCATCGGGTGTTTGTCGGGAACTGCTATAGACACTAGCAGACAAAATGCGGGTGTCTACACATCTACACCGGTATCGTGTAAAGAATGACTCTCGTGCGCCAAGGGTTTCGGTCATCCGGAAACCAAAGGTTCTGAGTAAGGGGTGAGGGTACGTGTTGGGAAGCCCACTAAGGACACCCAACCCCGCCCGCACATGGCGGCCTCTACTAAGACACCGTTCGTGTTCGTGTACGCGCGCTAGTAAAATGATAAAATGATATGCAAACAGCGTTTTCGGGCTAAGCATGCGAGTTGTTGATTAACTACGTCATTTAATGCATCTTGATTCACGTCAAAGTGATTTAGCATGTGATGTTCATTTAAATAAATAAATGGCAAACATCAAATAATAGAAAACTCGTAAATAAATTACAAATTACACGGGCGGAATACAACCCGGAATTCACAATACAACGAGCAATAAAATAGAATAATTGAATTATAAGCAGCAAATGCTAACTAGAAACGGACCCGTATATAATAAATATAAATCGGACCGTAAGCTGTGCAAATGGACGAACTTCGATTAAATACACATTATATTGTGTATTAAACGGAGGACGGAGATATGGAACCTAGGCGTGGTGCTAGCCCGATCCCGAATCTCGATGCCTTGTCCCGACTTATCACCTCGAAAAATGAAGTCTGAATTAATTATGTGTCGGATACGACTAAAGAGTCGTCGACACAAAAATTAATAGTGTGAGACCGTCGATCAAAGTCGTTTCTTTTAGTGATGTGCATGAGTATGAATTTTAGAAAAATGGGTTCACGTGATGGTCTTTACACGCGTTGACTAAAGTCACAAAGAAAAGACGAGTCTTGAAATATGGTCAAATGTCGCGAAGATCGCATATTAATGTAAGGACCGAGAAGGGTAGAAAGTCGGGAAAACGGGAAAAATGGTCTCGGCCGGACAGGCCTGCCCGCGAGTCGCATGGCCGGTCGCGCGACTCGCGTGTGGGCCTGGTCGGACATTTTCTATTTGTCGAAAAATCGTCAATTTTTATAATCACGTGCCAATGTGGGTTTATTTACTCAATTTATGTTTTTGCTAGATTAGGAATTTTGAATTAGTAGCGAAATTGCATCCCTCTACGTCACGACATCGAAACTAATCCTTCCGGATTATGTAATGTCGGTTTTTGTGTCAACGGGTTTCGTACTAATTGAAATGGGATCGAATGCGTTCAACTACGACCGATTGCAATCACGTCACGCCCTTGAGAACATTGGGGCGGGGCTCCTCGAAAGAGCTCCACCTCCGTCGTTACTCGTAAAGGGATTAGACGGACTTTAGGCGATCGTCGTAGTCAAACGTATTTGAAACCGAAAACTTGTATTAATATATATATATATATATATATATGTACGCGGTATTAATTGTTAATGACGAAATGTAAATAAATAAATAAATAAATAAATAATGTTAGTGGTTAGAGTACATAAATAAAATGTTAGGTGTTAAAGTACATAATAAAATGTTAGTAGCAAAATTAAAGTAATGTTAGTAACGGAATTAAAATGTTAGTGCTAGTAATAATAATAATAATAATAATAATAATAATAATAATATACATAATAATAATATACATAATAAAAAGGAAAAGAAAAGGGAGAAAGAGATGTCGGGATTTGAATTACACCCTCAACCTACATGCTTAATGGCCTCGGAAACGAACTCGTAATAGCGACGGGAGCGCGGGAGTGTCGAGATATGTAGGGTGAGTTATGGTGTGTGTCTTTGACGAGTTTTGATCTCGAGATTTTGAATATGTATGTGTGTGTGTATGTATGCCGCCGGTTTTTCGAGGGCAAAAGGCTCGGTTTTTTTGTATGGTTTTGCTTGGGGTTGTAGTGTAGGATGTTTAGGTAGATTAAGGCTTTTTGTTTCCGCTTTTTTAAGGCTTAATTATGCTGAAAAGTTCCCTAATGGTGAGGATTAAGGGTGTATTTATAGAGTGGGGGGAGTTGGGTGAGTTGAGCTAATTTAGGAATGGTTGACCCTTTGATTTGATTATGCATTTTGAATTCTGATTTGGGCGCAATCTTCTAGAAGCTGAACTTGGCTGGTTTGTGTGACGGGTTCGTCCTTGACCGGGTTTTGACCCGGTCGCTAAAAGACGGGATTTATTTTTGGTGTCCGTTTTGACCCAAATTAGTCTCATTTTATTGGAAACGGCCCACTGGGCCTGGATTTGAGGTCGGTTTTGAGAGATTTGCACTCCGCTAAATGCCCACGTCGGATACTATTGATTCCGAGTCCGTATTCGAGCGTATTAAGTCACGTTAGCGTCCGATCATCATCGGGTGTTTGTCGAAAGCTGCTATAGACACTAGCAGGCAAAATGCGGGTGTCTACAGAGCCCCCACTCTGACTGAGGCTTGGACAAGGCGAAAGTCAGAGTAGCTACCAGGCCAATCGAGGATTACGACCTGGCAGCCTTCCGGTCGGGTCGTTTATAGTCCATTAGACTCGCGTGAAGGGCTCGCCAGCCATAAGAAAATGGGTCATACCTGTCTTGATGATGATAGCTCTGTGGGGAGTCGGACTTGCCTTTGAAGTCCTAGATGTACCTGTATTTGCACATAATATTTAGGTGAAACACCGACTCATGCTGGGGAGTAAAGTAGCTGCGCGGGACTTGCTTCTGAAGTCTTGGGTGTACCCGTATGCCGACACATGACAACTTGCATGTAGCATTCCAGGAGAAACACCGCCTTTGATGTTCCGTTGGGAAGCACTAGCTGGTACCTGAAATGTTAGATACATAGGCAGAAATAGCATGCATAGCAGATAGCAAGATAGCACATAGGAAATGCAGTTAGCATCTATAGACTGACTTGCGCTGGGGAAAATGGTTTTTGCTTCATTTTGAAATCGAAGTCCTGAAAGCAACTCACGTGCCAGGAGATAGGTTTTCAAAATTGAAAGGGGTAGAAAATAAATTTGCAGTTTAAATAGACTGAAATTTGACCTTGTCGAAAAGGATTTTTATCAAATGGCTAAATTTTGCAAACTTTGAAGTGAAAATTTAAGGAGGGGGATACCGACAGACTCGACTCTGGACGTGACAGGACGACGAGTTGACAGACAGGACTTGGACTCTCGAGGAGTTGGACTGTGACTCGGTAGGGGGGTGGGCTACCTAAGATGACAAGACTCTTAAGCTGCGCTAATCCATAGCCTAGGCGAGTGGCAACACGATCGAACATCAAAAAGGGAAGGATGCGGTATAGGGGAACTGCAGTAGTCTGTAATGAGACTGTTTTTGCATGACAAGACTCAGCAGTAGCAATGTTGTAGTCTAGTGCCCTTTGAATTTTGTTGGTTTTGGGATGCATTCCCAAAGTGGGTGTTGCTTCGAGTCCTTGACAGATTCTCCTCTTCGACTGAGCCGAGTACTAGGACACACTGTAGAAAGGTGGCTAGTTTTTGAAAGTCTTTGGATTATGTGAGTGGATGGAGGTCTTTTGTCTAATAGAAGCCCCTAGGATGACAAAGCTAACTGTTGAGAACATGACAGTGTCGTGACAGGAATGATGGTGCTTTTTTGAACTTGTGTCAATGTGGGTGGTTGTGCCTTTGTTGAAAGGCTGCCTACGTATCCACGTGTAGTGAAATCAAACCAAGCCGTAGTTCAGTGGATTGAAAGATATGTTATGTTGCCTAGTTTATTAGGGCTTTGTGTGTAACTAGCCATAGCGATGGTGTAGGCTAGGTGAATTCCCAGTGATGTCTTGATCAAAGGGCTAGAACAGTTAGGATGTTGATCCCGTGACTGTGAGCGTTTTCCGGGGTAGCCCCCAGAGGTGGTGTGAACTATTTGGGCATGTTCTATGCCGACCGCAGGTTGAGTTCTCGTGTTTGGGGTTGGTAATTGGTTTGGATGTTTTTGGATATGTGGTGCCAGGTAGAAAGTGGCTTTGATGTTTTGAAATCTGGAGCTCGATTTTGTGGAGCTAAGGCTTCGAGGGTAAGGTATTGCAATGTGGTAGGAAAGGGGGAAGTCGAGTAAAAATGACTCGAACTTCAATCACGGTTGGTTGATGATGCGGGATCTGATTTCCATGTCTGGCCCTAATGATAAGGGGTATCCTATGGAGCTTGAATTCTCAAAATTCCGGGTTGTCTCTTAGCCTAGGTCTTGGGAAGGTCTTGAGGGTTGCAATGTGGGAAGGCTAAGTGTGGTGTTAGCTGACCAGCTTGATTGTCTCTTCCCTATTGGACGGTATAGGCATTGATAATTTTTGAATTGACCGTACCCCGGTCAAGGGATTTTCACTTGAGTTGAACGTTGACCACGGTCATGGGTATTTGGATTTTTTTTTTTTTTTTTTTTGGGTTTCTGTTTTTTTTGGCTATCCCTCCCTTTGATGTTGTGGGTGGATATGGGGGTGGGCCCATCGGTTGGATTAGGCTTGTGGAGCTAAACCTTTGTAAGGTATAAGCCTAGTTGGTGAGTGCAACTCGCGGTGGAGTACTCTACGGTAAGCATGGTGATTTGGATCTCGGTATTGTCATCATAATTCCGAGCAGGCTTAGTGGGAGCATCATCCCAAGTTGGGTATTTTTGGCATCTCGTCTATTGAGTCACGATGCTTCTTTTTTGCTTCTGGTCAGACTAACGCCTAAGGTAGGGATTGATCAGTCTTATTGGAGGGGTGTTTATTGTGGAAAATGGGCTTGCCTTCCGTCTTGAACCCAAACTAGGAGACTACCTAGATTTGTCATAGGATTCGATACTGCTCCTACTAGGGGTAGTTTTGTGGCTGTCTATGCCGGACATGGAACAGGTAAGGGAAAACATGGGTCTCAGTTCCTGCAGTCATTATAGATGTGCCTATAATAGTCACGTGCATGTGCTCACAGTGTATGATGGTGTTCATCATGTTCTCGGAAACACATAAGGAAGCATATATGAGAGATTGAAAAAGTTGATTTTATTGAATTTTGGAAAGAGGACAGAATACAGTTGACTCTGACTCCGACATCGGAATTGAAAGAAATAGAACATCCTAGACTCGGACTCAGACTCGGACTTAAATCAAGTCTGGACTCAGGGATGAGGTTGTCAGTAATCTTCGGCTTCTAAGGACTCAAGTGGATGTCCAGTATAGCTTTCGGTAGAAGCTTCACCCAAATCTTCATTATGTCGAAGATCGTCTTCAATCCTAGTGCCCATTTCGGTAAGCACTGCAAAGTTTGAAATGCCGGCATACCTAAGATGGACGCGGTAGGAGGGTAGAAGGTTGTTGATGAATGCCTCCACTAGTGTCTTCTCGCTGGGCTTGTCTACCAGCTTAACACTCTCAGCCCGCCAACGTTGAAGGTATTTGGTGAAACCTTCGGTTGGATCTTGGGCCATGACTTCTAAAGTCCGCATGGTAGTCTGAAGTTCAGTATTATCAGAATAGTTTTTAGCGAACTCGGTAGCCACATCTTCCCAAGTGGGGAATCTTTTTGTATTAAGCCTATAGAACCAGGCTTTTGGATATTTCCCGAGGGACGTGCCGAACAGATTGATGAACATGTCGGCTTTGACCCCCTTGATCGCCATAAACGCCTTGAAAGCTCGGAGGTGTAGTAATGGATCCTCCGTCCCTTCGAATATGGGTAACCCTTCTAGATTGAGATCTGTTGGTAGTTTCTCACTAATGGGTGTATAGTCTCGGGAGTTTTCAACTCGGATGTTGTTCTCTTGGGAGGCATGGAACTGTTGTTCGAGCTCACGCACCGTGCTGATCAGTTTGGCAAATGGCCCAGTATTTACCGACCCGTAATTGAAGTCTTGTTCTTCAACGACAGTTAGACGAGCATCCAAGGCCTCTTGGTCGGCTCTTATGAACCCTAGTTGGGTTTCAAACATGGCCTGCTTACTAGCCATGGTTTCTAGCAAAGCCTCCAGTTTATTAATGGTGTTTTCCATCTCCCTATTCCCGGTTGTGAATGCCATCCTCTGCGAGAATACCCACGTAATCAGAAATGTTGCTTCGGAACTTGAATACACCAAGGCATAGGAAATAGCGCGGAAGGAGAGACAACTCTGGTTTGACTCGGGTTAGACTCTCCTAAGACAAATAAGTAGGGTACGATTCTCGGAGTGATTGTGATTAATCGCCCCGTCGGAGAATAGCCCCCAAGTGAGACCAAGGACTCTTGTAGGACTCAGATGGTGTGACATCTAAGTGACTCAAAAGCGGGGTACGTGAGACAACACGTGTAAGACATGACCCTTAGAGCAACCGTGATTGATCGCTCTGCTGAAGGGTAGCCCCCGAGTAAGATTGAAGGTTTTGTTAAGACTCGAGTGTCGGACGAGTGACCTTTAGATGTAAGGATCACGAACCTTTAGCTACAGGGCTATGCCTTGTAAAAGGTTGACTCGGCCTCGAGGAAGGCATATGGGTAAGGGAGGAAACTTGCAATGTAAGATCGACAGAGTTTCGACGCTAGAGACCCTTGACTTGACTCGAATAAGGGTGGTCCTATGATTAGGGTAGACCCTTAAGTTAAAGAGTTCTAGAGTTGGAATGACTCGACTAACGGATTGAAAGACGGGCGAGATTCCCTTAGGAAAACTCGTGGGGACCGTCCTGCTAGAGGAAAAGATCGCGTGAGACTTTCTAGTTAGGACTCGAGTGTATGGACGAACCTTCCACTTACGAGTGTATGACTCGTGTTGGTCGGTTATGCCTTTAGGAAAAGGCGGACTAGGATGGGGAAGAAACCCGTGATGTAGGATCGACGAAGTTTCGACGCTAAAGACCTTCGACGTATTACGAAAAGATCCGACACACGAATTACGGTAGGTCCTATAATAAGGAAGGTTTTTGAAAAATGATTGAATTTTGAAAATTGAGAGGACGGTCCTGAAATTGGCAGTGGGCCAATAGGACCGGGCATTTTGAAAGGTTAGAATGGTTGCGAGTAAATTCGCGTTTTGAAAATTGAGGAGGCGATCCCATCTTTTGAAATTGGCAGCATGCCGACAGGGCCGAGTTTTTTTGATAAGTTGAATATTTGGAATTTTGAAAATTTGAATATCGAAAATAAATTTCCGAAAATTTGAAAATCGAAAATAAGATCCCGAAGATTTGAAAATCAAAAACGGCATCTCGGAGATTTGAAAATCGAGAATGGAATCTCGAAGACTTGAAAATCGAGGTGGAATTTTGAAGATTTGAAAATTGAAGTTGAATTTTGAAAATTCGAAAGTCGAAAGGGAATTTGAAAATTCGAAAAACGAATGGTGGATCGAAAATTCGAATTTTGAAATGGACAGCATGCCGGCTAGAAAATAGGCTATTTTTAGTCAAATCGTAAGTCTAAATTTCGGCTGCATTCCGAATTTTGAAAATTGGATATTTTGAAAAGACGGGTCCCGAAACGGACAGTATTTCGGGTTTTTTCAAAATTTGGTATTTTTGGAAAGATGCATTTTTTGAAATGACGGTTTTTGAAAAATGACACGGAAACCAAGCAGCACGTAGTCAAGCAAGCATTTTAACGACGCTTATGTATGTTTTACGCTAAGTCTCGGTCGGTCAAAATAGGGTCTATACCAACAACGATGGCTTTCTCGTGTGAAGGACGGACTCCCTAAACCGAGTTGGTCTTAGGACATGCCGCGAAACCGAGACGAGTTCCACCATCGATGTCTTTAGCGCACCCATGTAGAAATGCACCGTGGTATAGTGGGACGTCGGTCACAAGTAACCGGCCCGGGCAAAATTTGGGTTATGCATGAATCATTAAACTAATGCGCGTACATTAATATACGAACGATTTCTCTTCGAGTCTCACCCTAGGAACCCCGATGACATGTGGTACATCAGGTATCCCCAGCGGAGTCGCCAAATTGTGGACATGACGTAGGTCCACCCCGACGCGGCCACGCGCGGGTTTGGGTAGGCGAATGAATCTCGTGGTGAGATTGTTCTCGGGTTCGAAATTTAAGTCAAAATGGAGTCGCCACCGAATTTTGTGGTTATTCGGAACCATACGAGCCCACTCTATGTCGTCATGGGCTATACACAAAGTAAGCCCACTTCGATTTCAGAGTTTATGGGGCTCGTCCCTTTGCATTGCGATACCGATACCATCTACACCGGTATCGTGTAAAGAATGACTCTCGTGCGCCAAGGGTTTCGGTCATCCGGAAACCAAAGGTTCTGAGTAAGGGGTGAGGGTACGTGTTGGGAAGCCCACTAAGGACACCCAACCCCGCCCGCACATGGCGGCCTCTACTAAGACACCGTTCGTGTTCGTGTACGCGCGCTAGTAAAATGATAAAATGATATGCAAACAGCGTTTTCGGGCTAAGCATGCGAGTTGTTGATTAACTACGTCATTTAATGCATCTTGATTCACGTCAAAGTGATTTAGCATGTGATGTTCATTTAAATAAATAAATGGCAAACATCAAATAATAGAAAACTCGTAAATAAATTACAAATTACACGGGCGGAATACAACCCGGAATTCACAATACAACGAGCAATAAAATAGAATAATTGAATTATAAGCAGCAAATGCTAACTAGAAACGGACCCGTATATAATAAATATAAATCGGACCGTAAGCTGTGCAAATGGACGAACTTCGATTAAATACACATTATATTGTGTATTAAACGGAGGACGGAGATATGGAACCTAGGCGTGGTGCTAGCCCGATCCCGAATCTCGATGCCTTGTCCCGACTTATCACCTCGAAAAATGAAGTCTGAATTAATTATGTGTCGGATACGACTAAAGAGTCGTCGACACAAAAATTAATAGTGTGAGACCGTCGATCAAAGTCGTTTCTTTTAGTGATGTGCATGAGTATGAATTTTAGAAAAATGGGTTCACGTGATGGTCTTTACACACGTTGACTAAAGTCACAAAGAAAAGACGAGTCTTGAAATATGGTCAAATGTCGCGAAGATCGCATATTAATGTAAGGACCGAGAAGGGTAGAAAGTCGGGAAAACGGGAAAAATGGTCTCGGCCGGACAGGCCTGCCCGCGAGTCGCATGGCCGGTCGCGCGACTCGCGTGTGGGCCTGGTCGGGCATTTTCTATTTGTCGAAAAATCGTCAATTTTTATAATCACGTGCCAATGTGGGTTTATTTACTCAATTTATGTTTTTGCTAGATTAGGAATTTTGAATTAGTAGCGAAATTGCATCCCTCTACGTCACGACATCGAAACTAATCCTTCCGGATTATGTAATGTCGGTTTTCGTGTCAACGGGTTTCGTACTAATTGAAATGGGATCAAATGCGTTCAACTACGACCGATTGCAATCACGTCACGCCCTTGAGAACATTGGGGCGGGGCTCCTCGAAAGGGCTCCACCTCCGTCGTTACTCGTAAAGGGATTAGACGGACTTTAGGCGATCGTCGTAGTCAAACGTATTTGAAACCGAAAACTTGTATTAATATATATATATATGTACGCGGTATTAATTGTTAATGACGAAATGTAAATAAATAAATAAATAAATAAATAAATAATGTTAGTGGTTAGAGTACATAAATAAAATGTTAGGTGTTAAAGTACATAATAAAATGTTAGTAGCAAAATTAAAGTAATGTTTGTAACGAAATTAAAATGTTAGTGCTAGTAATAATAATAATAATAATAATATACATAATAATAATATACATAATAATAATATACATAATCAAAAGGAAAAGAGAAAGGAGAAAGAGATGTCGGGATTTGAATTACACCCTCAACCTACATGCTTAATGGCCTCGGAAACGAACTCGTAATAGCGACGGGAGCGCGGGAGTGTCGAGATATGTAGGGTGAGTTATGGTGTGTGTCTTTGACGAGTTTTGATCTCGAGATTTTGAATATGTATGTGTGTGTGTATGTATGCCGCCGGTTTTTCGAGGGCAAAAGGCTCGGTTTTTTTGTATGGTTTTGCTTGGGGTTGTAGTGTAGGATGTTTAGGTAGATTAAGGCTTTTTGTTTCAGCTATTTTTAGGCTTAATTATGCTGAAAAGTTCCCTAATGGTGAGGATTAAGGGTGTATTTATAGAGTGGGGGGAGTTGGGTGAGTTGAGCTAATTTAGGAATGGTTGACCCTTTGATTTGATTATGCATTTTGAATTCTGATTTGGGCGCAATCTTCTAGAAGCTGAACTTGGCTGGTTTGTGTGACGGGTTCGTCCTTGACCGGGTTTTGACCCGGTCGCTAAAAGACGGGATTTATTTTTGGTGTCCGTTTTGACCCAAATTAGTCTCATTTTATTGGAAACGGCCCACTGGGCCTGGATTTGAGGTCGGTTTTGAGAGATTTGCACTCCGCTAAATGCCCACGTCGGATACTATTGATTCCGAGTCCGTATTCGAGCGTATTAAGTCACGTTAGCGTCCGATCATCATCGGGTGTTTGTCGGAAGCTGCTATAGACACTAGCAGGCAAAATGCGGGTGTCTACATTCTTCGATATCTACCAAAAGTCTTTTGAATATCAAAAAGAGTGCCTAAGACTATAAACTTAAGTAGTTATCCTATATCGAAAAATTATGATGACGTGATGAAATTTTATATTATAAAGAAGAGTAATTATTCGGTTTGAAATAAATATCGACCAAGAAAAACATTTAAATTATCCCACATCGAAAAATTATGATGGGTGATGTAATTCTATATTATAAATAATAGTAATCATTCAATTTTAAATATCGACAAAAAAACTTTTAACTCTTAAAAAAGCTTTTAATATATAAGACTACAAACTTAAAATCATTTCACATTGAAAAATTATGATGGAGTGATGAAATTCTATATTATAATCAAAAGTAAGGAAAAATTATGATAAGTTGATGAATTCTATATTATTAATAAGACTAACTAATCATTCGTTCTTAAATATCAATCAAAAAAACTTTTAAGTCTTTAAAAGTCTTTTAATAAGACTACGAACTTAAGTAAAAATAATCTTACATCGAAAAATTATAATAAGGTGATGAAAATTTATATTATAAATAAGAGTAATTATGTGCTTGAGTCTTAAAAATATATAAAGACTATAAACTTATAAAACTATCCCACATTCGAAAAATTATAAAGTTCCATCAAACAAAAATCTTTTAAGTCTTAAAAACGTTCTTAAGACTATACACTTAAGTAAAAAATTATAATAAGGAAAAGAAATTATATATTATAAATAAGACATAATAATTCTTCCTTAAACATCAACCAACTTAAGTAGTTCGCTCACATCGAAAAATTATGATGAGATTATGAATTTCTACTAAATAAGAGTAATCATTGTTTTTAAATATCAACAATAATATTTTGAGTTTAAAAAAGGTCTTAATAAGACTACAAACTTAAAATTATCCCGCATCGAAACAATTAAAATAAGGTACGGTTATGATTCTATATTATAAATAAGAAAACAAATTTTAGTTAAATGATCCCACATCGACAAATTATAATAAAACGGTGAATTTCTATATTATAAATAAGATCAAGCTAATTATTTGTTCTTAGATATCAATTAAAATCTTTTGAGTCTTAAAACAATTCTTTAAGTTTATAAACTTAAGTAAATTATCTCACATTGAAAAATTATACTCTCTCTCTTTTGAGTTTTTAAAAAACCAACAATATATTGAGTTTCAAAAAAGGTCTTAATAAAACTATGAACTTAAAATTATCTCACACCGAAACAATTAAAATAAAATAAGATACGGTGATGATTTTATATTATAAATAAGGATACGCATTTTAGTTAAATTATCCCACATCGACAAATTATAATAAGACGATAGATTACTATATTATAAATAATGGAGTACTCCGTAGTAATCACGTGCTCTTAGATATTAACCAAAAATCTTTCGAGTCTTAAAATATATATTAAGACTATATAAACTTAATTAAAACTATCCACATTCGAAAAATTATAAAGTTTCATCAAACATAAATCTTTTGAGTCTTAAAAAAGTTGTTAAGACTATACACTTAAATAAAAAAATTATAATAAGATGATGGAATTCTATATTATAAATAAAACTAATAAAAAAAATTCCTTAAACATCAACTAAAAGTAATCATTGTTTTTAAATATCAACCAACAAAAAAACTTTTGTTTTTTAAAAAACTATGATGGAATTCTATATCATTTTTTTTAAAGTTATGACGAGGTCATGAATTTGTAGTCTTTTTAAAAAAAATTGATTTTAAAAAAGGCCTTAATAAGACTACAAACTTAAAATTATCCCACATTGAAACAATTAAAATAAGTTATGGTGATGATTCTATATTATAAATAAGACTACAAATTTTAGTTAAATTATCCCACATCGACAAATTATAATAAGGTGATGAAATTTTATATTATATAAAAACTAATTATTTGTTCTTAGATATTAATCAAAATCTTTTGAGTCTTAAAAAACTCTTAAGACTATAGACTAAAGTAATTATCCCACATCCAAATTATACTCCTTCTCTTTTGTGTTTAAAAACACTTTTGAGTCTTAAAACACTCTTAAGACTATAAACTTTTATTTATATAATAGAATTTCATCGTATTATCATATTCTCTTCGTTCACTAATAAAATACCCCTCACCTTAATATTTGTGAGGGGTATTTTAATGAAATGAGGAAAAAAATAGTGGCCGAAGAGAGTATGATAATACGATGAAATTTTATTATATAAATAAAAGTAATCGTTTCTCCAAATTATGATGAGGTGATGTAAATCTATATTATAAATAGGACTAATCATTCGTCCTTAGATATCAACAAAAAAACTTTTTAGTCTTAAAAAAAGTTTTTAATAAGACTACAATTAATAAGACTACAAATAAAGTTAAATTAGATTATCACATATCGAAAAATTATAATGAGGTGATAGAATTTTATGTAATCTTTCGTTCTTAGATATTAATCAACAATCTTTTGAGACTAAAATGAGGTTCCTAAGACTAAGACTATATAGTTATAGTATATTTATGCCACATCGAAATAAGATGGATTGATGAAATTCTATATATTATAAATAAGTGTAATCATTCGTCTATAAATAAAAGTTCTTAATTATACTATATCTAAACTTAAATAAACTTAAGTAAAACTATCCCACATCGAAAACTTATAATAAGGTGAATTTTTTTTAATTATATAAATAACAATTATGATGAGGTGATGAAATTCTAAATCATAAATGAGTCATTTTTCGGTTTTAAATATCAACCAACAATCTTTTTAGTCTTAAAAAGCTTTTAAAAAGACTACAAACCTAAAATTATCCCACATTGAAAATATTAAAATAAGGCAATGATTCTATATTATAAATAAGAGTAATCGTGCGTTTTTTTGGGTCTTAAAAACAGATCTTAAGACTATGAAACTTGAGTAAATTATCCTACATCGAAAAATTATGATGAGACGATAGAATCTTATATTATAAATAAGACTAATCTTTCATTCTTAGATATCAATTAAAAAATTCATTCGTTCTTAGATATTAATCAAAAACTTTTGAGTCTTAAAAAATCTCTTAATAAGACTACTAAGCGTAAAATTATTTCCACATTGAAAATTTATAATAAGGTGATGAAATTTTATATTATAAATAAGAGCAATCATGTGTTCTTTTGAGTTTTAAAATAAGCTCTTAATACAATAAATTCAGTTGAAATTAAGTTTGATTACTAATATCATGTGATCATCTTATTTATTGTAATGACATAGTTTGATTAAGTTTTTTATTTAACGAATGTACATCATCAATGTAATTAAGCCAACTAACCCGTGCAACGCACGGGCTTTAATCTAGTAACTAATCAAATAAGGAGTAAAATGTTGGAGCCAACGTCGACCTAAGACGGTCTTAATTATTTGTTTGAGGATCCAATCAACTAATGGAATTAATTAATTACGGAGTATGTTCAATTAATCATATCCCAAATCTTGCTACCAATATATATATAATCCACCCCTTGGGACCCTAATGCAGTGTTAGCATCATAAAAAGGTGACGCCTTTTTTTTTCCGTAGTACTATATTTGCTTGGACGGTTCGTTTCCCATAAGTTACTACGTTTCAATAACTTCCCTTTGCTATTAATTAGCTTTCACATTAGCCCTTACATTAAGAGTTACGTAAGACGGTTTCCTGCGTGAGATCATCAATGGGTTAAAAACACAACATCCCTTTTTATCGATAAATTAGTGAATTTTTCGGTACGATCCTTTTACACAATAACTACAGTAAAGTTTGTAATTACGTGTACAACTTTTTAATTACGGTACCAAATTATTTAAATAAATATTCATAAGAATAAATTATCATGGATAAATTATTTATGGTAATTTAAAATTTTCACCATATTTTTTTTCCCCTAAATACGGATTATTTTATTAAACAGTCTTCTTACACTAGAGACTAACTTAAAGTGTTGAATATTTCTACTGTTTTAAAACTAATTTGTGTCATTGTCATAATTACTACAGCGGTGTGCTACTGTAATTATTTAGTTAGTTGTGATAATAACTAATTAACCATACTAAAACAATACAACAACGTATTTCGTCATTGTCTAAAAAAATGCATCACGTTAGTAATCAAACTATTGAAAATGAAATTACCGATATTAAGTAATTTGGTATTTGCAAATCAAACCCCTAATTAATTACTTGAGCTAGACTACCAACCCATTACTTTGTTATTCTAATTATATCATACAAACTGGTGTACGCTTCCATAAAGTTTGTTCCCACCTCCTGTAGTCATTCACCTACATTATTTTCAAATTTTTAGTTACATACGACTTCAACTTCTTTGCCAAATAGGTGACCGTACAGTTACTGACGACTCAACTCTTGCCAACTTTGTTCACAACATACCACATAACTACGTCGCCCTACATTGGATGATTAATTTTCCGTCAACTATTGTGTACACATGCGTCTCTAAATTTGACTACATTAGATGATTAATTTCCCGTCAAATATTGTGTACACATGCGTCTGTAAATTTGTAAACGTAACCAACATATTAAGTCGTATCTCGTTTCGTGGCACTCTTTTTACAAGCTCGTTTTTCTAATGAGTTGTAACTGACTTTACAGTGCCAATCCAGGCATAGGAAGACACAGCGAGTCTTTACTCCATCAAGTCTTTGATTTCGCTACCAGGTATTTCGCCCGTTCTCTGATAATAAAATATATACCACTTCATAACCTATAAATATTATTTTAGTATTTACGGAGTACGCTCACGCACACACCCATACATATTAGTCATCGCCGTCTTCGTATTATTACTTATTGTACTTTTACTTATTGTATCACTACCATAATTAGTGCGTACTTTCATTTAACTTCTCTACTTAACTTCAAATTTCATAAGTAGCTTAATTGACTATGTCGACACCGCAAATGAAGCAACACATAAATGAGAATAAGAGAAAGTGGTATGCAAATTTAACTGACGAAAGAAAAATGGAACTAAGGAAAAAACAAGGAAAAAATTACTATAAAAGAAAATATCTTCAAGCACAACGTAAGCTAGATTCAAATTTTTTTGTTGAAGAAAAAGAATACATGTCCTTGACGAATCACAAAACTTTTAATGCTCTGGAAACTATTCACAATACAGGAAAAGGTCGAGTTTCATATTTCTCCACTTTTGAAATTGGCTCCACCTCAGTCGCTTCAAAGATAAATACTGTCGCTTTGACTACCTCTGAACATAGAGGACCAAAGTTAGACCCTGCCAACAACTCCAACGTCGTGAAAACACATAAAAGAAAACCCAAAACCACAGAAATTAGGCGACAAAGAAATGATAATAAGAGAAAGTGGTACACAAATTTATCTGAAGAAAGAAAAATGGAACTAAGGAAAAAACAAAGAGAATTGTACTATAGAAAAAAGCAGTTAAAAGAACAATGTAAGATAAACTCAAAAATTTGCAATCAAGAAAAAGACCACCCACCACCTTTTGAAGTTAGCTCCACTTCAACTGCCTCTGGGGCAAGTAGTGTCATTTTGACACCTTCTCAATATACGAGAAAACCCAAGATCGCAGAACCATGTTCGCCTCCTGATGCTGCTGAGGAACCTTTTGTCCTCCCAAAACCCACAGAAGGCCACCACTGTAATGCGAAAAAGTTCTATCGTGAACCGAAAGGATTTTGTTGTTCGAATGAACATATATTTAGTCACTAATAATGCTCCCACTGAGCTCTGTAAGCTATACTTATCTCAATCACCTCAAACAATCAAATTTCTCAAATACGTACGCAATTACAATAACTCTTTCGCTTTTACATCTTTTGGTGTTCGTTACGACAAAGACTTATGTAGACGGAATAAAGGAATTTACACTTTCAAGGTTCAAGGGCAAGTTTATCATTACATAAACGATTTTCTCCCAATGGATGATCTACCCACATATTTGCTGCAACTATATTTTTATGACACTGAGCATGAAATTGAAAATCGAATACAAGCCGCACCTAGAACAAATGTAGAAATTCTAGACAACATTATTGACATACTGTAGACACCTGCATTTGGCTGCTAGTGTCTATAGCAGTCTCCGACAAAATACCCGATGATGATCGGACGCGAACGTGCTTTAACGCGCTCGAATATGGGCTCAGAATCAGTAATGTCTGGTATGGGCTTTTAGCGGAGTAAAAATCTCACAAAATCGACCTCAAATTCAGGCCCAGTGGGTCGTTTCCGATCAAATAAGACTAATTTGGGTCAAAATCGACACCGAAAATAAAACCGTCTTTTAGCGACCAGGTCAAAACCCGGTCAAAGACGAAACCCGAAGCAAAAGTCAGTTATGCAAGCTTCTAGAAGCTAACTCAACAAATTAGTCAAGTCAACCACCAAAACCTCAACATATTCCTACAATCTCTCCACGGTTTGACCCACTCGGTCGAGTATGACCATGAACCGACTGAACCGGACTCGAACCGGGCTCTCGATCGAGTGCACCTACACCACTCGATCGAGTGGCCCTAAATCGGGGTATTTTTTCTATAAATACCCCGTCACCCCAAGCCATTTGCCAATAATAATTATTAAGCCTTCAACATCCAAAAACCCTCAACATTTCAGTCATATTTAAGCCATCAAACACCACCATCTCGACATCACCATATACACATATATTTACACACAATCCGAGACCAAAACTCGTAAAAACTATAAGGCAATCCTCTCTCCAAAGATACTCCCCTACGTATCTCGACGCTCCCGTGACTTTGCCACCATTTGACGAGCCCTATTCCGAGAAGCAAAAGCATGTAGGTTGAGGGTGTAACATTCAAACCCGAAATCTCTTTCTCCCTCCTTTTTCTTCCGTTTTTTCCATATATTTATGCGTATGCTAATTAATCGAAAATAGCGATACTAATTTTGTCACTTTATTTATGCGTACACTTTAATTTTGTCACTAACTTTTTTTTTATTTTGTTACTAACCATTTTAATTTTTGTTACTAACTTTTATTTTCGTACGCTAACACTAACATTTTCGTTACCGTTTATTTATTTATCGTCATAACTAAATAAATACCGCGTATATATAAACTTATAAACCTTTTTCGGGTTGAACACGTTTAACTACGACTACCGCACAAAGTCCGTGTAATCACTTTACAAGTCGCGACGGTGGTGGCGCCCTTTCGAGGAGCGCCGCCCCAAGCACTTAAGGGCGTAACGTGATCGTAGTCTTACGTAGTTGAACACGTCTGATACCATTTTCGAGATTAGTACGAAACCCGTTGACGCTAAATTGAACATCACGTAATCCATAAAGATTAGTAACGATGTCGTAAGGCGGAGGGAATTAATTCATCCTAATCCGATTCAAAACAGTTTTACGACACCTTTTTCAAAATTTCCGATAACGGACTCGTAATCATAAAAACACGTATTATGAGTACCAAAAACCGAGCCGAATATAAATTATGTCATACTTATATTCGACTCGGTTCACTATCGATTTTAAAACAATTACAAATTTCGTAATAGTCCTTTACAAAATTGAGTAGCAGCTCAAACATGGGGCACTCGATCGAGTGCCATAGCCCACTCGATCGAGTGACACCCCAAAAATGAGGCAAAAGGGTTTGTATAGGGTCACTCGACCGAGTCCCGCCTATGACTCGGTCGAGTGGTCCACTTCGTACTAGGACGTGAGTTCATAAACATCGTTTTAGCCTCGTCAAATATTTTACGACTTCGGTCGACACGTGTAAAGTCAATCACGTGTTTACATTTTCAAAATCGTGCATCGCATTTTCGAATCCATACGTTATTCGTGTTATTATTACCGTTATTGTATCGATATTTTGATTCGCTATTTTCGTTTTGTCCGGGTTGTATTTTCGCCCGTGTAACTTGTAACTTATTTATCGTTTTGTTTCGTTTTTATTTGCGTTCTACCGTTTATAAATGAATCCCGCATGCTAAATACAACTTCGACGTAATTCAAAGATGCATTAAACGACGTAGATCAAATATATTTCGCATGTTTAGCTAAAACGCTGTTTGCATTTCATTTCCACCGAATTACTAGCGCGCGTATTCTAAAATTGAACGATATCTTAGTAGAGGCCGCTAAGTGCGGGTGGGGTTGGGTGTTCTTTGTGAACTTCCCAACACGTACCCTCACCCTTACTCAGAACCTTGGTTTCCGGATGCCCGAAACCGTTGGCGCACGAGAGTCATTCAATACACGGTAACCGATAGTGTCGGTATCGGTATCGCAATGCAAAGGGACGAACCCCATAAACTCTGAAACCAAAATGGGCCGTACTCTGTGCACGACCCACCGAGATATAGAGTGGGTTCGAATGGACCCGAACTCCCACAAAGTTCGGTGGTGACTCCAACTACGATTTAAATTTCAACCCGAGAACCCTCTCACATGGGAAACATTTCACCGCCCAAACCCGCGTGTGGCCGCGTCGGAGTGGACCTATGTCATGTCCACAATTTGGCGACTCCGCTGGGACAACTGATGTGTGCCTTACCATCGGGATCCTCAGGGTGAGACTCGAGGAGAAATCGTTCGATTAGTACAATACGCGCTTTAGTTTTACGGTTCATGCATAACCTCATTTTTACCCGGGCCAGTACTGGTGACCGACGTCCCACTATACCGTGATATACTCCAAAATGGATATGTCAAGGTGTTCATGGCTAATTCGTATGGGTTTCGCGGCATGTTCTAAGGTCAACTCGACTTAGGAAGTCCGTCCCGATTCTCGAAAAGGCCATGCACACTGGTATAGACCCTATTTCGGTCGACCGAGACTTAGTGTAAAGCATACATGATGTCGTTATAATGCTTGCGTGACTATGCGCTACTTGGTTTCCGTGTCATTTTCAAAAAACCGTCATTTCAAAAAATGCATCCTTCCAAAATATTCAATTTTCAAAACTTGGAATGCTACAAAAATTAGGACTTAACGATTTGACTCAAAATAACTTATTTCTAGCCAGTATGCTGCCCATTTCAAAATTTTAAAATTTTCGAACCTTTCAAAATTTAGCCCCGACGGCATTTTGCCGATTTCAAAAGTCGGGACCGTCTTCCGATTTCCTCAGAATTCAAACTTTTCTCGAAAACCTTCCTTATTATAGGACTTACTGCGTTTAGTAGTGTCGGGTCCTTTTTATAAGTCGTCGAAGGTTTTTAGCGTCGAAACTCTGTCGATCTTACATCACGAGTTTCCTCCCCATCCCGGTCCGCCTTATTTGTCTAAGGCATGGCCAGCCTACGTGGGGCATACCCCTACAATGCAAGGCCCGTTTACACACTCGTGTCCAAAGTCTGGGGAAACCTCACGTGGACCTTCCTTCGAACAGGATACGGACCACGTAGCCGAATCCTAAGGAAGGTACACCGCTCATAAGTCACCCGTCTAGGTGGCTTTTTCGAGTCGTTTCCTTTTCCTTGCTCGGGATGTACTATTTTGATTCCAAGGTCCGGGTTCAGTTTCTGATTACGCGGTGTTCTTACAGACAGGCCACCGTCAACCAGACACAGAAACAAAATGGAGGCAACCTTGAACAATTTGAAGACCTCAATGGATGCCATGGTAGCTAAACGGACCCAAATCGAGACACAACTGACAGTGTTGAGAGACGAGCAGGCGGCTGTCGCTGCTCGTGTGACTACAATAGAGCAAGGGACTCCTAATGCCGAGGTCACTGGGCCTTTAGCTGAACTGGTTGGTGCGGTGCGCCGGCTAGAGGAGCAAGTCCACTTGTCCGGGGGTAATAACATCCATACGGAGAACTCCCGTACTTATTCTCCGGTGAACGACAAGTTGCCCGCCAATCTGAATCTCACGTGCTTACCCATGTTCGAAGGAACCGAAGACCCATTACTCCACATTCGGGCCTTCAAAGACTTTATGGCTATCAAGGGGGTTGATTCGGGCATGTTCAAAAATTTGTTCGCTGCCTCTCTTGAGAAACACCCACGGGCCTAGTACTATAGGCTAGACCCGAAGAAATTCCCGACTTGGGATGATGTGGCAACAGAATTTGCTCGGAACTATGCCGACAACACCGAGATCCAGACCACAATGCGGTCTCTAGAGGTTATGGCTCAAGAGCCCAAGGAAGGTTTTACCAAATACCTTCAACGCTGGAGGGCCGAAAGCGTGAAACTGGTTGATAAGCCCAGTGAAAAAACTTTAGTGGAGGCCTTTGTCAAGAACCTTCTCCCTTCCTACCGGGTCCATCTCCGGTACACTGTCATACCCAATTTCACTGCCCTTACTGAAATGGGTATGAGGATTGAAGACGATCTGAGGCTAGAGGGCCTTACTAAGGCCTCTAGCAAGGGATACCAAGGGGCTTATTCGTCCACTACTAAGCCCCCCGCTGCAACCCGCAGAAAGATGGAAATTTGGACTAAAAATAGGCTAGTCGGGTGTGCACCTCCTCCGAACCCACAGAAAGATGGAAATTTGGACTAAAAAATGGCTTCTCAAGTAAGGTCACCTAAGAGAATGGGAAACGGTAACCAAAGCGTTATCACTCCATGGGTGGTCAAGGTGGTCAAATGCAAATCCTGATGTAGACTCCTAGTAGAAAAGACGGACTCATGGTAAAAATTCAATGCAAAAATTGGTTCAAGGTCATTCTACTAGAAATATGTCCAAAAATCAAAAAGGGTTACTAACAAGGGAGTAATAAACACTTTTCCTAAACTCAAAATTGGGATTCCGAAAACTTTACCTAAACAAACTATACAAAAATGAAAAAGAACACAAAAAGAACAAAACATAAGAAAAACAAAACAAATACACAAATATAGCCAAGCACTCCAAACTCCATCAAGTCAACACAATCCACAACCACCAATTCCAAAATGTTCACCAAGTGAACCTCCAAATAGCATACAAGCCCATACTCCCATACAAATAAGAGAAGGGGATAAAACGAAGGTAGAAGATATTACCAAGCGGTCTTCATTTTTGCTAGTTTACGTACCCATGCTAAATGGTTGGTGGTGTCCTACAAGAAGGAGAATGCAAGGCAATACAAGTGACACAAAAACGTAAATAAAAGAAAAGAAAACTAAAATGAAGAGAAAAGGGAAAAACATTTCGGGTTTTTGATTTTTAAAGGAAAAATGAAAAAGAAAAGGAAGAAAAGGAAGAAACTTGGCATGCCTTGTAAAAGGTTGACATTTTCGAAGGGCCAAGTCCGGGCATACTCTTAGTCTTAGTCTCTCCCCCCCTTCATTGTTTTAGTTAGTTTAGCTTAGTTGACATAGTCTTGTATTTGGGTGACCTTAGTCTAAACCCTCCTTACCGTCCCCGTGGACTCGACCCGACTTTCCCTATCTACCCAGTTAGGATTAGTTGGTTATTATTTGATCGGTGGGATCCACGGCAAATCCCTCCCATCAATTTGGCGCCGTTGCCGGGGACGGTGCTAGTTTAGACTTTGTTTACCTATTTACTTGACTTTGTCTTTGTGTTTGTGTTTTTCTTTGCTTCTTGTATCAAGCTTCATCGGGTAATCAAGAAACCCGTGGGTATGAGCTTCAAGGATATGGAAACGGCTTCCATCAAGTGAGTGCTTATCAACCTTGTGATCGTGGTGGTTATTACTCAAATTACCATCATGAACCCACCATGCCTCATCATATTTCCCCTTATGGAAGCCAATTTCCCCAAAACCCACCATATTACCAACCACCTCAACTTCACTACCAACAATATGATGCCCCACCCCTTGGGCATCATCAAGATTTTCAAGGAGCTTTACAAGACCCCAATGACCAAATGCCCAACTTGGAGTTATTTCAATCGATTCTTCAATTGCAAAAGAGCCAACAAGAATGGCCATCCAATTGCAAAAAGATCAAGATGAATTCATGGCCCAATATCGAAGGGAAAATGAGGCGATGGATGCTCGATTAAATGCGTTATCGGTTAAAACCGTAATATTTTTAACCCGAACGTCACAACTCAACGAAGGGTGCTCACTTGAGCAAGGGGAGCAACCCAATTATGAAGCCGTCGTTGAAGTCCCTTTGGGAAGCAAGACTTGCTATGAAGAACCTCAATTGTCTACCTAAAACGAGACGAATGAGGAAATGACCCTTGATGAAGGCATTGTTGGTGAAGAATTGGAGGAGGTTAGTGAGTTGAATGAGGTGGTACAAGTTGTGAAGTCATTGGGTGAAAATGATGAGCCCAAGTTGCCCTTGTGCGAAAATGTGAAAGAACATCATGAGCCTCTTGCAAGTGAGCGAAGCAATGGTTTGGAAGAGATTGAAACCGCCGATAGAAGTTTCAACTCTCTCCTCCAAGATGATGTGAGGCCAAATGATGTTTGGAGACTTGAAGATGGGGAACCACAATTTGATGAAGATATGAGGATATGCAATAAGGAAGCGGGGCCAAAACCGCTTTTTGTGCCTCACGTTAAGTATATGAAGCTTGCTTGTGTTTGGAGGCGATGCTTAGGGAAGAAGAGGTCGATAAAGCTTGTAGGATGGAAAGACCCCGGAGACCACATGAAAGATGACATTGGGTCTTTAGGTGACTACTTCTTGCTTCCGACTTGGAGGCTTTGGAGGATAGCTTGGCTCGGGTACTCAATGAGCCCTCTCTACGATGTGGCTCGAGCATTTGACTTGATCCTCCGAGCCCTTGATGGCTATGGCTAGGAATGAAGAGTCCACCATCCTAGGTTTGACGGAGTTCCTTAAGAACCGTCATGTTGTATATTCCCCTTTCTCTCTTCTTTTTAATTTTTGTGTTTGTAATTGTGTTAACTGTGACTTTGTTTCTAGGATTTGTTTGTTTTGTGAAATTCTTGTAATTTTGGAATTTTTGATGAGCGATGTGAGGGAGGGATACTTGATGGATGTTTTCGAGCTTATTTGATAGGTGTGAAGTGAAGATGAAGTTTAGAGAGGAGTGGTTGTTGATAGAGCTTGGTTCTTGAGCAAGGAAGTCGGGTTTTTGAGCTTTTGACAAGCTTTTGGGGACGGGATTCTAGATCCCGAGGCTTTAGTTGACTTGTGGGTTGAGCTATCAAGAGGATTGAAGGACTAGAAGAGTCATCCTGACCGGGAAGGGTATCATCTCGACCGGGAAGATGTGTGCACGAAAGTTGAAGCTACTGCCTGTCCATCCCGACCGCGATCATGGTCATCCTGACCGGGAATGAACCATCCCGACCGAGATGAGGTCTGTCACGACCGGGATGGTTCCCTGCAGCCCCATTCGACTTTGTTCCTTCATTTGAACCCCACCCCACCGCTTTGTACCCCCTCCCAACCTCCCTACCTACCCTTGCAACTATCATATGACCCCTACATTTCATATATATACCTTCATCTCATCTTCTCTCCACTACACACCGAGTTTCACCTCGAATCCCACCTCATTTACTCCAATACATACCCGATACCCGTACTTGGAGCTACATCTAGGAAGAGGAGGAACATCTATGATGAAGACAAGCAAAGTGCCGATAATGACCATTGAGATGATGGAGATTATTGAGTTGCTAAACTTTGGTAAGGCGATTCTCTTTTCTTTTCCGTCTTTTATTTGCTTAGTCTTCCCTTATTCCCCCTTCCTTTTACCTTTTGCTATCGTGGTGGCCCTCGGGGCCTTGGTTGTTTTTGCTCCCGATTCTTGATGACGTGACTACATCGAGAGTCATTTCAAAAATCCAAATTTACAAGTCTTTCCACCTTTTCTTTATTTTCATTTTCTTTTGGTAGAATTTAGTCGGATTTAGGCGGAATCCGGGCTAGGTGACTTGATTACACCTAGTCCTCCCCTACCATTTCCTTTTATTTTCTTCTTTTTATTTCTTCCCCCATCCATATCTTTTCTTGTCTCGGCCCTTGGTGACTTGATTAGAGCCCGGCCGGACACATTCGACCCTTTCTTCACTTTCATTTTTGATTTTTAGTTTTATATTCCCTTTTTCTTTTCTTTTTAGTGTCTTCCACACACTACCGATCGAGCTTGAGGACATTGCTCGTTTAAGTGTGGGGGAGCGATATATTAGTCTAGTTTAGCTTTATTTCCGTAGTTTTTTCGAAAAAAATCTTAAAAACCTCTAAAAATTTGAAAAATTTCATAAAAAAATCAAAAAGATTTTCCTTTGTGTCTTTTCCTTTTGTGTCGTTGTGTCGTATTTTTGTTGTATTGTGTGTGTTTTGCCTCCCCATTTCCTTGTAGGTTCCTTGATCGCCGTGAGTTTCGGAAAGCTCTTGACATCCGGTAATGTCCTTCTATCTCTTTCTCCTTTTTTCCCTTTGTGGAGTTTGGAGGATGTTGTGTGATGGTGTGTGCTCGGGTGGAGCTTTTTGGAGTTTGAAGTTGATGTGGTGGCTTGTTTGGATATTTCGGGGTGGTGATTGTTTATTTTGTGTGTTTGTTTGTTTGTTTGTTTGTTTTGTTTTGTTTTGTTTGTCTCTTTTCCTTTAGTTTTTGTTGTGTCTTTGTTTTGTCTTGTTTAGTCGTGTCTAGTGTGTAATAAAAGGTTTTCGAAAACCCGGTTTTGAGGCTAGTGTGCAAGTGTTTACTTTTCCTTTCTAGTGATATGAGTCGAGTCTTGGACTTTAGTCTAGTAGAATGACTTTAAATCAATGATTTCGTTGGTTTCTTACCTTGAGTCCACCTAGTCTACTAGGGATTTACTACGGGATTTGCATTTTGACCATTATGACCACCCACGGAGTGAAAAGGCCTTGGTTCCCGAGTCCCGTCCCTAAGGTGACCGTGTTCGAAATTGCTTTGATTGGTCCAAGTTTCCCCCTTTTTGTGGGTTTGAAGGGAGATCGCGACTCCCGACTTACCCATTTCCCTACCTCCTACACATTTTCCACAAATAAGTTGCAAAATTGTTGAAGCTCTTACTTGGCTGCAAGAAATGCTTACAAAACAAAATTTGGCCAAAAGGGCAACCCAAGAAAGAAAAGAAAAGAAAGAAAAAAGAAAGAAAAAGAAAGAGAGAAAAGAAAGAAGAAAAAGAAAAGGCACAACAAAAGAAAAACAAAATACAAAAGAAGAAAAAGAAGTGGCATAGCAACTCAAAAGCCAAATGCAAAAGAAAAGAATTCCAAAGAAAATCATCTCACAAAAAGAACTCTCACCCTCAAAATAAGCCTTTTTCCGACTCTTACCGTGAAGAGCCTACCAAAGGACCGAGTCCCTAGGAAGGATGATAGCGGTAAATAGTTGGTCTTCCCCCACTTTGCAACCTTATCCACCTTTTTACTTGGACTAGTTGGGCGATTTTGGACATGGGACGACCCTCTTGGCTCATCGCTAAAGGGTGCGGGGCTTCACTTACCTGCAGTGTCGACTAACTCCGTGGTTCGTCCTTTTTCCATCCTGCCTATCGTCCCGTAGTATGTTCTTAGAAGGTTAGGAGGAACCTAGGTAAGTTACCAACGTTTTTACTGCTTTGTTGTCATACTATTAGGGTTTTGTCCATATCGATTTGTGTTATTAGTTCGGGAACGTTGTCACTTGCCTTGAGTCCTTAACCGGTGCTTCTTTCACCGCTTTATAGAGGGAAGCGGTATTTGTTTCTTCTTGGATGCAACCGTTTGGTGTTTGTTTGTTGTTTGTTTGTTTGCGTGTTTGTTGTGTGTTTTCGTGTTCGGTTGCATCCACAGTTTTGTCGCAAGACCTCACTTGCCTTGCGGAGAGCACTTTTCCTATAAGTGTTCTCGCGTGAGTTGAAAGGGCGTAGGGTGCGCTAATACCCGCTCGGTTAGTAGTCTAGATTCTTTTAGTTTTTAGTTAGTTTGTGCTTACTCGAGGGCGAGTAAGGGTTAAGTGTGGGGGAGTTGATAAGTGTATTTTGTAGTGCTTATTTGTTGTGTTTGGTCCCGGTTTCTCTTGTGGAATCTCTCTTTGGAGCGGTTTCTTGGTTAATTACGCTTCTTCTAGTTCATTTTAGGTTCCTAAGACCAATCTTGGAGAGGTGGAACGATTTCGACTCGTTTCCGACACATTTGGAGGCAACGAAGAGAAGCAACGATCACCGTAGCTTAGACTCGATCTCGAGCCCTTGGGACCCATTCCCGAGCCCTCGGGACCCATTCCCAAGCACCGAGAATCGATGAGAAGCCTAACAAGAGCAAGGAGGGACCTTTGGGATCATATTTGAAGTCTACAAGACCCATCCCGGTCGGGAAGGACCCCATCACAATCGAGATGAAGAGACGAGCAAACAGCGGCTACTGGAGGTTGATCCCGGCCGGGATCATGACCTTCCCGGTCGGGACCACCTCATCTCGGTCGGGACCACCACCTTCCCGGCTGGGAAGAGCCCAGAATGGGCTGTTTTCGCTTTCCTCGCTTCCCTTACCCGTGAATTTCTATATATACCCCCCCTCTTGTATTGTTTAAGAACTTATGCTTTACTTTTCATTACCCACTAAACCCTAGACTACTTTAGGTTAGATTAGCTTATTTTAGTGTAGATTAATCCTTAGTTAATCCTTAATCGTAGTTTAATCCTTGTATTATGGGAATTCTTGAAGATCTCAACCAAGATTGACAACCTTGGTGGATGTATTTGGGTTTTTATCTATATATGAAAGATTTCTTCTTTTCATCTTCTCTTTTTTGGTATAATCTCTCTTTTCCCTTCTCTTAATCTTGTTTTATCATTCAAGTTTCTTTCTTTGTTCATTGTTCATTGTATTGTCCATTGTTCATCCTTGTTGTTCTTCATTGTGTATGTGTTTGTTCTTGTGTTTGTTTCTCTTGTTCTTGTTAGTTTAAGTTTAGATATGTGTGAGTAGTCTCTTGCTAGGATTAGTAGGGGAATTGGGTGGTTTAATGTGTGATTAAGGGTTTGTATAGATTGTTGGTGGAAGTTTGGGTTGCTTCTTGGTTGTATGCATAGAACATGTTTGAAGAAATGCTTGAATGACTTGTAGTTGTAAATGCATGTTTTCTTGCCTTCTTCTTGCGGTCTTGTATGTTGCTAGGATGGGTCCTTGCGCGAGAGCGAGGGACCTCTAGGTCGGTTTAAGTAGCGAGAGCCTGGACTATGCCTAGATAGCTTGACTACCCCTTCACCTTTACTCTTCCTTGATCATCCCGTCACCCTTGAACCCGACCTAATCCTAGTTCTTTTCCTATTAGTTTTCTTCATCATTTTTGTCATTGTTTCCTTTAGTCTTAGTGTACTCTTAGTCTTAGTCTCTCCCCCCCTTCATTGTTTTAGTTAGTTTAGCTTAGTTGACATAGTCTTGTATTTGGGTGACCTTAGTCTAAACCCTCCTTACCGTCCCCGTGGACTCGACCCGACTTGCCCTGTCTACCCAGTTAGGATTAGTTGGTTATTATTTGATCGGTGGGATCCACGGCAAATCCCTCCCATCAATCATCATCGAGTGTTTTGTTGGAGACTGCTATAGACACTAACAGGCAAAATGCAGGTGTCTACAGAGCCCCCACTCTGACTGAGGCTTGGACAAGGCGAAAGTCAGAGTAGTCACCAGGTCAATTGAGGATTACAACCTGGCAGTCTTCTGATCGGGTCGTTTAAAGTCCGTTAGACTTGCGTGAAGGGCTCGCTAGTCATAAGTAGAGGGTCATACCTGTCTCGATAGCTTCGTGGGGACTTGATTTTGAAGTCTTGGGTGTACAGTATGCAGACACATCACATCTTGGATGTAGCATTCCAGGAGAAACACCGCCTTGGGTATTCCACTGGGGAGTAAAGGAATTGCGTGGGGACTTGCTTCCAAAGTCCTGGGTGTACCTGTATGATGACACATCACATCTTAGATGTAGCATTCCATAAGAAACACCGCCTTTGATATTCCACTGGGAAGCACAGACTGGTACCTGAAATGTTAGATCCATAGGCAGAAATAGCGTATATAGCAAATAACAAGATAGCATATAGGAAATGCAATTAGCTACTATAGGTTGGCCTGCGCTATGGAAAATGATTTTTGCTTCATTTTGAAATTGAAGTCTTGACAGTAGTTGAGGTTCTAGGAGATAGGTTTTTAAAACTGAAGGCTTAGAAAAATATTTGCAGTCTAATAAACCAAAGTTTGACCTTGTCGAAAAGGATTTTTCCAAATGGCTAAATTTTGCAAATTTCAAAGTAAGAATTTAAAGAAAGGGGTATATATACTGACAGACTCGACTCACGCGACAAGACAAGTTGACTAACACGACCTGGACTCTCGAAGGGTTGGGAGTGTGACTCGGTAGGGGATGGGCCACCTAAGACTATAAGACTCTTAAGGTGCGCTATTCCGTAACCTAGGCGAGTGGCAACCCGATCAAACTTCAAAATGGGAAAGATCTTTTATACGGGATTGTAGTAGTCTATAATGAGATTGTTACTGCGTGACCGAACTTAGCAGTAGCAATGCTGTAGTCTGGTTCTCTTTTGAATTCTTGGTTTTGAGGTACTTTCCCAAGGTAGGTGTCGCTTTGAGTCCCTGACAAATTCTCGTCTTCGACTAAGCAGGGTGCCAGAACACACTATAGAAAGGAGGCTATTTTTGAAAATCTTTTGGATTTTGTGAGTGGATGGAGATCTTCTGTCTAAGAGAAGCCCCTAGGACGACAAAGCTAACTGTTGAGAACATGATAGTGTCGTGATAGGAATGATGGTTCTTTTTGAATTTGTGTCAATGTGGGTGGTTGTGCCCTTGTTGAAAGGTTGCCTACGTATTCACGTGTAGTGAAATAAAAACAAGCCGTAGTTCAGGAGATTGGAAGATATATTATGGTGCCTAGTTTATTAGGGCTTTGTGTGTAACTAGCCATAGTGATGGTGTAGGCCAGGTGCATTCCCAATGATGTCTTGATCAAAGGGCTGGAACAGTTAGGATGTTGATCCTGTGACTGTGAGCGTTCTCCGGGGTAGCCCCCAGAGGTGGTGTGAAATATTTGGGCATGTTCTATGCCGACCGCAGGTTGAGTCCCGTGTTTGGGGCTGGTAACTGGTTTGGAAGTTTTTGGAAATGTGGTGCCAGGCAATAAGTGGCTTTGATAATTTGACATCTGGTGCTCGATTTTGTGGAGCTAAGGCTTCGAGGATAAGATATTGTAATGTGGTAGGAAAGGGGGAAGTTGAGAAAAATTACTCGAACTTTGATTGGGGTAGGATTGATAATGCGGGATTTGATTTCCATGTCTGGGCCTAATGGTTATGGGGTATCTTATGGAGCTTAAATCCTCAAAAATTCCGGGCTGTCTTTTAGCCTAGGTCTCGAGAAGGTCTTGAGGGTTGTAATGTGGGAAGGGTAGATGGGGCGTTAGCTGACCAGCTTGGTTGTTTCTCCTCTATTTGATGGTATGGGCATTGATAATTCTTGAATTGACCATACCCCGGCCAAGGGATTTTCACTTGAGTTGACCGCTAACCGCGGTCATGGGTTTTTGATTTTTTTGGTTGACCTCTTAGCCCCGGTCATGGGATTCTTCAATTGAGTTGACCGTGCCCCGGTTAAGGGATTGGCCGTATCTGGTCGAGGGATGTTGAGAGTGTTTTTTTTATCATGGCCAGCTCTTTTGTTTTGGGCCTTTTTGCTTTTTCCTTGGACTTCTGATTTTTTGTCTAGTTTTTTTTCTTTTTTTTTTGTTGGTTAGTGTGGACGTCCGTCCGCACCTCCCGGCACCCTGCGCGACCAACCCAGTTTTTCAATGTATGGCGGCCACCCACGCGGCCCCCTCCCGGTCGGGGGCCGGTCCGATCTCGTGTACGGTGCGATGTTTCAGACCTTGATTCGGATGACGATCCGGACTTGTACTGGATGGGTACGGGCACCTGTGTTTCCGTTTGGAATCGATCGAGTCGTAGTTGTAAATGTTTAAAGGCCGTTATGTTTGGTAAGGCGACCTTTTTAGTGAACTGAATTCGTTGCCGATTTGTGGAGTCGCCACCGAGTCAATTATGGGGACTCGGAAACCGTTCAAGTCAACTTTGATTCTTAGCCGGCTCAAAGCTGAGGGGCATGAGATCTAAAGATAAAGACTTGTACCCTTAAGAACTCCATGCCTGGAATGACTCTCATTTCTAATGGTTTCGGACATCCGGAAACCGTCGATTCTGAGTAAGGGGTGAGGGTACGTATTGGGAAGCCAACATTCGATAGACATCGACACCCAATCCCGCCCGCACTATAACGGCCTCTACTAATCAATCGGTGGGCTGATAACTTTGTTCTTTTGTTGTGCCGGAAGTACTGTAACATCCATTGTTTTCACCCTATACCTTTTGCTATGTCGGTTGTTTAAGGACAAGTAAGTTTTGTCGTCGAAGTAGTTGTGTTTACATTCTTTGCATGTGATTTCACGTGACAGGCAGGCCATGAAAAGATGCACGTAGGAGAGTAGAGAGTACTAATATTATAGGTATTAGCAAGTCTGTTTTAACGTGGTAGTACGAATATTAGTCGTTCTCGTGATATACCTTACCTGGTATGCTTCTTAAGATGCGTCGGCTCGATATTATTAGGGATGCGTCAAACCTAGTAAGGTGAGCACCGAGACTAAAGCGGACCCGACCATCACTTTGTTCATTTTTAGCTTATTTACGTTTTGATTTCCGTGTTCGGTGATTTAGCATGTGATTATAAGGTCATAAAAGCAATAAATCATACGAAAAACTGTAAATGCGAATGTAAGTAAATCACATTGTGAGGAGTCGCACCCTCGGAAACACGATGTATAGAAAGTTGAGAACGGATCTCGGAATTACTCGGGTCTATTTAGTGTATTTTAGTGTTTGCGGTTGAAGTTGGGACGTTACATGTTTTAGTATGTGTTTGTGGACCTAATGTCCTTGTCTAGTATTATCGTAGTGCATAATAAAAGAAGCTGCAAGAATGTAAAGTTTTGTTTAGATGACAACCTAGTGACGACTCGGCTCCAAAAGGCGAATCATCCTAGTTTGCCTGGTGATTTCGGCAGAGTTCGTTACTGTTGACCCTTCCGGTGGCTACTCCGGCAGAGCTTCGCTACAATTAGCTGATTCTATGGGTAATCCGGGAGAATTCCGTTACGGAACTATAGCTAGTCGAACAAAGGCACCTCGGGATCGAGTGGAGTGCTCGAAGGTGGAGTAGCGTCGATGTCTCTTTTATTGGAGCTACGATCGAGTGGATCGTTTGCCTCGGGTGTCGGAGTGCGAGCCCTTAGCGAGAAACTCCTTACGAGTGAAGAGGGAAGAGAATTGAAGAAGTTGTGTGTCGAAATGAGGGGATGGAGGGGGGGTATTTATAGGTGTTTTCGGCCCTCGTCACCCAGATAGGCGCCTAAGGTCAGGCGCACCAAAACTCAGGCGGCTGGGTTTAGGCGTGTGAAGACTCAGGCGCGCAAGGTGAGGCGCTCGGGATTTTGAAGATACGATTTTGATACTTTCCAAAACCGAGAGTGGTACGTATTATTCATTGCTTGGGGGTTAAGGCTTCCTCTCCCTTGACCTAGCGCCGTGGTGCTTAGCGGGCCTCAAGTGTGCATCCCGAGGTTCGCTTGGCGCGGTGTTGACTCGATTCGAGTTTCGGGGCCGACTCAGGATCCCAGTGTCAGAATTGACACTAATTAGTCTCTATGCGACTGTAACGACACGACTAGGGCTGCCAATATGTTAGTTTAATTTTTCCGAGTAATTTATTTGATCCGTTCTATAGAAAAACTATCTAAAACATCGCGAATCTGCGTCGCGTTGCAGTCCGATCGTAATTGGTTGTTTGTTTGGTACTTCTGCAGCCACCAGGTCCAAATCTAGGTGTCTACAGAAGCCTCCACTTTGACTGAGTCTTGGACAAGGCGAAAGTTAAAGTATAGCCACCCAGGTCAATTGAGGATTACGACCTGGTGGTTGTCCAGTCGGGTCGTTTTAAGTCTATTGGACTACGTGTTGAGGCTCGCCAGCCAAGGCTTAGAAGTCATACCTGAGGTCTTCGCCTGCGGTTGCATGCTTGGGCCCGGGCCGGTGCTTGTCACCTTGTTCTTAGTTCTTCACGCTCGTGTGGTTTGCCTTTTCGGATTGCTTAAAAGTTTGTTCAATTTTGAATGCCTTGTGTGTGGGTGACGCGTTAAGCGTAGATGCGAAAAAAAGTGTTCGTATGTGTTGGCTTCCGTTCGAACAAATGTCTTTGAGATGCTTATGAACCCTTGGACTTAATGAAACAAAATTAAAACGTTCGAGGGCGTTAGTCTCCACTCGAGCGGTCGTCTTCGGGATGCCTATGACCCCTTGGACAAAATAAAGAGAGATAAAATGTTCGAGGGCGTCAGTCTCAGCTCGAACACTTGTCTTCGGGATGCCTATGACCCCTAGGACGAAACAAAATAAACTATTCGAGGGCATCGGTCTCCACTCGAATAGCTGTCTTTCGGGATGGCTATGACCCCTAGGACAAAACAAAGCAATACGAAATGCTCGAGGGCGTCAGTCTCCACTCGAACACTTGTCTTTGGGATGCCTCTGACCCCTAGGACAAAATAAAATGAAATAAAATGTTCGAGGGCGTCAGTCTCCACTCGAACACTTGTCTTCGGGATGCCTCTGACCTCTAGGACAAAACAAAACGAGATAAAATGTTCGAGGGAGTCGGTCTCCACTCGAACACTTGTCTTCGGGATGCCTCTGACCCCTAGGACAAAACAAAACGAGATAAACTACTCGAGGGCGTCGGTCTCCACTCGAATAGCTGTCTTTCGGGATGCCTATGACCCCTAGGACAAAACAAAGCAATATAAAACATTCGAGGGCGTCGGTCTCCACTCGAATGAAAAATGCTGTGGAATAAGACTCTTTCGAGGGCGTTGGTCTCCACTCGAATTAGATTGCTGTGGAGGTATAAGACTCCTTCAAGGGCGTTGGTCTCCACTCGAATTAGATTGCTGTGGAGGTATAAGACTCCTTCGAGGGCGTTGGTCTCCACTCGAATTAAATTGCCGTGGAGGTATAAGACTCCAATGCCTCTCGGATAACTAAGACCCGTTAGGCAAAAGTTGCTGTGGAGGTATAGGACTCCAATGCCTCTCGGATAACTAAGACCCGTTAGGCAAAATTGTTGTGGAGGTATAGGACTCCAATGCCTCTCGAATAACTAAGACCCGTTAGGCAAAAATCGTTGTGGAGGTATAGGACTCCAATGCTTCTCGGATAACTAAGACCCGTTAGACAAAAATTGTTGTGGAGGTATAGGACTCCAATGCCTCTAGGATAACTAAGACCCGTTAGGCAAAACTTGCTGTTGTTTATTTGTCTTAGTTAAGTGGCTTTTGTTTTGCGGGTTTGTCTTATTTTGTTCGGGTTTGCTTTTGCTTTTCTTTGATTTGTTATGCATTTGGGATTTGTTCGGAGTTTGCTTAGGTAGACTTGATTTGGTTCGTTGTATTACGTGGTCGAGTGCAGCGTTCATGCTAAGTGTGGTTCTTATGCTTGTTTCATTATCGTTTTGTAATGGGCGTGCTTTATCGATATCGATTAGTTATTGCTTCGTCATTGTTATTTTGCTTGTCTTAAAGGGTGCATGTTTCGTGTATATCGGATGTTAAACCTCATTTGTTTCCGTCTTAGTTTGTGCTGGACTGTTAAGACGCGCATACATCTGCGCCCCAGTCTTCAGGCGCCTAGCCCCTAGCAATTCAGGATTTGAGCGCGTCACTTGAGGCGGTCGGGTTTCTGTGGATCGGGTTTGTTTAAGTTGACGAAGGTTCACTACAAGAATGAATGTTCATTCCTACGGACCCAATTCGTAGGAAACATGCCCATTTCCGTTGGAATAAGCATGTTCCTACGGAAAATTCGTAGGAACAATTCCGTCGGTATACTTTGTCGGAAATAAAAAACTTCCTACGCCATTTTTCGTAGGAAATATCTTTCCTACGGAATGTTCCGTCGGAATGACTGGTGACGAGTATTTGTTGACCAAAAAATCATTCCTACGGAAAATCGTCGGAAGGGTTCAAACTTCCTACGGAAATTTCGTAGGACAATATCTTTCCGTAGGAGGCAATGATTGGGAAAAAAAATATTATTAAATATTTCGAGCTACAGATATCCGTAGGAAACTTTAGGACTTCCGTAGCATAAAACAAATGTCGTCCCTAATATACCAAAATCATATAAACATCACCGACATACGTTAACACTCCACCGCAAAGCGGGAGGCCAGTATTCTACAAAACAAATGTGTGATACGAAAACGCAATTCAAATTTGTAAATAATCTCAAATATCACATTACAATAAAACAAAAAATTATCCCATTCCCAAACTTCTAGCTATCGAAAACCTTCATTAGAGTGTCTAGTTGTTCTTGCATCTTCAGGATTGTTTCATTCATTCTTTTATTCTCCTCTAACATCTTAGCATTCTCCTCTCGCACCTTAGCATTATCCTCTAGCATCTTAGCATTATTTACTTGAACCCTACTTAGCAACCCAACACCAACATAAGAATTGGAGGTGATATCTATAGGCGAAGATGTATATGGTGGCGCCTTCTTGAAATAATAATCAACAGCACTGCCTACGCCATACAATCGTCCCTTTTGAAATCCACCCACAACTTGAATGAAAAGTTCATCCTCATCAAATTCACCCCCTTCCACAATCACTTGTGCTTTTCGAGACTCAAATATTTTCTGAAAAAAACATGATATAAAGAAATGTAAATAAACTTCAAAACTAAACAATCACACGTTATGCTTATATTTCCTTCTCACCTTTATTTCTTCTGCCTTCTTATCCGTAATCTTCCCATTGTGGGAATGAGCACGAATGAATAAATCGAAAGCCGTAGGTATTTTCCATTCTTCATCATCTCTAATCTGGAAATTAAATTTCAAACATTATTGAAATTTTTGAACATGAATATTTTTTATATTTTTGAACATAAAAAAAAAGGCTATAGAATATTGATTTACCATTCGCTCGGCCAACTCAACGCTAGAAATAGAACCCATGTTATGAGTTCCTGGAATTTTACCATCGACAGCATATTTTGCTCGGTTGGCTTTTGCGCTATTAGACATCTTTTTAAACGCAGAACTATTTCTATATGCTTTTAGTTGGTTAAAAGAGGTCGCCGGCATCCAATTAGGCTTATCACCATTAGTGTCGATGTGGTAAAGTATGTCCCTAAGGCGCTCTTTGACTTTTGCAAAAAAAGCCTTCTTAACATCAACCTCGGGATCAGACACAAACGTAACCTCACCCTGGATCGACAATAACCATGAAAAGTGTTGTATATTATTAATATGGATAACCTGTTACTAAAATAAATCATTATTTTTTTAGATGATTTAGCACCTGAAAGTGATTCCACCATTTCTCTCGAACTTCTGCAGGAGTCTTTTTCCAAGTTGGACAAAAAACAGTGAAGTTAGACCTTATTGCATTTGCGACCAACGATGATACATCTGGATGACCAAACCTGTTAATAAAGCATAAAATGGACATTAAAATCATCCGTGAATATATAAAGAAACATAGATATTGAAGAACATTTCAAATACATTTACCATACGCTGTCTTCTGTAGATAAAACAATTTTGCCATCAAGGGTCCTCGGGGCTAGGATCTTCTTAAGCTTTTTCATTCCAGAATTGTTTTGACTTCCCAGCATAACATCCTCATTTTGAGCACTTGATTCAACACTCGGCGTGCTCAACATAACTCTCTTTCGACCCCTTGCCATAACTAATGACAAAACTCTTTCAAGAAATGATATTAGATTAACGTAATTGTTTGAGTTTTAATAGAACATTTTCTAGAAGATAACAACGTAGGCTATAATTTATATAAACTACACCAAAGTGTAAAGTTACTACACAAATGTGTAACTTTTTAAGAAAAACTAATATGCAAATATGAAATCTAATCTAAGTAGTCAACTTCATCGATATCTCCATCATCATCGGTGTCATTCGCATCGTCGTCGTCGTCGTCATCATCATCATCATCATCTTCTTCTTCTTCTTCTTCTTCTTCTTCTTCTTCTCCTTCTTCTTCTTCATCTCCTTCTTCTTCTTCATCCTCCTCCTCCTCAGTTTCATTAGCTTCTTCTACTTCTTCCTCTTGCTCTTCCTCTTCCTCTTCCTCTTCCTCCTCCTCTCCAGATTGACCATATTCTAATTCATCTACTTCAACCACTGACAAATTTGGATGCTGTGTGACTGACTCTTCTTGAAAAACAATTAAGTCAACCGGAGCATCAATTTGTTTTCTAGCCTTGGTCTTAAACACAGCCCACCATTGACTTTCATTATTTTTTTAAAGCTTGGATATGATGTGTAATACACTTGTTCGGCTTGATGAGCCAAGATAAATGGATCATACTTTTGAAGTTTCTTAGAATGATTAACTTCTACAAGTCTATATTTTTCATGCACATTCATACCCCTCGCAGAATTATCCATCCACTCACATTTGAACAAGACAGTCTTATAAATTTCCTGATTTCCAGGATAGCTTAGCTCAATGACCTCTTGTAAGATTCCATAATAGTCAGTGTCTTCAACAGAACTAACACATACCCCATAGTTCAAAGAAGCTTTATGTTTTCCATAATCGAATGTGTGAAAGTTAAACCCATTAACCGAATAACGTGTCCATGTTTTAACTTGTTTAGATGGACCCATTGCTAAAGCTCGTAGCAAATCATTGTCAATATCTAAAGCAATCACCTATAGTGAACGAAAGTATATAAGAAAATGCTTGTGTAAGCATTAGAAATTTATTAATAAATGAATATTTAGGTTTATCGCTTACTTGATCTTTAAACCACACTGGCCATTCTACATCAAATTTACTCCAAACATCATTCGTGGAGAGTTGGGGATGTTGCTCAAGTATAAATTTCTCAAATTTTCTGAAATTTATGGACATGTAAAATTTATTAGGATAAACTTAAATGATTTTTGTTTATTGCATGTGAAATTATTATTGAGATAAATTAGTAACTTACTCTTCAAAATTTTTCAATACATCGCAATTTGATAGGACGTAAATGTGAGCACGTTCATACTCACAATCATCCAAGTATCTTCTGCCACCTTTTGAAGTAGGTTTACCCTTTATTTGTTGTTGGAAGAGCTCGGGTAATATTGAATCAGTTTGTTCTTTCAAGCCAATATCGAGATCTTTTGTTTTTGTGTCTACATGCTCTTCGAAATAGAGAGAACAGAAATTTGATATCTCTTCTGTTAAATAAGCGTTGCATATAGAACCTTCAACCCGAGCTTTGTTACCAATTTTACGCTTCAAGTGATTTAGGAACCTAAAAAATTAATAAAATATAATAAATTTGTATTGTAATAAATATAATTTTTTTTTAAAACAAATTTGCGTTGACAATTTACCTCTCAAAAGGGTACATCCATCGATATTGGACCGGTCCACCCACTTTTGCTTCATATGGTAAGTGAATTGGCAGATGTTCCATTGAGTTGAAAAAAGACGGGGGGAAAATCATTTCTAATTTGCATATTATCTCCGCAATATTGTTCTCGAGAATATAAATATCATTTGATTTAAGCACACAAATCTCTGAAGAACTGACTAATCTCAGTTATTGCATTCCACACATTTGTCGGGAGAAAACACTTGAGAGAAACAGGTAGTAAACGCTCCATAAACACATGACAATCATGACTTTTCATGCCATGAAGCTTAAATTCTTTTAGATCCACACACCTACTCAAATTTGATGTGTACCCATCTAGAAACTTCAAATTAGATACCCACTCACATAATTCCTTTCTTTGAGATCTCTCTAGTGTGAAAGGAACTTTTGGCATGTCGCCACTTTTACGGATATGCAATTTAGGACGGTGACAAAAACGACGCATGTCTTTCCGAGAGTTTATTGTGTCAGTTGTTTTTGTTTTCACATCCATCACTGTATTAATCAGCATCTCAAAGAAATTCTTCTCAATGTGCATAACATCAAAATTGTGTCTAACTAGTAATGATTTCCAATAAGGAAATTCCCAAAATATACTTTGCTTCAACCATCCATTTTTCAACTTTTTTAATTCCTTAAACTCTTCGACGGTACCATTGATTACCGTTGGAAAGGTTGAAACCCGCTCCCACATTTCTTCCCCCGATAATCTTGGAGGGGCGTGATCATTTTCTAAGGTATCCTTCAAGAAAGCGTTTCTATTTTTCCTAAAAGGGTGATCAATGGGTAGAAATTGTCTATGACAGTCAAACCAACAAACTTTTTTCCCACATGGGAGATGAAATGATTTAGTTTTCTCCATGCAGTAAGGACATGCATTATGGCCGGCAGTGGACCAACCAGATAGCATACCATAAGCTGGAAAATCATTAATTGTCCAAATAAGAGATGCTCTTAGCAGGAAATTTTGCTTCTTAGAGATATCGTACGTAAGTACGCCTGTCTCCCACAATTGTTTCAACTCGTCAACCAACGGTTGCATGTATACATCCAAGTTTTTTTTTGGATTGTTGGGACCAGGAACAATTAATGATAGGAAAATAAATTGTTTTTTCATGCACAACCCAGGTGGTAGGTTATACGGTGTCAACAATACTGGCCAACACGAGTACGACTTCCCGAATTGGCCGAAAGGTGCGAAACCATCGGTGCAAAGACCAAGTCGAACATTACGAGGCTCAATAGCAAATTCTGGATAAGTTGAATCAAAATGCTTCCAAGCTTCACCATCACTAGGATGGGCCATTGTTCCACTAATACGAGGATTCTCCTTATGCCATCTCATTTCCCCTGCGATATGTTTGGTTGCATATAGCCTTTGCAATCGTGGTGTAATGGGCAAATAAGTTAAGACTTTATGTGGCACCCGCTTTCGTTTCGAAGTTTGTTTATACCTATCTAAGTGACATTTCTTGCATTTCTCTAAAAGAGCATCTTCTTTCCAAAAAAGCATACATCCTTCTGGACATGCGTCAATTTTATGATGAGGAAGTTCTAAACCTTTAAGAATTTTTCTAGTGTTATAAAAAGTTCTTGTCATCAAATTGTCCTCTGGGATAACATCCTCAATCAAAGATGCAACCCCATCCGTACATCTATGAACTAAATTGTACTCGCACTTCAAATTTATCACCCTTGCAGGTACTTCTAGTAACGAGACTTTGCTACCCTCATATAATGGTTTTGATGCTGCGTTTATCATGTCAAACAATGATCTCGTCTGTGGGTTCGGGGATTCTTCCTCATCGATAAGAGGTTCCTCCAATGTGTCAAATACATTAGAACCCAACGCATCGATAACCATTTCCTTGTAAGTGTTATTCAGTAATGCACTAGATTCTCCTTGATTAGGGACATATTGTTCACCATGACAAATCCAGTCATAGTAATGAGGACAAAACCCCTTGCTAATAAGATGAGATTTCACCTCAAATTCATTTAAATATTTCATATTCTTGCACTTAACACATGGACATCGAATTTTTTTTTCCACTAGAAAACTCTCCTGAAGTTTAGCATATTCAAGGAATTTAGCAACCCCATTTATAAACTCAATCCTAGGTCTTTTTTTGTCATCCACCCTCTCATACATCCATTTTCGTTCTAATCTCTTCATTTCAAATCTATGTAAATTTATAAGAATAAGCAATATTTAGTAATACTATCATGCATGAGAATTGTAAAAACAAATAGTAAACATATGTACATTTTATTGAATAAATACTACGGAGTAGTACGTAAATATAATACGGTTTTACCATTGTATTAGTATTGGTGTTATTATTATTATTATTTGCAATTAGTATTAGTATTATTAGTACACAAATTATTGTTGTTGACTTGTTGTTATTATTAAAAGTGTTGTTGTTGTTGTTGTAACTACTATTATTATTTTTAATTTTTTTAAAAAAAAAAATTATAAAAAGAGAGAATTATAATTACTATAATTAAGCCAAGATACAAAAAATGAATTTTTTTTATAAAAAGGGAGAATTATAATTGTTATAATTATCCTATACTGGATAGTTATAAATATCAGTACAAACACGATTAGTTCAGTTCTGATGCTTTATTAATATTGTTGTTGTTGTTATTTTTGTTGTTGTTGTTGTTGTTACTATTATTGTTGTTGTTGTTGTTGTTGTTGTTGTTGTTGTTGTTGTTGTTGTTGTTGTTGTTGTTATATTCATTTAAGTTAAGGTAAGTTAAGTTCTATTCGGTTAGCACTACTTAATTACTTATAATTGGTGGTGAATAATGAAATTCACCTACATACTAATGATCTTGACGATATTATCAAGATGAGGATATGGCAAGAGGCCAAAATTGATGATTTTCTTCTCTTAGTAGAAGATTTATGAGAAATCGGTCTTATAGACCATGTATATGAATACGAGTAGTTCATATCAGGATATGATGAATGCTCATATAATTTTGGACCTGAAGTTCCAAAACTATTTAATTTTTAATTATGAGCAGTGAAAATAATGTTATCCTGTATGGTAACAAATATTTTGGACACATCTTTCATAAAAGATTGTATACCTGGTGACAAATATTTTGGACAGATGTTCCATAAAAGATTGTATACCTGAAGTATACATGATTATTTTGGGTGATAAATATGCAAATACAGTTGTCCCAGAAAAATATGATATCACGGAAATAAAGTAGCCTCAAAGGCATTGTATCGTGAAAAATATACTTTGTGTGAGTACGTACATGAAATTGTACCGAGATAAGTATCAAAGTTGATAAAATTTATGCTCCGTGTGAGTAAATTACATGAAATTGTACCATTTTCATATCAATTTCAAATTGAAATAAAAATAATGTGGGAAGGAAAGTACATGAAATTGTAATGTATTGTATTTAATACCACTTATTATTATTATCCTGAAGAAAATATCGTGAGGAGAGGTCATGAGAAATCCTCTGAATTAATTTAATGTTCATCCGAAGTTGAACAGAATAATATAACATAAGTAATATTGAAAGACGACGAATCTCTTTCAATTGGATAAGTCCATTCCCTGAAGTGGATGTGACATTCGATAAAGACTCCATTAGAAGCAGAAGTCGAGAACATGGCAGAAAATAAGCCAAATGTTGTGGCCTTAATTGAGCCTAATGATAATACGACCTTAATTGAGCCTGATTCGGTTAATTAAAGTACATAGCTCATGAAAATTCATGTGACCCTCATATATACGAATTGAATTTTGACACGCAAACTATGACCTGAAATTCGTAGTGATTATATAAACTGAACCTATGACGAGAAATTCATAGTGTTTACCAATATTGAAACTGTGACGTGAAGTTCACGGTATTTTACAAATTTTCACTTTGCGTGTAGTGAATATTATTTTGAGTATCAAAATTAAGAATAAACTTGATGTTTATTCACGGATGTTTGCAAAGTATGAGATATTCGAAAGATATTCGTATCAAAAATAATATAAACCATTTCCTGAAGCGAATGGTATTGTCATATTTTCATGATGTAATACTCGTATATTTTATTTTCATACAAATTATGTAGTCGTAAAGACACATTATTTTGAAAATGACTTAAAGAAATTATGTGTGATGTCTCGTATCTGCATGTTATGGTTGACCAAATTAATGCGATATTAAAATCGTGAGTCTCGTATAGGTGATTAATAGTCATTTTTCCTGGTAATGGATATGACATGAACAAAATATTCGATTAATGACCATTATTTCGTGAAACGAATGAGGCATCGGATAAGTTATTGATTAAGTAATGAAAATATCTTGTGAAGGCAATTGATAATGCGACCATATATTTATATGGTGAAATAAATGATCAGTTGGTTAACGATCAATTTATAGTTATTATCACGGAATTGAATTACTCTAAGAGTAATATATATAATCATATTCCGGGAAGGAATATTGACGGGTCTTGCGTATTATATTAGACACCAGTTGTGTGTCATGACCATATGACTAAATAAAATCAATGTGCACATATGATTGAATGTAGCTAAACAGAAGTTTAGCAGGATGAGAGTCTGTCAACTGGTAAAGTTGACACGAAAATATTAAAGATGTGACGATTTGAGATGTAACAATTTGAGGTCATCCGGGTTGTTTTTACACCCGTTTCGATAAACCTGATGTTTATCTTGAAGGAAATATAATGACGGGCTGAAACTCTCGTGTATCATTAAAATTATATTTGAGGCAAGACAATACACTGAGATGAAATATTATATTGGAGATCTAAACATTACTCGTAATTGGATAATGAACATGAACGCCCATATCCGGTTGACTTTTAAGTCTTTATTTACGTGACCTGTGGTCACATTGAATTTTACGAGTAGTCCATGTAATCAGAGTTCACAATTTGATTATTATGTGAACATGATGATGATGATCTCTTGAATGGGCAATTTTAATTCAGCACGTAAAAACCAACTGCGTTAATAGTTGATAACTCCCAAATATATTATTTTACTGAAAAGAATCAGTTGATAAAGTCTATGAAATATGAGACGAATTCTAAGGTGGATATTGCCCTTTAAATCTATCAGGTAATGATAGTTTTTACCACCTTAGGGGGAGATTGATAAGGATAAGCTGGTAAAAACAAACAAGTAATGTTGATCTCAACTGAACCTGAAGTTCAGAGACTTGTTTTGGATATGAAATACATCAGTTAGAGGTTCATGAAATATGAATAATGATTTGATCATTGTGTTATGATGATGTATATGAAGATATATCAGCTTGATTACTTATCTTATTAAATATGTTATACATTAAAATTTATGATTTCACTATAGACAGATTCACCCTCCTTGTGGTGTAGCGAGCTATAGATTAGTCATGGATAATAGATGTAATGAACATTGAGATTCTTGCCAAATTTTTAATAATCACACACGATATAGTGTGAGGGTCATAATCGGTTCATTTGTTATAAGAAAATGGCAAGCATGTGCAGTTGGTACTCGTAAAGAGTAATGAAATTGAATGTCCCAAAGTGGCATAGATATCTGATGATAATAGATGACCTACATAAAAAGATTGGTACCACATATATTCAGATTCAGATATCAATAATCAGTACTGATGATAAGAGATTATATCGATATATTAATTCATGGAACCGAATAATAGTTGCGCGCATTCGACCCTAATAGGGATCTTATATAAAAATCCGTTTTGATTGTTGACGTACAATCTATGGTTAAGATTGAGCTCATGGACTTAAAGTCCATGTATTGACATGAAGCCAATCCAATTATGAATATTGGTGAATATACTGTACAGTTTGCATTTGAGTCTCATGTGCATGTAATATAGTTATTTTATCATTGCATATTAGTTAAGATTACATCATTGCATTAATTTAGAATATATACACTATAGGGCATTGTTCGTATTAAATGCATGCACGAGATTATTATTGTTATATATTGCAGGATATATGTTTAAAAGGAGATCATACTCCTAGATTGACAAGTACTCCGGGAAGGAGCTTATATTATAAATAATCATCACATGACAGTGGTTGATCGAATGAGTTCTTGAAGGACTCGTGATTAAGTATATATGAACCTCTACACGTAAGTGTATCTATGAGAGCATTCAACATGCATGCGGTATGATGTGAATGCACGGTTTCATTGTCTCAGCTTGAAGTTTGAGCGTATGAGAAATCATACATGATTAAATTTCTTGTCATGTGAAAATACTTTATGGTCCAGAAGCGCCATAATAGTTGAAAATTCATGTAGTGAAATGCTACAATAAGTATGTTAATCCGTACAATGACAAGAAAAATCAATTATTATTTAAGATAAAATCGGATTGATTGATTCTCCTAAAGATAATCAGTTGAGAAATAATTTTAGCTACACTCCTTTTACCTTCGACTAGGTTTTTGTCCCATTGGGTTTTTCCTAGCAAGGTTTTTAACGAGGTAGCGCTATAGACGTGTTAATACGCTATAGTTATGATCGTCATAATTTTGATGACGAGATACATATTTGGTTATACATCAAGGAGTCATAAATGATTATGTCCAGATTGCAAGCTCCGAAGAAATATGATACTGAACTTATCAAAGATTCCTATTGATTGAAGATACCAAGTTTGTCAGTTACTACAATCCATTTCAACGTCGTCGTGAAGTTCCATGAAGACATGAATTATTTTAATTAAATATCAAGTTGTGTAATTATCAGGGGGAGTAACCACGCGCTGTACTCTTTTTCCTAAGCCATGGTTTTGTCCCACTGGGTTTTCCATGGAAAAGTTTTAATGAGGCAGTTTGTTATGCGTGTATGAAGATTTATGTACTCTTTTTCCTTTACTAGTGTTTTTCCCACTGGGTTTTTCTAGCCGAGGTTTTAACGAGGCATTTTCTTTAGTGATGTACATCCAAGAGGGAGTGTTATGAAACATAATATGTGGATGTCCATTGGGCATTATAGCTCACTATGATGTAACCCTAGATGTACAATGTACTATATATATGCCCCCTGATGGGATGAATAAATGTCTCTCTGATTTCTCTCATTCTCTCATCTCTCTTTATTTTCGCTTCTTTCTTCCTTTCACAACAGTTGTTGACTTGTTGTTATTATTAAAAGTGTTGTTGTTGTTGTTGTAACTACTATTATTATTTTTAATTTTTTTTTAAAAAAAAATTATAAAAAGAGAGAATTATAATTACTATAATTAAGCCAAGATACAAAAAATGAATTTTTTTTATAAAAAGGGAGAATTATAATTGTTATAATTATCCTATACTGGATAGTTATAAATATCAGTACAAACACGATTAGTTCAGTTCTGATGCTTTATTAATATTGTTGTTGTTGTTATTGTTGTTGTTGTTGTTGTTATATTCATTTAAGTTAAGGTAAGTTAAGTTCTAATCGGTTCGCTTCAGTTCGGACTCATTTAGTTCAGTTCAATTTAGACACTTTCAGTCAGTTTTAGTACAAAATAATAGTGGTCTTAGAATATTTTAACCTCAGTCCGTTCACAAGAGACTAGCTGCTATTATTATTATTGTTATCATTATTATTATTATTGTTGTTGTTGTTGTTATTATTATTATTATTAATATTATTATTATTATAACTATTATTAATACTATTATTATTATTATCATTTTTTAATTATTATTATTGTTATTATTATTATTATTATTATTATCATTTTTTATTATTATTGTTATTATTGTTATTGTTGTTGTTGTTATTATTATTATTATTATTATTATTATTATTATTATTATTATTAGCTCATATTATTATTATTATTATTATTGATGAGGGTCGAAGAGCCTGCGTCGGGCCACCTGCCTAGCAGGCCCCATGAAGACCCCATCCAAGGAACCAAGGAGCCCGCCTGGCAGGCCGTTGGGATAAGATACCAGGATTCCCCCAGTAAAGCAAAACTACAAGGAAGCCGCCTGCCCGGTAGGGTAAGGCAACCGGCCGTGAGGTGCGTGCAGGCACTACCTGCTCGCCTGCCTCCAAGCGACCTTCTCCCTGAGCAGGGCCGGGGCCCCAGAAGCCCCCTCTGTCATCTTGCCTACAGGTAAGAGAGAACGAGTGGATGGGGAAAAACCACGTGTCAATTTCCCATCCACTCATTCTTTCTCTCCCCACTCCTCTTTTCCTCTCTCTTGTGGGAAGGTATAAATACTCTTCCATTTCCCACATGAGAGGGGTTGGATTTTCTCACTCTAGACTCTCACTCCTAAAAAACGCCACCTAGTTCCTCACGAGCTAGGTTCATCAAGACATTTCACGGACTAACTTAGGCATCGGAGAGGGTTTCCTCGAACAACCTCCGAGGCCCTGTGCGTTCATTGTGCAGGGAGCAGGCCAGCTCCGCCGGGAAGGTCCGATCCAGGGAGAGAGACAAAGGAGAGGTTTAAGGAAATCAAGCGATCGGTTATTTACCAACAGTCCGATTACACGACCCGGATCCAAAGCCGGGTTAATTGTTTCCGTGACCGGAACAATTTGGCGCCGTCTGTGGGGAGAAACGATTGTGCTCACGAGTTACCCACAAAAATCAACCATTCATAATCACAAAAAACTAAAACAATCAAATTAATCATGCCAGAAATCATTGACGCCAGTGCAGGGGCGGGTCCGACGGTCCCACCGGTGACCCCCCTGTATGGTATGCCGCAGCCAGAGAGGGTTCCTCCCGCCACGATCCTGGGGGTGGGGGGAACCAGTCTCCTCGGCGTGCCAAACGCTGCTGTGACACCTGAGTTGGGGACACACCCAGGACACACTCTGAATCTGACACCGGCTCAGATGGCGCAGACAGCCACCTTCTTCTCTGCAATGCTAAACCAGAAGTTCACTTCTGAGGACCTGGTAGGCAGGGTCGCATCGGCCCCCAGGCAGCCACCCTCAATAAGCAGGGATGGAGCTGGGGGCACGAAGCGGACCGCCGCCAGGAATGCTCAGAGGAAAGCAAGAAGGACGACACAAGTATACGCGCAGGTGCAAAGGCGTATCACAATAGGCAGCCCAGAGCCACCTGCTCAACAGCAGGCATTCTCCATTCATACAACAGAATCCGCGTCTGGAGAACAGAGAGGCTTATCCCGGGAATTGCAGGAGAGAATGAGGCCCAGGGAGCCCATGTCAAAGCGCCTGGGAGAAAAGCAAGGTGGAGTCTTCTCCAGGTTAACACCGGCGGTCAAAGAGCAGTCAGCCCTGGGTTTGTCCCAAAGCCTGCAGTCTAGGCTCAACCGGGGGCAGCCGCTTGAATCTAGATACCACCAGGGTGAGAACCTCTGCCACTCTCAGATAAAGAGACCCAGGCAAGTCTCCCCCGAGACAGAAGATGAAGCAGCAAGCAGGCCGCCTCCAAGGCACCGCTCCTCCAGTACGAGGAAACCGGCCCATAGACAATGGGATACTCACGGTAACCAGTCTGGGGAAAGCAGGTCACGACTGGTAGGCAGGCCCACAAAAACCCCACTTCATCCTGAGGTACAAGAATACCCCATCCCGAAAATTAAAATGCCGACCATTAAGTTTGACGGGACAACGGATCCAGAAGACCACTTGGCGGCATTCGAGAGCCACATGGGCATGTACGACGTGGATGACACCATCTGGTGTAAAGTTTTCCCAACCACCCTGGTAGGGCTCGCACAAGGATGGTTCAGGGATCTCCGCCAAGGATCAATCAAGTTCTTCATAGATTTGGCCGAAATCTTCCTCGAACAATATGCTGGAAATAAAAGGAGTCGCCTTACTCGCTTCGATCTTATGACCCTAAAACAGAAAAAGGGTGAAAGTGTAAGGGAGTACCTGAGGAGGTTTGACCTATCCTACCAGCAGGTCAGGGAGATCGATGATTCCACCGCTGCCTATGCCCTGACAATCTCCCTGCTCCCAGGAGAAATGAAAAATCAGATGATCAGGGCCCAGCCAGAAACTTTGGCCATGGCCAGGAAAATTGCTGAAGGGTTCATTCTGCAGGAAGAGTTCCACAGCCTGCCGGATACCCCTGCAGGCCAAACAAGGCCGCAGGGAGGACCGCAGGGTGGGCGTGGCAGGAATGAGCCAGGCAAACAGAGAGAAGAGGGAGACACTCCCAAGAAGGAACGTACAACATACCAACCAAGATTTGACAGCTACACGGCCCTCAATAGGCCGAGGGCAGAAATCTTCGAGTTAGAAAAAGAAACGGCAAAATGGTCTCGTCCAAACAAGCCTCGCAGCCCAAAAGGAGATCCCAAAAAATTCTGCACGTTCCATGACTGCATAGGTCATACCACAGAGGAATGCCGCCACTTAAAAGACTAAATAGAAAAACTGATAAGAAACGGCTGGCTGAGTAACTATGCTGCAAGGAACAAACCCCAGAAAGAGGTGACAGACAAACCTGAGGGCTCAGCCCAAAATCGTATGGTCATCCATGTAGTATCAGGGGATGCAGAGGGGCGGACCAGCAGGCGCAGCCAGAAAAAGCAGATCCGCGAACTGCGGAACCAAATTTGCTACGCCGAAAAGGCAGGCAGCCCAAGGGGCACTACCCTAAGCATCACCCCTGAAGATGCAGGGAGAGTCCTGTATCCACATAGTGACCCTCTGGTCCTAACCCTGGAAATCAGCAATCATATTGTCAAGAGGTGTATGGTGGATACTGGCGCCTACACAAATCTCTTGTACAAAGATGCTTTTGAGAGGATGAACCTTGAAAGAAGGCACCTGAAGCCAGCCCCCGGATCTTTGTATGGATTCAACGGAGCAGGCATGCTACCCATGGGAGTTATCGACCTGCCTGTTACATTTGGGGAAGGGACCTCAGCAAGAAACATCAGGGCGTCATTCGTTGTGGTGGATGCCAAATCCGCGTACAACGCCCTGATAGGCCGAGCCACCCTAGATGAAATAGAAGCTGCTGTATCAATTAGGGCCCTCACCATAGCCTATGTAACAGATTTTGGCATGGAGGGGAAGGTCCACGGGGATCAGGAGTCAGCCAGACACTGTTATTCCGTGGCCCTACAAGCCCATGAGACAGAGAGAAAAGGGAAGCGAAAAGCCCAATGCTCTCCCAGCAGGGAAGGTGAGATCCCGACTGACCAGCAAGAGTCAGTCCACCTAGAGCCTGAGGGGGAAAGCATGCTAGTGGACTTAGAGCCAGGGAGGCAGGTCCTCATAGGGGCCGACCTGGAGGAGTCCTATCAAAAGGAACTAATTGCAGTCCTAAGAGAGAATAGGGACGTATTCGCCTACTCTGCAGACGAGATGCCAGGGGTCGACCCGGCCTTTATTGTTCACAAGCTGAACATTAATCCGGAGGCTCGCCCCGTGAAGCAGAAGAAAAGGAACATGTCCGTAGAAAAAGATGCGGAAATAAAAGAAGAAATAGACAAACTCCTGAAGGCAGACTTCATCGAAGTCTGTGATTACCCGGAATGGCTGGCAAACGTTGTCATGGTAAAAAAAAAATCAGGCGCATGGAGAATGTGCGTAGATTTTACCAATCTCAACAAGGCCTGCCCTAAGGACTGCTACCCTCTGCCCAGAATAGATCAGCTAGTGGACGCCACTAGTGGATACACCACGCTAAGTTTTCTGTATGCGTTCTCAGGGTACCATCAAGTGTACCTCTGGCAGCCAGACAGAGTGAGGTGCGCCTTCATAACCAGCCATGGCACCTACATGTACAAGATGATGCCATTTGGGCTGAAGAATGCAGGCGCCACCTATCGGCGGTTGGTAGACAGGGTCTTCGAAAGCCAAAAGGGAAGAAACTTAAAGGCCTATGTTGACGATGCGATCGTCAAAAGTAAGGGGGACAAGTTACATCTGATAGATCTTCAAGAGACCTTCTCTTCCCTGCGGTCATACAAGATGAAGCTGAACCCGAAAAAATGCACATTCGGGGTCCGATCCGGGAAGTTCCTAGGTTTTTTGGTCAGCTCCAGGGGGATAGACGCCAACCCTGAGAAAATTCAGGCGGTCCTAGACCTCCCGGAGCCTAAAACCATCAGGGACATTCAGAGGCTCACAGGCAGAATGGCCGCCCTGGCCCGGTTTATCGCCAGGTCAGCAGACAAGTCCACCCCTTTCTTCAAAATATTAAAGGGCAACAAACAATTCAAATGGGAAGACGAACAGAAGAAAGCCTTCGAGCAATTGAAGGAGCACCTGAAGAAACTCCCTACCCTGGCAAGACCGGTGGCCGGAGAAAAGTTATACCTGTACATCGCTGTCACGAACACAACGGTAAGTGCTGTCATCCTAAGGGAGGAAGCAAACTCACAGCAACCCATCTACTTTGTGAGTCACGCCCTGGGAACAGCCGAAAGAAATTACCCCCTGATAGAAAAGGCCGCCTATGCAGTCATCATTGCAGCCAGAAAGCTCAGACCCTACTTTGACGCACATCCTGTCGTGGTTCTCACCGACCAACCACTGGAGAAAGTGTTGGAAAAGTTTGAGAAATCAGGGAGACTGCTGAAATGGGCGATCGAGTTAAGTGGGCTGGGGATATCTTACCAGCCAAGAACAACCATCAAAGCCCAAGCCTTGGCCGATTTTCTGGCTGAATGCTCTCATTCAGGGGAAGAAGAACCCCCTGCCGAGGAGTGGATCGTGCACACTGATGGATCCTCAACAGCCAATGGTGCAGGCGCAGGCGTCGTACTAACAAGCCCCGAGGGAGTGGATTTTGAGCATGCGCTCAGGTTCACCTTCCCGGCATCAAACAACGAGGCGAAATATGAGGCTGTGATCACAGGGATAAAACTGGCTAAAGCTGCAGGGGCAGAGCGAATTACGCTAGCTACCGATTCTCAGCTCATTGCCAACCAAATTAACGGAGAATATGAGGCCAGAGATCAGACCATGGCCACATACCTTGAGAAAGTAAAACAGGAGTTGTCGGGCCTGAAATCCTATGAGATCCAGCAAATACCTCGATCGCAGAACAACCGAGCCGACGCTCTGTCAAAGCTGGCCAGCTCCAGCCTACAGGACATACGGAGGTCGGTATGGGTTGATGTTTTGCATGAAAAATCTACCAGCGCCTGTCAGGCGATTAACACTGTCGAGGAAGGACCGGAAAGTTGGATGACCCCCTTCATCCAGTTCAAAAAGCATGATATCCTGCCATCAGACACGGCGCAAAAGAGAAAGGTACAGGCCAAAGCAGCCTGGTTCATAATCATCGGTGAAGAACTCTACAAGAAATCTTTCACTTACCCCCTGCTAAAATGCTTGGGGGCAGACCAGGCTGCCGAAGTCCTAGAAGACATCCACTCAGGGATCTGTGGACATCACATCGAAGGAAGATCGCTGGCCCACAAGGCCCTAAGGGCAGGCTACTACTGGCCTACGATGCTAGCAGATGCCAGAAGCCTGACCCAGAAGTGCAGAAAGTGTCAACTCTTCGCCCCATCAATCCATGCCCCGGCCCAGGAACTCAGGCCAATCCTATACCCCATCCCCTTCGCTTAGTGGGGGATGAACATACTAGGACCTTTCACGATGGCCACTGGGGGCAGGAAGTTCTTGATTGTGGCTATAGACTACTTCACCAAATGGATAGAAGCTGAAGCAGTGCCCAACATTACCGAGCCGGCGGTCAGAAAAGTGATCTGGCGAAATATTATCACCAGATTTGGCCTACCAAAAATGTTGGTATTTGATCATGGCAGGCAGTTTGACAATGATCCCCTGAGAATCTGGCTAGAAAGCCACAACATCGCAGTTGCCTACTCGGCCGTCTGTCATCCTCAAACCAACGGACAAGCAGAGGCAGCCAACAAGCAAATCTTAAATGGCCTTAAGAAAATGGTAGATGACCTCAAGGGCAGATGGGCTGACGAGCTTCCCAGCATACTCTGGTCAATCCGGACCACCCGAAAGGAATCTACAGGCCAGACCCCATTCGGTCTAGTATATGGAGCAGAGGCTCTGTTACCAATTGAGGCAAGGATCCCATCTCTGCGCTCCTTGCAATACGACCGGACTGAGAATGAAGCTGCAATGGTCGAAGCCTTAGATCTGGTCAACGAGATAAGGGAGGAGGCCAGCACCAACATCGTTGCCTAACAGCAACGAATGAGGAAAGCCTTCAACAACAGAGTACGCCAGAGAAATTTCCAGATGGGTGATCTGGTTCTCAGAAAAACGCAGGCAGTAGGAAAGTCAAGGGAGCACGGAAAGTTAAGTGCCAACTGGGAGGGTCCATACCAAGTGACTCAAATCCTGGGACCAGGCACATATAAAATCGCCAACCTTGAAGGACAAGAATTGCATGCTCACTGGAATGCGGACACCCTGAAGAAATATTATGTCTGAACCAGGTCTAAAGATAGTTTTTATTTTTTGCTAAGAACAATGGCGGAGGACGGTCAAAGAATGTCGACGGCTCCGACCACCTTAATGTCAAAAGTTTCGTAAAGAAATGAGAAATCTTCAGATTTATACTCGTTGCCCGTTCAAACTTGCGCTTTCACACACAAACGAGGAGGGGGCAATAGGGGGAGGCCCCCTGTTGCCAAAGATAGGAAAAATGAACCCCCCAACAAAAAATCCAAGCCTCCCTGCTTACCTCTGGGCAGGCAGGGGGCAGGCCCCCTGGACTTTGAACAAAAGCCAGGGACAGGCCGGATCAACAAGGACTGGGGGCAGGCCCCCCAACCTTGTATAAAAAACGCAAAAGCCTCCCTGCTTACCTCTGGGCAGGCAGGGGGCAGGCCCCCTGGACTTTGAACAAAGCCAGGGACAGGCTGGATCAACAAGGACTGGGGGCAGGCCCCCCAACCTTGTATAAAAAACGCAAAAGCCTCCCTGCTTACCTCTGGGCAGGCAGGGGGTAGGCCCCCTGGACTTTGAACAAAAGCCAGGGACAGGCCGGATCGACAAGGACTGGGGGCAGGCCCCCCCCAACCTTGTATAAAAAACACAAAGGCCTCCTTGCTTACTTCTGGGCAGGCAGGGGGCAGGCCCCCTGGATTTTGAGCAAAAGCCAGGGACAGGCCAGATCAACAAGGACTGGGGGCAGGCCCCCCAACCTTGTATAAAAAACACAAGGAACCTCCCTGCTTACCTCTGGGCAGGCAGGGGGCAGGCTATACATCAAACTCATACGAGAAACCGAACGAAAGCAGACAAAAACAAACAAAAGGATCTGCATAAAAAGGAGTAAAGTGGCAACGGTACACAAGATAAGAGTTTGCTAAAGAAAATGATTACAGTCAACACGGCAGCCGGCCACCAAAGGGCTCGGCGCGCAAAGAAATAAAGAAGTTAAAGCATTAACGTAGGCGCAGTGGGGGACGAACAAGAGCCCTCTGAGGAAGACTGCCCTCCATATTAAGCAGGGGGGGCATCCGGGCCAGAAGTAGCAGCCCCTTCAGCCAGCCTGCGCATCTGGGCCTCGTCCTTGGCGGCGTAGAGGGCCCGGAAAGCATCTTCATCAAAGCCAGGGAACATCTCCCTGACAGCTTCCATGACTACCCCTAAACAAGAGTTAGCGCCATTCACAAAACCCGCTGACACGGCCGTTTCCACCTCTTGGATTATTTCTTCCCTCTCTTTCTCCCACTCCTCAGTCTTCGTCGCTAGATCACCAAGAGCTGCCTGAAGATCTGAATTCGCCTTGGAAAGGCGCTCCCCTAGATCGACGACACTTTTTTTGGCATGATCCAGCTCAGCTAAAGCCTTCCTGGCCTGCTCCAACTCTGCGAAGGCCTGCTGAGCTCTTTTTGACTCCTCCTCCAGGCGGGATACCTCCCTGACAGCCCTCTCATTCTGAGACTTCCAGTGGATCGCCTGATTCCTGGCCTCTTCCAGCTCGATTTCCTTCTTCGCCAACTGATCCTTCAAACTGGCAATAAGAGCAATGTCCCTTTCGACTGCAGAAAGACGATCAGAGTTAGCCAGTTCCTCGTCACTCAGACGGTTAAGGGCCGCCAACTCTGCAGAAGCTTGGATGATTCTGGAGGTACGCTGAACGTACTGAGTCACCTGATGGGTGGCAGAATGGACGGTCTTGAGGAGATGATCTGCCAAAACTGCCCCGGAGTCGGAAAGTAAGGCGGAAACATCTTGGCTATCGCCAGCGGTGTAATGGAATTCGGCGTTCTCCTCAGAGAAGAGGGTACCAGGAACCCCCTGAGCGAAGCGCTTTGGTTCAGGCGTGGCAGTTTCCAAATCCACCACTTGGTCAGCATTCGGAGTCTCCCTGCTCCTCTTTCTAATCAGCCCTCTGGGAGTGCTTTCCCCAGTCTCTTCGGAGCCCGCGGTCCCGAGGGAATCTGAACCCCTGTAGAAAGGCCCCCTTGCCTACCAACAGGTGAGGGAGTAGCCTCACAGGCAATCACCTTCGCAACCGGGGAAGGGGTAGCTTCAGAAACCGCCGTTTTTGCAGGCGTTAATCTGGGAGGGGCAGGGAGCCTTGGTCTACTGAACGACAAACCCTTCAGGTGCTTCATCAGGTTCTTCTCACCCTTCTTGAAATCAGGGGGAAGAGAAGGGCGACTTTGAAGGACAGTAAGAGTCTCGGTCAGACCTAGGCGTCTCACCTCCCCTTTTCTCCAAATAAAGGTAGCAAGAGCTGCAAGGCAAACAGACGAACAGTCAGGACACTTAAAAAGAAAAAGGGAAAGAAAGAATCATCAGCACTCCTGAACTACCTTCATCTAGACCCGGATTCATGCCCAACCGGGTCAGGTATTTATCAGTCGCAATGAGCTTCGCATGGGGGAGCCATAATGTAGGGCCATATACCCCATATTTATCAGTATGAGCGGCAAAATAGTCTGTCAGTTCCTTGTCCTTCTCGCTCAGCTTCACCTCCAAGGCTTTTCCACCCACGCCAAGGTGATACTCCTCGGGGGTCTCTAGTCTGGTGTGGACATGATTCCTGAAATGACGGGGAATCCTCCACCCATGGGTACTGTGCACATAAAGGAAGTTGTTCTTCCAGTCTCTCAAACTATCCATGGCTGGCCACACCAAAGAATGTCCCTTTTGTCTCAAAAGGGACCAATATCCAGGGGAGCCCACACTCCCAGAAGAGACCATTTGTAGGCCGATCATAAACCTAAGGGCATCAATGGAGGGCTCGGTGCGATGGAATAAGCAAGTCCAAACATACGAAATTAATGACCTGACAGCCGTGGCTGTCAGCTGGGCGATGGCCACATTCATCCGCCTGAAAATCTCTTCCAGGGAAGGATGAAGGGGAAAGCGAAGGCCGAACTCCAGGCACTTGTGATAAACCGCTATGCACCCGTCGGGAGGGTTGCATACGGTATCTTTCTCGCCGGGGACGATAATTGTGTACCCATCCCCGAAATTGTAAAATCGCTCAATCACACCGGCGGCATTTTTTGCAAGAATCAAGTCCCGATTTTTCGGGTCAGGGTAAGTACTCAAGGGAATGCGGTACTTGACTCTATCTAAATAATAAACCTTACCCTTTTCCCGACGAATAAGGGGGCCAGAGGTCCTAGAGGGATCAATTTCCAGTGCCTCGTCATCCGAATCAATAACGTCGAACGAAGGAGGGTCAGGAGAGTTACCACCTCCGCTGTCCGCCGAATTTTCTTCCTTAACTACCGCAGAGCCAACCTCCCTAGAGGAGGAGGCAAAGTTCACCCTACCTTTTTCCCCTTCCTCCCTCCTTGATGGGTCAGTAAAAGGTAGGATCCGCTCACGAGTTCTAGACATTGTAACTCTAATGGAAGCGGAAAACAAGAAATCGAAAAGAAAAAGCAAGAAATGGAAGACAAAAGTCTAACCTAAGATCGTCTGCCGGTGCGGTGAAAGCCTGAAGGAGAAATCTCCCAGAGAAATGGGGGTACAAAGTAGGGCACGAGTCGTCAACACCAAAGGGTTTTGCAGAAAAAGAGAAAGGGAAGATTTCAAGAGGAAAGAAAGATTGAAGAAGGAAAAAGAGGAAGAATGGGTGACTGATTACTTTTATAGGAGAAAAGGCATACAAAGAGTCGCCAAATCCTCAGGAATCCGCCCAAAGACTACTGTCCACATGTCACTCCCTCAGAAGTCTGCTCTGTGTAGCTTCCCAAGGGAAGCCTCGGAAGGACCAAAGGGTGTCAGAGGATTGATCACCCTGTGACGTCTCCTCTTCATTCAAATAAAAAGTAATAAACAAATTTTAAAAATACAACACACAAACAAATTGCCTGAATTTCATTTCATTAGCCTTAAAAAGGAAAATTACATCTAGTACCAAACAAGAAAAGAAAATACACAAGGGCCTAGAAATTCCGGCCCGACAAAGTCAAACACCCTGCTGCGCAGGCCTAATCGTCATCCAAGTCTGGGGAATGGTCCCCAGGGCTGCCTGGGCTCCCAAAATCCGAGCCCCAGTCCCAGTCCGGGGAATCATTGAAAGGATCATCAGGGATCCCGTCCCCATCCTTGTCACTCAAGCAACCAAGACCCTCGCTGTCATCGGAGTCTCGGCTGCTATCCTCCCAGTCCCTGCCAAAGGGAACGGCCCGGGATTCGTCGCAGGTGCGACAACCTGTCCTCCTCAAAGGCGAAGAGGGGCCTGACGCCAGGGAGGAGTCAGTATCAGAGAAGTTAGGATCAAACTGCTCGGGGTGCAGCCACGGAAAGCATTCGTGGCATCCCCGGTCAAAGCAACCCCCTCCCTGAGGGCAACGCCTGAATCTGGGAGCAGCAGGGGGCGAGGACCTCTTGAGACGCTTGCTCAACCTAGTAGGGACTTTTCTGCCACTCCGACGAGAACGAAGCCGTGAACGACGGCTACGATGGACAGCTCGATAAGCAGCTCGAGCGTACCGAAGCCTCCAAAATCCTCTAAAAAGGAAAGTAACATAGCGAACTCCACGGCGAGTTACGAATTTTTTGATCCAAACCATGATTAAGACAAAGAAAGAAAGGAAAGTTGGAGATGTGTCATGAAAATGGCGAAGGAAAACGCAATTTATACAAGGAAGAAGGCCAAGGCATTGAATGACATCCCAACCACCCTGACAGGAGAAACGACCAATCGGTACACCAGCACGCTGCCCAAAAATCCATCTGGTGCACGAGGCAATCATGACCCAAGGAACAATTAAACTCTTAGCATGCCCAATGACAGAAGAGACTCCCCCTCGGGAATACGCGAACGCATTAAATGCACTGGTAAGAGACACAAGTCAACTCCCCTCCACCAAGAGTCCACCTGCCAACACTACTAGAATTAGTGGAAATTCCAACGGAATAATTCCTACGGATCTTGAAAGTCGTAGGAAAGTAAATAGTTCCTACAGATATTTCCTACGGATTCCCCATCCGTTGCTCCTTTAAAGCATCCCTACGAAATTCCTACAGTCTTGTGGTAGGAACCATTTTAGGCCACGGAATGTTGCGTAGGAAATTTTGTAGCTCCAAAAAATTAGTTTCATGAACGGCCTAGCTCGGCTCGAAAAGCTCAATAATTTTTTAAGTACTACGAGTATGATTTGCTTTTTACACAGAGTATTGTTTTTTTATGAAGCCTAATTTGCACCTACACTAAAAATAATATGAGTATTATACAAAGTTTTTTATTTTTTAAAATTATATAAAATGGTTAAAAAAAATTCCTTCATAAAAATAGCGTACACTTTGTATAAAATTTTATGATGGTGTATTGATACCCAAACTTAATATTAACATAAAAACAATTTTATGACTAAATTGTCAACATGGTAGAACGGAAGAGTTGGTTCTAGTCTCAATTTGAATCGAATGACTAGGGTTCGAACCCCACTAATGACTTTTTTATGCCGAGCTCAAGTCATGAACCTGCTGTCGAGCTCGTGCCCATAATTCCCAAGCTCGACGAGCACGATCTCAAGTCGAGTTGGTCTTCCAGCTTCTCGAGCTCGAGCCGAGATACCCTGGGCTCGTGCTCAGCTTGGCTTGTTAACACCCCTAAGATTATTAATAAGTATCCTTGAAATATTCCCGTGATTTTAATTATTATTACATGATATGGAGTCGTTTATTTTATTCACTTCTACTACATGAAAACCTGTAGAGCGGATCGGGGCATACGGGTCGGGACAAATACGGGCAAGTTGTATGGGTCACGGGTCTCGCTACATGAAAATCATATTTTCGTGGCGATTATATGTTGACTATTGGCAAATCGACGCAACTAACCCACAGTGATCTGACTCATATGATATACAACATATCTTACCAAATAAAAAACGACAATAATTAATCAACTTAAATGATGCTAATTAGACCTGGCGAAACTCGATCCGACTCGAGGTACCCGATCCGACTCACTCTAGATCGGACTCGTCCGACAATCAACAGTACTGAAATATCTTAGTGACCGAGACTGACCTGCTCTGATTTGACTCAATCCGATACCATATATACGGTATCTGGTATATTATGAACCTGGTTCACAGTTTTGAAAACCGGGTACACGATTTTGAACCGGTTTACAATTTTAAACAAAAAAAAAATCAATATGGAAAATTCTGCAATATTAGTTAAAACGAGTCTATTTCATATGGGTATTTTGATTTTGTTCGATACTTACTTTCTACCTTTACTTTTAAACTCGAATTTCTAATTTTAGATCAAGCTCATTTTAAATAAACCTCGTCAAAATATCTATTCTTCCCCGAGATATCATTTTAATTCATTTTCATCTTACATTCATTAATTTTCTCGTGAAACTTTATTTTTATCGCGAAAATTTATTTTATTCTCGAGATACACTTCATTTTTTATTCTTTTGAACTTATTAATTATTATCCAAAGCTTCGTTTTGTCCCACGTATTTATATTAACCTCGAGATACATTCGTTATTTTCGATATGTATATTTCTCACTCTTTTGAGTTTTTCTGTAGTATTAGTGAAAACGGGATCAAAATCCGGTTCAAAAACCGGTTCAAAAAAGCAGTTATTACCATATTTTTAAAAAATTGGGTAGTAAGAACCGGCTCGAGTTTAAACCGGTTATGTTTTGCAATATGAAACAAAAGCGGGTCTGTTTCGTATGCGTATTTTAATTATGTTCGATACTTAATTTCTACATTTACTTTTAAACTCGAATTTCTAATTTTAGATGAAGCTCATATTAAATAAACCTCGTCAAAATATCTATTCTTCCTCGAGAAATCATTTTAATTCATTTTCATCGAACATTCATTAATTTTCTCGTGAAACTTTATTTTTATCGCGAAAAATTATTTTATTCTCGAGATACACTTTATTTTTTATTCGTTTGAACTTATTAATTATTATCCAAAGCTTCGTTTTGTCCCACGTATTTATATTAACCTCGAGATACATTCGTTATTTTCGATATGTATATTTCTCACTTTTTTGAGTTTTTCTGTAGTATTAGTGAAAACGGGATCAAAATCCGGTTCGGAAACCGCTTCGAAAAAGCAGTTCATAAGTAAGATAACGCTTTTTTAAAAAACCGGGTCATAAGAATCGGCTCGGTTTCGGTTTGAAATATGAAAAAAAAATCGGACCCGGTTTAAACCAAGTCGGTTTTGGATAATAGTAATATGCTGAAATTGCTGCAAATCGTAATTTTAAGAGGCAAGATCTTTGTTTATTTTCAATTCTACCGCTCACCTGCTTACTTTGCCTAATTACCGCCCAAACAACAATTTCCCCCAAACTATCCCTTCTTATTTCCTAATTCCTCCTTATTTACCAGTATATGAACCCTATGCTATCCCAGTATTCAATTCACCTCAAATTGAAGAGCTTCTATTCCAATCCCAACCTGTTCATCTTGTTCAATTCCGCTTTAAGTTAAGTTTTCTAGTAATTTTTTCTTTTAATTGCATATCGGTTTGATGTTTCTGGGTAATTGCTGCTGCTACGGGTAATTGCATATGGGGTTGATGTTTCTGGGTAATTGCTGCTGCTACGGGTAATTGCATATCGGTTTTGTGAATTGCTTTTTCGTCTCACGCATATACGAGTCTCGTGAATTGCTGTTTGTTCTTCACGCATATAGTGATATACCGAGTTTCCTCAATTACTGTTTCGTCTCACACATAATCCTGAATTGAAGTCTATTCACGTTCAATTCTGTTATACCGAGTTTCCTCAATTCTGTTTGTTCTTTTCGAATCCTGTTCACTTCGCTGCATATAATTGAAGTCTATTCAGGTTCGATTTTTTTTCCTGCTGCGAAATCTGCTGCTGCTGCTGATTGATTAATATGTTTTACCCGATTCACGTAATTCTGTTTGAAATTATGAATAATCCGATTAACTGAAATTGCTGCGTCTCGTGAACTGTGTTTCGTGATTGGCTGCTGCTGCCTGTTCATGTTTAGCTGTTTAGGGAATTGCTGCCTGTTCATAGTAATTCGATTTTCTGTTTCGTGAATTGCTGCTGCTGTCTACTCGACATGAATCAGATTCGCGTTTTCTATTGCTGCTACTGTTGTTGTTTTCTTAGTTCGTGAATTGCTTCTCGTATTGCTGCTACTTCAGTTTCGTTAATGTCTCGCCGCTGCTGCTGTCGTTCTTGTTGTTGCGTGTCCACTTGTTGTTGTTTCCGTCTTCTTTCTCCTTTAATTTCCCATGTTTACGATTGTTTACTGCTGCTGTTCGTGTTTATTGCGTGGCTGCTGTTGGTTAATCTATTGCTGCTACTGTTGTTGTTTTCTTAGTTCGTGAATTGCTTCTCGTATTGCTGCTACTTCAGTTTCGTTAATGTCTCGCCGCTGCTGCTGTCGTTCTTGTTGTTGCGTGTCCACTTGTTGTTGTTTCCGTCTTCTTTCTCCTTTAATTTCCCATGTTTACGATTGTTTACTGCTGCTGTTCGTGTTTATTGCGTGGCTGCTGTTCGTTAATCTATTGCTACTGATAATTACGATTCTTTAATCTACTGTCCTCTGTTTACGATGGTTTACTACTGCTGCTGCTGTTCATGTTTAGCTGTTGTTCGTTTTGCTCGTATTGGGTCATTGTTCTTCCTCGTTCTTCCAACTTTCATACCCTACTTATTCCTAATTATCTTCATCTTCTCCAGGCAATCGGCTCCAGTTACTGCTTATCGATTCACATAAAAGAATTGTTGGGTTACTTTGTTGGAATACTGAAGTTAGGGGCATGGTAATTGTTGTTTTGTTTATACATCACTCAATAAGGTACGTTTAATTGCTTATTATTGTGTAAATCTCTTTTAATTTGATTGCGTCACTATGAAATTAGGATTTATTGCCTATTGCTGCTGTTGTAGTTCACTTCGTCTCATGGTATAAATTTAGATCACCACCTAAATTTCCTAAATAATACTAACACTGGTGCAACTAGTCTACTAATTTTAATATTAAGAATACCGATAATAATAATAATAATAATGATAATAATAATGATAATAATAATAATAATAATAATAATAATAATTGTTCCGGTCACGGAAACAATTAACCCGGCTTTGGATCCGGGTCGTGTAATCGGACTGTTGGTAAATAACCGATCGCTTGATTTCCTTAAACATCTCCTTTGTCTCTCTCCCTGGATCGGACCTTCCCGGCGGAGCTGGCCTGCTCCCTGCACAATGAACGCACAGGGCCTCGGAGGTTGTCCGAGGAAACCCTCTTCGATGCCTAAGTTAGTCCGTGAAATGCCTTGATGAACCTAGCTCGTGAGGAACTAGGTGGCGTTTTTTAGGAGTGAGAGTCTAGAGAGAGAAAATCCAACCCCTCTCATGTGGGAAATGGAAGAGTATTTATACCTTCCCACAAGAGAGAGGAAAAGAGGAGTGGGGAGAGAAAGAATGAGTGGATGGGAAATTGACACGTGGTTTTTCCCCATCCACTCGTTCTCTCTTACCTGTAGGCAAGATGACAGAGGGGGCTTTTGGGGCCCCGGCCCTGCTCAAGGAGAAGGTCGCTTGGAGGCAGGCGAGCAGGTAGTGCCTGCACGCACCTCACGGCCGGTTGCCTTACCCTACCGGGCAGGCGGCTTCCTTGTAGTTTTGCTTTACTGGGGGAATCCTGGTATCTTATCCCAACGGCCTGCCAGGCGGGCTCCTTGGTTCCTTGGATGGGGTCTTCATGGGGCCTGCTAGGCAGGTGGCCCGACGCAGGCTCTTCGACCCTTATCAATTGGCCCTCACCTGCTGGTGGGGAAGCAGGGTTCCCCTTTGCACTACAAGAATGAATGTTCATTCCTACGGACCCAATTCGTAGGAAACATGCCCATTTCCGTTGGAATAAGCATGTTCCTACGAAAAATTCGTAGGAACAATTCCGTCGGTATACTTCGTCGGAAATAAAAAACTTCCTACGCCATTTTTCGTAGGAAATATCTTTCCTACGGAATGTTCCGTCGGAATGACTGGTGACGAGTATTTGTTGACCAAAAAATCATTCCTACGGAAAATCGTCGGAAGGGTTCAAACTTCCTACGGAAATTCCGTAAGACAATATCTTTCCGTAGGAGGCAATGATTGGGAAAAAAAATATTATTAAATATTTCGAGCTACAGATATCCGTAGGAAACTTTAGGACTTCCGTAGCATAAAACAAATGTCGTCCCTAATATACCAAAATCATATAAACATCACCGACATACGTTAACACTCCACCGCAAAGCGGGAGGCCAGTATTCTACAAAACAAATGTGTGATATGAAAACGCAATTCAAATTTGTAAATAATCTCAAATATCACATTACAATAAAACAAAAAATTATCCCATTCCAAAACTTCTAGCTATCGAAAACCTTCATTAGAGTGTCTAGTTGTTCTTGCATCTTCAGGATTGTTTCATTCATTCTTTTATTCTCCTCTAACATCTTAGCATTCTCCTCTCGCACCTTAGCATTATCCTCTAGCATCTTAGCATTATTTACTTGAACCCTACTTAGCAACCCAACACCAACATAAGAATTGGAGGTGATATCTATAGGCGAAGATGTATATGGTGGCGCCTTCTTGAAATAATAATAAACAGCACTGCCTACGCCATACAATCGTCCCTTTTGAAATCCACCCACAACTTGAATGAAAAGTTCATCCTCATCAAATTCACCCCCTTCCACAATCGCCTGTGCTTTTCGAGACTCAAATATTTTCTGAAAAAAACATGATATAAAGAAATGTAAATAAACTTCAAAACTAAACAATCACACGTTATGCTTATATTTCCTTCTCACCTTTATTTCTTCTGCCTTCTTATCCGTAATCTTCCCATTGTGGGAATGAGCACGAATGAATAAATCGAAAGCCGTAGGTATTTTCCCTTCTTCATCATCTCTAATCTGGAAATTAAATTTCAAACATTATTGAAATTTTTGAACATGAATATTTTTTATATTTTTGAACATAAAAAAAAAGGCTATAGAATATTGATTTACCATTCGCTCGGCCAACTCAACGCTAGAAATAGAACCCATGTTATGAGTTCCTGGAATTTTACCATCGACAGCATATTTTGCTCGGTTGGCTTTTGCGCTATTAGACATCTTTTTAAACGCAGAACTATTTCTATATGCTTTTAGTTGGTTAAAAGAGGTCGCCGGCATCCAATCCGGCTTATCACCATTAGTGTCGATGTGGTAAAGTATGTCCCTAAGGCGCTCTTTGACTTTTGCAAAAAAAGCCTTCTTAACATCAACCTCGGGATCAGACACAAACGTAACCTCACCCTGGATCGACAATAACCATGAAAAGTGTTGTATATTATTAATATGGATAACCTGTTACTAAAATAAATCATTATTTTTTTAGATGATTTAGCACCTGAAAGTGATTCCACCATTTCTCTCGAACTTCTGCAGGAGTCTTTTTCCAAGTTGGACAAAAAACAGTGAAGTTAGACCTTATTGCATTTGCGACCAACGATGATACATCTGGATGACCAAACCTGTTAATAAAGCATAAAATGGACATTAAAATCATCCGTGAATATATAAAGAAACATAGATATTGAAGAACATTTCAAATACATTTACCATACGCTGTCTTCTGTAGATAAAACAATTTTGCCATCAAGGGTCCTCGGGGCTAGGATCTTCTTAAGCTTTTTCATTCCAGAATTGTTTTGACTTCCCAGCATAACATCCTCATTTTGAGCACTTGATTCAACACTCGGCGTGCTCAACATAACTCTCTTTCGACCCCTTGCCATAACTAATGACAAAACTCTTTCAAAAAATGATATTAGATAAATGTAATTGTTTGAGTTTTAATAGAACATTTTCTAGAAGATAACAACGTAGGCTATAATTTATATAAACTACACCAAAGTGTAAAGTTACTACACAAATGTGTAACTTTTTAAGAAAAACTAATATGCAAATATGAAATCTAATCTAAGTAGTCAACTTCATCGATATCTCCATCTTCATCGGTGTCATTCGCATCATCGTCGTCGTCGTCATCATCATCATCATCTTCTTCTTCTTCTTCTTCTTCTTCTTCTTCTTCTTCTCCTTCTTCTTCTTCATCTCCTTCTTCTTCTTCATCCTCCTCCTCCTCCTCAGTTTCATTAGCTTCTTCTACTTCTTCCTCTTGCTCTTCCTCTTCCTCCTCCTCTCCAGATTGACCATATTCTAATTCATCTACTTCAACCACTGACAAATTTGGATGCTGTGTGACTGACTCTTCTTGAAAAACAATTAAGTCAACCGGAGCATCAATTTGTTTTCTAGCCTTGGTCTTAAACACGGCCCACCATTGACTTTCATTATTTTTTTTAAAGCTTGGATATGATGTGTAATACACTTGTTCGGCTTGATGAGCCAAGATAAATGGATCATACTTTTGAAGTTTCTTAGAATGATTAACTTCTACAAGTCTATATTTTTCATGCACATTCATACCCCTCGCAGAATTATCCATCCACTCACATTTGAACAAGACAGTCTTATAAATTTCCTGATTTCCAGGATAGCTTAGCTCAATGACCTCTTGTAAGATTCCATAATAGTCAGTGTCTTCAACAGAACTAACACATACCCCATAGTTCAAAGAAGCTTTATGTTTTCCATAATCGAATGTGTGAAAGTTAAACCCATTAACCGAATAACGTGTCCATGTTTTAACTTGTTTAGATGGACCCATTGCTAAAGCTCGTAGCAAATCATTGTCAATATCTAAAGCAATCACCTATAGTGAACGAAAGTATATAAGAAAATGCTTGTGTAAGCATTAGAAATTTATTAATAAATGAATATTTAGGTTTATCGCTTACTTGATCTTTAAACCACACTGGCCATTCTACATCAAATTTACTCCAAACATCATTCGTGGAGAGTTGGGGATGTTGCTCAAGTATAAATTTCTCAAATTTTCTGAAATTTATGGACATGTAAAATTTATTAGGATAAACTTAAATGATTTTTGTTTATTGCATGTGAAATTATTATTGAGATAAATTAGTAACTTACTCTTCAAAATTTTTCAATACATCGCAATTTGATAGGACGTAAATGTGAGCACGTTCATACTCACAATCATCCAAGTATCTTCTGCCACCTTTTGAAGTAGGTTTACCCTTTATTTGTTGTTGGAAAAGCTCGGGTAATATTGAATCAGTTTGTTCTTTCAAGCCAATATCGAGATCTTTTGTTTTTGTGTCTACATGCTCTTCGAAATAGAGAGAACAGAAATTTGATATCTCTTCTGTTAAATAAGCGTTGCATATAGAACCTTCAACCCGAGCTTTGTTACCAATTTTACGCTTCAAGTGATTTAGGAACCTAAAAAATTAATAAAATATAATAAATTTGTATTGTAATAAATATAATTTTTTTTAAAACAAATTTGCGTTGACAATTTACCTCTCAAAAGGGTACATCCATCGATATTGGACCGGTCCACCCACTTTTGCTTCATATGGTAAGTGAATTGGCAGATGTTCCATTGAGTTGAAAAAAGACGGGGGGAAAATCATTTCTAATTTGCATATTATCTCCGCAATATTGTTCTCGAGAATATAAATATCATTTGATTTAAGCACACAAATCTCTGAAGAACTGACTAATCTCAGTTATTGCATTCCACACATTTGTCGGGAGAAAACACTTGAGAGAAACAGGTAGTAAACGCTCCATAAACACATGACAATCATGACTTTTCATGCCATGAAGCTTAAATTCTTTTAGATCCACACACCTACTCAAATTTGATGTGTACCCATCTGGAAACTTCAAATTAGATACCCACTCACATAATTCCTTTCTTTGAGATCTCTCTAGTGTGAAAGGAGCTTTTGGCATGTCGCCACTTTTACGGATATGCAATTTAGGACGGTGACAAAAACGACGCATGTCTTTCCGAGAGTTTATTGTGTCAGTTGTTTTTGTTTTCACATCCATCACTGTATTAATCAGCATCTCAAAGAAATTCTTCTCAATGTGCATAACATCAAAATTGTGTCTAACTAGTAATGATTTCCAATAAGGAAATTCCCAAAATATACTTTGCTTCAACCATCCATTTTTCAACTTTTTTAATTCCTTAAACTCTTCGACGGTACCATTGATTACCATTGGAAAGGTTGAAACCCGCTCCCACATTTCTTCCCCCGATAATCTTGGAGGGGCGTGATCATTTTCTAAGGTATCCTTCAAGAAAGCGTTTCTATTTTTCCTAAAAGGGTGATCAATGGGTAGAAATTGTCTATGACAGTCAAACCAACACACTTTTTTCCCACATGGGAGATGAAATGATTTAGTTTTCTCCATGCAGTAAGGACATGCATTATGGCCGGCAGTGGACCAACCAGATAGCATACCATAAGCTGGAAAATCATTAATTGTCCAAATAAGAGATGCTCTTAGCAGGAAATTTTGCTTCTTAGAGATATCGTACGTAAGTACGCCTGTCTCCCACAATTGTTTCAACTCGTCAACCAACGGTTGCAAGTATACATCCAAGTTTTTTTTGGATTGTTGGGACCAGGAACAATTAATGATAGGAAAATAAATTGTTTTTTCATGCACAACCCAGGTGGTAGGTTATACGGTGTCAACAATACTGGCCAACACGAGTACGACTTCCCGAATTGGCCGAAAGGTGCGAAACCATCGGTGCAAAGACCAAGTCGAACATTACGAGGCTCAATAGCAAATTCTGGATAAGTTGAATCAAAATGCTTCCAAGCTTCACCATCACTAGGATGGGCCATTGTTCCACTAATACGAGGATTCTCCTTATGCCATCTCATTTCCCCTGCGATATGTTTGGTTGCATATAGCCTTTGCAATCGTGGTGTAATGGGCAAATAAGTTAAGACTTTATGTGGCACCCGCTTTCGTTTCGAAGTTTGTTTATACCTATCTAAGTGACATTTCTTGCATTTCTCTAAAAGTGCATCTTCTTTCCAAAAAAGCATACATCCTTCTGGACATGCGTCAATTTTATGATGAGGAAGTTCTAAACCTTTAAGAATTTTTCTAGTGTTATAAAAAGTTCTTGTCATCAAATTGTCCTCTGGGATAACATCCTCAATCAAAGATGCAACCCCATCCGTACATCTATGAACTAAATTGTACTCGCACTTCAAATTTATCACCCTTGCAGCTACTTCTAGTAACGAGACTTTGCTACCCTCATATAATGGTTTTGATGCTGCGTTTATCATGTCAAACAATGATCTCGTCTGTGGGTTCGGGGATTCTTCCTCATCGATAAGAGGTTCCTCCAATGTGTCAAATACATTAGAACCCAACGCATCGATAACCATTTCCTTGTAAGTGTTATTCAGTAATGCACTAGATTCTCCTTGATTAGGGACATATTGTTCACCATGACAAATCCAGTCATAGTAATGAGGACAAAACCCCTTGCTAATAAGATGAGATTTCACCTCAAATTCATTTAAATATTTCATATTCTTGCACTTAACACATGGACATCGAATTTTTTTTTCCACTAGAAAACTCTCCTGAAGTTTAGCATATTCAAGGAATTTAGCAACCCCATTTATAAACTCAATCCTAGGTCTTTTTTTGTCATCCACCCTCTCATACATCCATTTTCGTTCTAATCTCTTCATTTCAAATCTATGTAAATTTATAAGAATAAGCAATATTTAGTAATACTATCATGCATGAGAATTGTAAAAACAAATAGTAAACATATGTACATTTTATTGAATAAATACTACGGAGTAGTACGTAAATATAATACGGTTTTACCATTGTATTAGTATTGGTGTTATTATTATTATTATTTGCAATTAGTATTAGTATTATTAGTACACAAATTATTGTTGTTGACTTGTTGTTATTATTAAAAGTGTTGTTGTTGTTGTAACTACTATTATTATTTTTAATTTTTTTTAAAAAAAAAAATTATAAAAAGAGAGAATTATAATTACTATAATTAAGCCAAGATACAAAAAATGAATTTGTTTTATAAAAAGGGAGAATTATAATTGTTATAATTATCCTATACTGGATAGTTATAAATATCAGTACAAACACGATTAGTTCAGTTCTGATGCTTTATTAATATTGTTGTTGTTGTTATTTTTGTTGTTGTTGTTGTTGTTACTATTATTGTTGTTGTTGTTGTTGTTGTTGTTGTTGTTGTTGTTGTTGTTATATTCATTTAAGTTAAGGTAAGTTAAGTTCTATTCGGTTAGCACTACTTAATTACTTATAATTGGTGGTGAATAATGAAATTCACCTACATACTAATGATCTTGACGATATTATCAAGATGAGGATATGGCAAGAGGCCAAAATTGATGATTTTCTTCTCTTAGTAGAAGATTTATGAGAAATCGGTCTTATAGACCATGTATATGAATACGAGTAGTTCATATCAGGATATGATGAATGCTCATATAATTTTGGACCTGAAGTTCCAAAACTATTTAATTTTTAATTATGAGCAGTGAAAATAATGTTATCCTGTATGGTAACAAATATTTTGGACACATCTTTCATAAAAGATTGTATACCTGGTGACAAATATTTTGGACAGATGTTCCATAAAAGATTGTATACCTGAAGTATACATGATTATTTTGGGTGATAAATATGCAAATACAGTTGTCCCAGAAAAATATGATATCACGGAAATAAAGTAGCCTCAAAGGCATTGTATCGTGAAAAATATACTTTGTGTGAGTACGTACATGAAATTGTACCGAGATAAGTATCAAAGTTGATAAAATTTATGCTCCGTGTGAGTAAATTACATGAAATTGTACCATTTTCATATCAATTTCAAATTGAAATAAAAATAATGTGGGAAGGAAAGTACATGAAATTGTACTGTATTGTATTTAATACCACTTATTATTATTATTATCCTGAAGACAAAATATCGTGAGGAGAGGTCATGAGAAATCCTCTGAATTAATTTAATGTTCATCCGAAGTTGAACAGAATAATATAACATAAGTAATATTGAAAGACGACGAATCTCTTTCAATTGGATAAGTCCATTCCCTGAAGTGGATGTGACATTCGATAAAGACTCCATTAGAAGCAGAAGTCGAGAACATGGCAGAAAATAAGCCAAATGTTGTGGCCTTAATTGAGCCTAATGATAATACGGTCTTAATTGAGCCTGATTCGGTTAATTAAAGTACATAGCTCATGAAAATTCATGTGACCCTCATATACGCGAAGTTCGATATGGGGAAGAAAAATTATATACGAATTGAATTTTGACACGCAAACTATGACCTGAAATTCGTAGTGATTATATAAACTGAACCTATGACGAGAAATTCATAGTGTTTACCAATATTGAAACTGTGACGTGAAGTTCACGGTATTTTACAAATTTTCACTTTGCGTGTAGTGAATATTATTTTGAGTATCAAAATTAAGAATAAACTTGATGTTTATTCATGGATGTTTGCAAAGTATGAGATATTCGAAAGATATTCGTATCAAAAATAATATAAACCATTTCCTGAAGCGAATGGTATTGTCATATTTTCATGATGTAATACTCGTATATTTTATTTTCATACAAATTATGTAGTCGTAAAGACACATTATTTTGAAAATGACTTAAAGAAATTATGTGTGATGTCTCGTATCTGCATGTTATGGTTGACCAAATTAATGCGATATTAAAATCGTGAGTCTCGTATAGGTGATTAATAGTCATTTTTCCTGGTAATGGATATGACATGAACAAAATATTCGATTAATGACCATTATTTCGTGAAACGAATGAGGCATCGGATAAGTTATTGATTAAGTAATGAAAATATCTTGTGAAGGCAATTGATAATGCGACCATATATTTATATGGTGAAATAAATGATCAGTTGGTTAACGATCAATTTATAGTTATTATCACGGAATTGAATTACTCTAAGAGTAATATATATAATCATATTCCGGGAAGGAATATTGACGGGTCTTGCGTATTATATTAGACACCAGTTGTGTGTCATGACCATATGACTAAATAAAATCAATGTGCACATATGATTGAATGTAGCTAAACAGAAGTTTAGCAGGATGAGAGTCTGTCAACTGGTAAAGTTGACACGAAAATATTAAAGATGTGACGATTTGAGATGTAACAATTTGAGGTCATCCGGGTTGTTTTTACACCCGTTTCGATAAACCTGATGTTTATCTTGAAGGAAATATAATGACGGGCTGAAACTCTCGTGTATCATTAAAATTATATTTGAGGCAAGACAATACACTGAGATGAAATATTATATTGGAGATCTAAACATTACTCGTAATTGGATAATGAACATGAACGCCCATATCCGGTTGACTTTTAAGTCTTTATTTACGTGACCTGTGGTCACATTGAATTTTACGAGTAGTCCATGTAATCAGAGTTCACAATTTGATTATTATGTGAACATGATGATGATGATCTCTTGAATGGGCAATTTTAATTCAGCACGTAAAAACCAACTGCGTTAATAGTTGATAACTCCCAAATATATTATTTTACTGAAAAGAATCAGTTGATAAAGTCTATGAAATATGAGACGAATTCTAAGGTGGATATTGCCCTTTAAATCTATCAGGTAATGATAGTTTTTACCACCTTAGGGGGAGATTGATAAGGATAAGCTGGTAAAAACAAACAAGTAATGTTGATCTCAACTGAACCTGAAGTTCAGAGACTTGTTTTGGATATGAAATACATCAATTAGAGGTTCATGAAATATGAATAATGATTCGATCATTGTGTTATGATGATGTATATGAAGATATATCAGCTTGATTACTTATCTTATTAAATATGTTATACATTAAAATTTATGATTTCACTATAGACAGATTCACCCTCCTTGTGGTGTAGCGAGCTATAGATTAGTCATGGATAATAGATGTAATGAACATTGAGATTCTTGCCAAATTTTTAATAATCACACACGATATAGTGTGAGGGTCATAATCGGTTCATTTGTTATAAGAAAATGGCAAGCATGTGCAGTTGGTACTCGTAAAGAGTAATGAAATTGAATGTCCCAAAGTGGCATAGATATCTGATGATAATAGATGACCTACATAAAAAGATTGGTACCACATATATTCAGATTCAGATATCAATAATCAGTACTGATGATAAGAGATTATATCGATATATTAATTCATGGAACCGAATAATAGTTGCGCGCATTCGACCCTAATAGGGATCTTATATAAAAATCCGTTTTGATTGTTGACGTACAATCTATGGTTAAGATTGAGCTCATGGACTTAAAGTCCATGTATTGACATGAAGCCAATCCAATTATGAATATTGGTGAATATACTGTACAGTTTGCATTTGAGTCTCATGTGCATGTAATATAGTTATTTTATCATTGCATATTAGTTAAGATTACATCATTGCATTAATTTAGAATATATACACTATAGGGCATTGTTCGTATTAAATGCATGCACGAGATTATTATTGTTATATATTGCAGGATATATGTTTAAAAGGAGATCATACTCCTAGATTGACAAGTACTCCGGGAAGGAGCTTATATTATAAATAATCATCACATGACAGTGGTTGATCGAATGAGTTCTTGAAGGACTCGTGATTAAGTATATATGAACCTCTACACGTAAGTGTATCTATGAGAGCATTCAACATGCATGTGGTATGATGTGAATGCACGGTTTCATTGTCTCAGCTTGAAGTTTGAGCGTATGAGAAATCATACATGATTAAATTTCTTGTCATGTGAAAATACTTTATGGTCCAGAAGCGCCATAATAGTTGAAAATTCATGTAGTGAAATGCTACAATAAGTATGTTAATCCGTACAATGACAAGAAAAATCAATTATTATTTAAGATAAAATCGGATTGATTGATTCTCCTAAAGATAATCAGTTGAGAAATAATGTTAGCTACACTCCTTTTACCTTCGACTAGGTTTTTGTCCCATTGGGTTTTTCCTAGCAAGGTTTTTAACGAGGTAGCGCTATAGACGTGTTAATACGCTATAGTTATGATCGTCATAATTTTGATGACGAGATACATATTTGGTTATACATCAAGGAGTCATAAATGATTATGTCCAGATTGCAAGCTCCGAAGAAATATGATACTGAACTTATCAAAGATTCCTATTGATTGAAGATACCAAGTTTGTCAGTTACTACAATTCATTTCAACGTCGTCGTGAAGTTCCATGAAGACATGAATTATTTTAATTAAATATCAAGTTGTGTAATTATCAGGGGGAGTAACCACGCGCTGTACTCTTTTTCCTAAGCCATGGTTTTGTCCCACTGGGTTTTCCATGGAAAAGTTTTAATGAGGCAGTTTGGTATGCGTGTATGAAGATTTATGTACTCTTTTTCCTTTACTAGTGTTTTTCCCACTGGGTTTTTCTAGCCGAGGTTTTAACGAGGCATTTTCTTTAGTGATGTACATCCAAGGGGGAGTGTTATGAAACATAATATGTGGATGTCCATTGGGCATTATAGCCCACTATGATGTAACCCTAGATGTACAATGTACTATATATATGCCCCCTGATGGGATGAATAAATGTCTCTCTGATTTCTCTCATTCTCTCATCTCTCTTTATTTTCGCTTCTTTCTTCCTTTCACAACAGTTGTTGACTTGTTGTTATTATTAAAAGTGTTGTTGTTGTTGTAACTACTATTATTATTTTTAATTTTTTTTTTAAAAAAAAATTATAAAAAGAGAGAATTATAATTACTATAATTAAGCCAAGATACAAAAAATGATTTTTTTTTATAAAAAGGGAGAATTATAATTGTTATAATTATCCTATACTGGATAGTTATAAATATCAGTACAAACACGATTAGTTCAGTTCTGATGCTTTATTAATATTGTTGTTGTTGTTATTGTTGTTGTTGTTGTTGTTGTTACTATTATTGTTGTTGTTGTTGTTGTTGTTGTTATATTCATTTAAGTTAAGGTAAGTTAAGTTCTATTCGGTTCGCTTCAGTTCGGACTCATTTAGTTCAGTTCAATTTAGACACTTTCAGTCAGTTTTAGTACAAAATAATAGGGGTCTTAGAATATTTTAACCTCAGTCCGTTCACAAGAGACTAGCTGCTATTATTATTATTATTGTTATCATTATTATTATTATTGTTGTTGTTGTTGTTATTATTATTATTATTAATATTATTATTATTATAACTATTATTAATACTATTATTATTATTATTTTCATTTTTTAATTATTATTATTGTTATTATTATTATTATTATTATCATTTTTTATTATTATTGTTATTATTGTTATTGTTGTTGTTGTTGTTATTATTATTATTATTATTTATTATTTATTATTATTAGCTCATATTATTATTATTATTGATGAGGGTCGAAGAGCCTGCGTCGGGCCACCTGCCTAGCAGGCCCCATGAAGACCTCATCCAAGGAACCAAGGAGCCCGCCTGGCAGGCCGTTGGGATAAGATACCAGGATTCCCCCCGTAAAGCAAAACTACAAGGAAGCCGCCTGCCCGGTAGGGTAAGGCAACCGGCCGTGAGGTGCGTGCAGGCACTACCTGCTCGCCTGCCTCCAAGCGACCTTCTCCCTGAGCAGGGCCGGGGCCCCAGAAGCCCCCTCTGTCATCTTGCCTACAGGTAAGAGAGAACGAGTGGATGGGGAAAAACCACGTGTCAATTTCCCATCCACTCATTCTTTCTCTCCCCACTCCTCTTTTCCTCTCTCTTGTGGGAAGGTATAAATACTCTTCCATTTCCCACATGAGAGGGGTTGGATTTTCTCTCTCTAGACTCTCACTCCTAAAAAACGCCACCTAGTTCCTCACGAGCTAGGTTCATCAAGACATTTCACGGACTAACTTAGGCATCGGAGAGGGTTTCCTCGGACAACCTCCGAGGCCCTGTGCGTTCATTGTGCAGGGAGCAGGCCAGCTCCGCCGGGAAGGTCCGATCCAGGGAGAGAGACAAAGGAGAGGTTTAAGGAAATCAAGCGATCGGTTATTTACCAACAGTCCGATTACACGACCCGGATCCAAAGCCGGGTTAATTGTTTCCGTGACCGGAACAATTTGGCGCCGTCTGTGGGGAGAAACGATTGTGCTCACGAGTTACCCACAAAAATCAACCATTCATAATCACAAAAAACTAAAACAATCAAATTAATCATGCCAGAAATCATTGACGCCAGTGCAGGGGCGGGTCCGACGGTCCCACCGGTGACCCCCCTGTATGGTATGCCGCAGCCAGAGAGGGTTCCTCCCGCCACGATCCTGGGGGTGGGGGGAACCAGTCTCCTCGGCGTGCCAAACGCTGCTGTGACACCTGAGTTGGGGACACACCCAGGACACACTCTGAATCTGACACCGGCTCAGATGGCGCAGGCAGCCACCTTCTTCTCTGCAATGCTAAACCAGAAGTTCACTCCTGAGGACCTGGTAGGCAGGATCGCATCGGCCCCCAGGCAGCCACCCTCAATAAGCAGGGATGGAGCTGGGGGCACGAAGCGGACCGCCGCCAGGAATGCTCAGAGGAAAGCAAGAAGGACGGGACAAGTATACGCGCAGGTGCAAAGGCGTATCACAATAGGCAGCCCAGAGCCACCTGCTCAACAGCAGGCATTCTCCATTCATACAACAGAATCCGCGTCTGGAGAACAGAGAGGCTTATCCCGGGAATTGCAGGAGAGAATGAGGCCCAGGGAGCTCATGTCAAAGCGCCTGGGAGAAAAGCAAGGTGGAGTCTTCTCCAGGTTAACACCGGCGGTCAAAGAGCAGTCAGCCCTGGGTTTGTCCCAAAGCCTACAGTCTAGGCTCAACCGGGGGCAGCCGCTTGAATCTAGATACCACCAGGGTGAGAACCTCTGCCACTCTCAGATAAAGAGACCCAGGCAAGTCTCCCCCGAGACAGAAGATGAAGCAGCAAGCAGGCCGCCTCCAAGGCACCGCTCCCCCAGTACGAGGAAACCGGCCCATAGACAATGGGATACTCACGGTAACCAGTCTGGGGAAAGCAGGTCACGACTGGTAGGCAGGCCCACAAAAACCCCACTTCATCCTGAGGTACAAGAATACCCCATCCCGAAAATTAAAATGCCGACCATTAAGTTTGACGGGACAACGGATCCAGAAGACCACTTGGCGGCATTCGAGAGCCACATGGGCATGTACGACGTGGATGACGCCATCTGGTGTAAAGTTTTCCCAACCACCCTGGTAGGGCTCGCACAAGGATGGTTCAGGGATCTCCGCCAAGGATCAATCAAGTTCTTCATAGAGTTGGCCGAAATCTTCCTCGAACAATATGCTGGAAATAAAAGGAGTCGCATTACTCGCTTCGATTTTGTTTTAAACTGTAATGCGAAAAAGTTCTATCGTGAACCGAAAGGATTTTGTTGTTCGAATGAACATATATTTAGTCACTAATAATGCTCCCACTGAGCTCTGTAAGCTATACTTATCTCAATCACCTCAAACAATCGAATTTCTCAAATACGTACGCAATTACAATAACTCTTTCGCTTTTACATCTTTTGGTGTTCGTTACGACAAAGACTTATGTAGACGGAATAAAGGAATTTACACTTTCAAGGTTCAAGGGCAAGTTTATCATTACATAAACGATTTTCTCCCAATGGATGATCTACCCACATATTTGCTGCAACTATATTTTTATGACACTGAGCATGAAATTGAAAATCGAATACAAGCCGCACCTAGAACAAATGTAGAAATTCTAGACAACATTATTGACATACTGTAGACACCTGCATTTGGCTGCTAGTGTCTATAGCAGTCTCCAACAAAATACCCGATGATGATCGGACGCGAACGTGCTTTAACGCGCTCGAATATGGGCTCAGAATCAGTAATGTCTGGTATGGGCTTTTAGCGGAGTAAAAATCTCACAAAATCGACCTCAAATTCAGGCCCAGTGGGTCGTTTCCGATCAAATAAGACTAATTTGGCTCAAAATCGACACCGAAAATAAAACCGTCTTTTAGCGACCAGGTCAAAACCCGGTCAAAGACGAAACCCGAAGCAAAAGTCAGTTATGCAAGCTTCTAGAAGCTAACTCAACAAATTAGTCAAGTCAACCACCAAAACCTCAACATATTCCTACAATCTCTCCACGGTTTGACGCACTCGGTCGAGTATGACCATGAACCGACTGAACCGGACTCGAACCGGGCTCTCGATCGAGTGCACCTACACCACTCGATCGAGTGGCCCTAAATCGGGGTATTTTTTCTATAAATACCCCGTCACCCCAAGCCATTTGCCAATAATAATTATTAAGCCTTCAACATCCAAAAACCCTCAACATTTCAGTCATATTTAAGCCATCAAACACCACCATCTCGACATCACCATATACACATATATTTACACACAATCCGAGACCAAAACTCGTAAAAACTATAAGGCAATCCTCTCTCCAAAGATACTCCCCTACGTATCTCGACGCTCCCGTGACTTTGCCACCATTTGACGAGCCCTATTCCGAGAAGCAAAAGCATGTAGGTTGAGGGTGTAACATTCAAACCCGAAATCTCTTTCTCCCTCCTTTTTCTTCCGTTTTTTTCCATATATTTATGCGTATGCTAATTAATCGAAAATAACGATACTAATTTTGTCACTTTATTTATGCGTACACTTTAATTTTGTCACTAACTTTTTTTTTATTTTGTTACTAACCATTTTAATTTTTGTTACTAACTTTTATTTTCGTACGCTAACACTAACATTTTCGTTACCGTTTATTTATTTATCGTCATAACTAAATAAATACCGCGTATATATAAACTTATAAACCTTTTTCGGGTTGAACACGTTTAACTACGACTACCGCACAAAGTCCGTGTAATCACTTTACAAGTCGCGACGGTGGTGGCGCCCTTTCGAGGAGCGCCGCCCCAAGCACTTAAGGGCGTAACGTGATCGTAGTCTTACGTAGTTGAACACGTCTGATACCATTTTCGAGATTAGTACGAAACCCGTTGACGCTAAATTGAACATCACGTAATCCATAAAGATTAGTAACGATGTCGTAAGGCGGAGGGAATTAATTTCGTCCTAATCCGATTCAAAACAGTTTTACGACACCTTTTTCAAAATTTCCGATAACGGACTCGTAATCATAAAAACACGTATTATGAGTACCAAAAACCGAGCCGAATATAAATTATGTCATACTTATATTCGACTCGGTTCACTATCGATTTTAAAACAATTACAAATTTCGTAATAGTCCTTTACAAAATTGAGTAGCAGCTCAAACAGGGGGCACTCGATCGAGTGCCATAGCCCACTCGATCGAGTGGCACCCCAAAAATGAGGCAAAAGGGTTTGTATAGGGTCACTCGACCGAGTCCCGCCTATGACTCGGTCGAGTGGTCCACTTCGTACTAGGACGTGAGTTCATAAACATCGTTTTAGCCTCGTCAAATATTTTACGACTTCGGTCGACACGTGTAAAGTCAATCACGTGTTTACATTTTCAAAATCGTGCATCGCATTTTCGAATCCATATGTTATTCGTGTTATTATTACCGTTATTGTATCGATATTTTGATTCGCTATTTTCGTTTTGTCCGGGTTGTATTTTCGCCCGTGTAACTTGTAACTTATTTAACGTTTTGTTTCGTTTTTATTTGCGTTCTACCGTTTATAAATGAATCCCGCATGCTAAATACAACTTCGACGTAATTCAAAGATGCATTAAACGACGTAGATCAAATATATTTCGCATGTTTAGCTAAAAAGCTGTTTGCATTTCATTTCCACCGAATTACTAGCGCGCGTATTCTAAAATTGAACGATATCTTAGTAGAGGCCGCTAAGTGCGGGTGGGGTTGGGTGTTCTTTGTGAACTTCCCAACACGTACCCTCACCCTTACTCAGAACCTTGGTTTCCGGATGCCCGAAACCGTTGGCGCACGAGAGTCATTCAATACACGGTAACCGATAATGTCGGTATCGGTATCGCAATGCAAAGGGACGAACCCCATAAACTCTGAAACCAAAATGGGCCGTACTCTGTGCACGACCCACCGAGATATAGAGTGGGTTCGAATGGACCCGAACTCCCACAAAGTTCGGTGGTGACTCCAACTACGATTTAAATTTCAACCCGAGAACCCTCTCACATGGGAAACATTTCGCCGCCCAAACCCGCGTGTGGCCGCGTCGGAGTGGACCTATGTCATGTCCACAATTTGGCGACTCCGCTGGGACAACTGATGTGTGCCTTACCATCGGGATCCTCAGGGTGAGACTCGAGGAGAAATCGTTCGATTAGTACAATACGCGCTTTAGTTTTACGGTTTATGCATAACCTCATTTTTACCCGGGCCAGTACTGGTGACCGGCGTCCCACTATACCGTGATATACTCCAAAATGGATATGTCAAGGTGTTCATGGCTAATTCGTATGGGTTTCGCGGCATGTTCTAAGGTCAACTCGACTTAGGAAGTCCGTCCCGATTCTCAAAAAGGCCATGCACACTGGTATAGACCCTATTTCGGTCGACCGAGACTTAGTGTAAAGCATACATGATGTCGTTATAATGCTTGCGTGACTATGCGCTACTTGGTTTCCGTGTCATTTTCAAAAAACCGTCATTTCAAAAAATGCATCCTTCCAAACTATTCAATTTTCAAAACTTGGAATGCTACAAAAATTAGGACTTAACGATTTGACTCAAAATAACTTATTTCTAGCCAGTATGCTGCCCATTTCAAAATTTTAAAATTTTCGAACCTTTCAAAATTTAGCCCCGACGGCATTTTGCCGATTTCAAAAGTCGGGACCGTCTTCCGATTTCCTCGGAATTCAAACTTTTCTCGAAAACCTTCCTTATTATAGGACTTACTGCGTTTAGTAGTGTCGGGTCCTTTTTATAAGTCGTCGAAGGTTTTTAGCGTCGAAACTCTGTCGATCTTACATCACGAGTTTCCTCCCCATCCCGGTCCGCCTTATTTGTCTAAGGCATGGCCAGCCTACGTGGGGCATACCCCTACAATGCAAGGCCCGTTTACACACTCGTGTCCAAAGTCTGGGGAAACCTCACGTGGACCTTCCTTCGAACAGGATACGGACCACGTAGCCGAATCCTAAGGAAGGTACACCGCTCATAAGTCACCCGTGTAGGTGTCTTTTTCGAGTCGTTTCCTTTTCCTTGCTCGGGATGTACTATTTTGATTCCAAGGTCCAGGTTCAGTTTCTGATTACGCGGTGTTCTTACAGACAGGCCACCGTCAACCAGACACAGAAACAAAATGGAGGCAACCTTGAACAATTTGAAGACCTCAATGGATGCCATGGTAGCTAAACGGACCCAAATCGAGACACAACTGACAGTGTTGAGAGACGAGCAGGCGGCTGTCGCTGCTCGTGTGACTACAATAGAGCAAGGGACTCCTAATGCCGAGGTCACTGGGCCTTTAGCTGAACTGGTTGGTGCGGTGCGCCGGCTAGAGGAGCAAGTCCACTTGTCCGGGGGTAATAACATCCATACGGAGAACTCCCGTACTTATTCTCCGGTGAACGACAAGTTGCCCGCCAATCTGAATCTCACGTGCTTACCCATGTTCGAAGGAACCGAAGACCCATTACTCCACATTCGGGCCTTCAAAGACTTTATGGCTATCAAGGGGGTTGATTCGGGCATGTTCAAAAATTTGTTCGCTGCCTCTCTTGAGAAACACCCACGGGCCTAGTACTATAGGCTAGACCCGAAGAAATTCCCGACTTGGGATGATGTGGCTACAGAATTTGCTCGGAACTATGCCGACAACACCGAGATCCAGACCACAATGCGGTCTCTAGAGGTTATGGCTCAAGAGCCCAAGGAAGGTTTTACCAAATACCTTCAACGCTGGAGGGTCGAAAGCGTGAAACTGGTTGATAAGCCCAGTGAAAAAACTTTAGTGGAGGCCTTTGTCAAGAACCTCCTCCCTTCCTACCGGGTCCATCTCCGGTACACTGTCATACCCAATTTCACTGCCCTTACTGAAATGGGTATGAGGATTGAAGACGATCTGAGGCTAGAGGGCCTTACTAAGGCCTCTAGTAAGGGATACCAAGGGGCTTCTTCGTCCACTACTAAGCCCCCCGCTGCAACCCGCAGAAAGATGGAAATTTGGACTAAAAATAGGCTAGTCGGGTGTGCACCTCCTCCGAACCCACAGAAAGATGGAAATTTGGACTAAAAAATGGCTTCTCAAGTAAGGTCACCTAAGAGAATGGGAAACGGTAACCAAAGCGTTATCACTCCATGGGTGGTCAAGGTGGTCAAATGCAAATCCTGATGTAGACTCCTAGTAGAAAAGACGGACTCATGGTAAAAATTCAATGCAAAAATTGGTTCAAGGTCATTCTACTAGAAATATGTCCAAAAATAAAAAAGGGTTACTAACAAGGGAGTAATAAACACTTTTCCTAAACTCAAAACTGGGTTTCCGAAAACTTTACCTAAACAAACTATACAAAAATGAAAAAGAACACAAAAAGAACAAAACATAAGAAAAACAAAACAAATACACAAATATAGCCAAGCACTCCAAACTCCATCAAGTCAACACAATCCACAACCACCAATTCCAAAATGTTCACCAAGTGAACCTCCAAATAGCATACAAGCCCATACTCCTATACAAATAAGAGAAGGGGATAAAACGAAGGTATAAGATATTACCAAGCGGTCTTCATTTTTGCTAGTTTACGTACCCATGCTAAATGGTTGGTGGTGTCCTACAAGAAGGAGAATGCAAGGCAATACAAGTGACACAAAAACGTAAATAAAAGAAAAGAAAACTAAAATGAAGAGAAAAGGGAAAAACATTTCGGGTTTTTGATTTTTAAAGGAAAAATGAAAAAGAAAAGGAAGAAAAGGAAGAAACTTGGCATGCCTTGTAAAAGGTTGACATTTTCGAAGGGCCAAGTCCGGGCATACTCTTAGTCTTAGTCTCTCCCCCCCTTCATTGTTTTAGTTAGTTTAGCTTAGTTGACATAGTCTTGTATTTGGGTGACCTTAGTCTAAACCCTCCTTACCGTCCCCGTGGACTCGACCCGACTTTCCCTATCTACCCAGTTAGGATTAGTTGGTTATTATTTGATCGGTGGGATCCACGGCAAATCCCTCCCATCAATTTGGCGCCGTTGCCGGGGACGGTGCTAGTTTAGACTTTGTTTACCTATTTACTTGACTTTGTCTTTGTGTTTGTGTTTTTCTTTGCTTCTTGTATCAAGCTTCATCGGGTAATCAAGAAACCCGTGGGTATGAGCTTCAAGGATATGGAAACGGCTTCCATCAAGTGAGTGTTTATCAACCTTGTGATCGTGGTGGTTATTACTCAAATTACCATCATGAACCCACCATGCCTCATCATATTTCCCCTTATGGAAGCCAATTTCCCCAAAACCCACCATATTACCAACCACCTCAACTTCACTACCAACAATATGATACCCCACCCCTTGGGCATCATCAAGATTTTCAAGGAGCTTTACAAGACCCCAATGACCAAATGCCCAACTTGGAGTTATTTCAATCGATTCTTCAATTGCAAAAGAGCCAACAAGAATGGCCATCCAATTGCAAAAAGATCAAGATGAATTCATGGCCCAATATCGAAGGGAAAATGAGGCGATGGATGCTCGATTAAATGCGTTATCGGTTAAAACCGGAATATTTTTAACCCGAACGTCACAACTCGACGAAGGGTGCTCACTTGAGCAAGGGGAGCAACCCAATTATGAAGCCGCCGTTGAAGTCCCTTTGGGAAGCAAGACTTGCTATGAAGAACCTCAATTGTCTACCTAAAACGAGACGAATGAGGAAATGACCCTTGATGAAGGCATTGTTGGTGAAGAATTGGAGGAGGTTAGTGAGTTGAATGAGGTGGTACAAGTTGTGAAGTCATTGGGTGAAAATGATGAGCCCAAGTTGCCCTTGTGCGAAAATGTGAAAGAACATCATGAGCCTCTTGCAAGTGAGCGAAGCAATGGTTTGGAAGAGATTGAAACCGCCGGTAGAAGTTTCAAATCTCTCCTCCAAGATGATGTGAGGCCAAATGATGTTTGGAGACTTGAAGATGGGGAACCACAATTTGATGAAGATATGAGGATATGCAATAAGGAAGCGGGGCCAAAACCGCTTTTTGTGCCTCACGTTAAGTATATGAAGCTTGCTTGTGTTTGGAGGCGATGCTTAGGGAGGAAGAGGTCGATAAAGCTTGTAGGATGGAAAGACCCCGGAGACCACATGAAAGATGACATTGGGTCTTTAGGTGACTACTTCTTGCTTCCGACTTGGAGGCTTTGGAGGATAGCTTGGCTCGGGTACTCAATGAGCCCTCTCTACGATGTGGCTCGAGCATTTGACTTGATCCTCCGAGCCCTTGATGGCTATGGCTAGGAATGAAGAGTCCACCATCCTAGGTTTGACGGAGTTCCTTAAGAACCGTCATGTTGTATATTCCCCTTTCTCTCTTCTTTTTAATTTTTGTGTTTGTAATTGTGTTAACTGTGACTTTGTTTCTAGGATTTGTTTGTTTTGTGAAATTCTTGTAATTTTGGAATTTTTGATGAGCGATGTGAGGGAGGGATACTTGATGGATGTTTTCGAGCTTATTTGATAGGTGTGAAGTGAAGATGAAGTTTAGAGAGGAGTGGTTGTTGATAGAGCTTGGTTCTTGAGCAAGGAAGTCGGGTTTTTGAGCTTTTGACAAGCTTTTGGGGACGGGATTCTAGATCCCGAGGCTTTAGTTGACTTGTGGGTTGAGCTATCAAGAGGATTGAAGGACTAGAAGAGTCATCCTGACCGGGAAGGGTATCATCTCGACCGGGAAGATGTGTGCACGAAAGTTGAAGCTACTGCCTGTCCATCCCGACCGCGATCATGGTCATCCTGACCGGGAATGAACCATCCCGACCGAGATGAGGTCTGTCACGACCGGGATGGTTCCCTGCAGCCCCATTCGACTTTTTTCCTTCATTTGAACCCCACCCCACCGCTTTGTACCCTCTCCCAACCTCCCTACCTACCCTCGCAACTATCATATGACCCCTACATTTCATATATATACCTTCATCTCATCTTCTCTCCACTACACACCGAGTTTCACCTCGAATCCCACCTGATTTACTCCAATACATACCCGATACCCGTACTTGGAGCTACATCTAGGAAGAGGAGGAACATCTATGATGAAGACAAGCAAAGTGCCGATAATGACCATTGAGATGATGGAGATTATTGAGTTGCTAAACTTTGGTAAGGCGATTCTCTTTTCTTTTCCGTCTTTTATTTGCTTAGTCTTCCCTTATTCCCCCTTCCTTTTACCTTTTGCTATCGTGGTGGCCCTCGGGGCCTTGGTTGTTTTTGCTCCCGATTCTCGATGACGTGACTACATCGAGAGTCATTTCAAAAATCCAAATTTACAAGTCTTTCCACCTTGTCTTTATTTTCATTTTCTTTTGGTAGAATTTAGTCGGATTTAGGCGGAATCCGGGCTAGGTGACTTGATTACACCTAGTCCTCCCCTACCATTTCCTTTTATTTTCTTCTTTTTATTTCTTCCCCCATCCATATCTTTTCTTGTCTCGGCCCTTGGTGACTTGATTAGAGCCCGGCCGGACACATTCGACCCTTTCTTCACTTTCATTTTTGATTTTTAGTTTTATATTCCCTTTTTCTTTTCTTTTTAGTGTCTTCCACACACTACCGATCGAGCTTGAGGACATTGCTCGGTTTAAGTGTGGGGGAGCGATATATTAGTCTAGTTTAGCTTTATTTCCGTAGTTTTTTCGAAAAAAATCTTAAAAACCCCTAAAAATTTGAAAATTTTCATAAAAAATCAAAAAGATTTTCCTTTGTGTCGTTGTGTCGTATTTTTGTTGTATTGTGTGTGTTTTGCCTCCCCATTTCCTTGTAGGTTCCTTGATCGCCGTGAGTTTCGGAAAGCTCTTGACATCCGGTAATGTCCTTCTATCTCTTTCTCCTTTTTTCCCTTTGTGGAGTTTGGAGGATGTTGTGTGATGGTGTGTGCTCGGGTGGAGCTTTTTGGAGTTTGAAGTTGATGTGGTGGCTTGTTTGGATATTTCGGGGTGGTGATTGTTTATTTTGTGTGTTTGTTTGTTTGTTTGTTTTGTTTTGTTTTGTTTGTCTCTTTTCCTTTAGTTTTTGTTGTGTCTTTGTTTTGTCTTGTTTAGTCGTGTCTAGTGTGTAATAAAAGGTTTTCGAAAACCCGGTTTTGAGGCTAGTGCGCAAGTGTTTACTTTTCCTTTCTAGTGATATGAGTCGAGTCTTGGACTTTAGTCTAGTAGAATGACTTTAAATCAATGATTTCGTTGGTTTCTTACCTTGAGTCCACCTAGTCTACTAGGGATTTACTACGGGATTTGCATTTTGACCATTATGACCACCCACGGAGTGAAAAGGCCTTGGTTCCCGAGTCCCGTCCCTAAGGTGACCGTGTTCGAAATTGCTTTGATTGGTCCAAGTTTCCCCCTTTTTGTGGGTTTGAAGGGAGATCGCGACTCCCGACTTACCCATTTCCCTACCTCCTACACATTTTCCACAAATAAGTTGCAAAATTGTTGAAGCTCTTACTTGGCTGCAAGAAATGCTTACAAAACAAAATTTGGCCAAAAGGGCAACCCAAGAAAGAAAAGAAAAGAAAGAAAAAAGAAAGAAAAAGAAAGAGAGAAAAGAAAGAAGAAAAAGAAAAGGCACAACAAAAGAAAAACAAAATACAAAAGAAGAAAAAGAAGTGGCATAGCAACTCAAAAGCCAAATGCAAAAGAAAAGAATTCCAAAGAAAATCATCTCACAAAAGGAACTCTCACCCTCAAAATAAGCCTTTTTCCGACTCTTACCGTGAAGAGCCTACCAAAGGACCGAGTCCCTAGGAAGGATGATAGCGGTAAATAGTTGGTCTTCCCCCACTTTGCAACCTTATCCACCTTTTTACTTGGACTAGTTGGGCGATTTTGAACATGGGACGACCCTCTTGGCTCATCGCTAAAGGGTGCGGGGCTTCACTTACCTGCAGTGTCGACTAACTCCGTGGTTCGTCCTTTTTTCATCCTGCCTATCGTCCCGTAGTATGTTCTTAGAAGGTTAGGAGGAACCTAGGTAAGTTACCAACGTTTTTATTGCTTTGTTGTCATACTATTAGGGTTTTGTCCATATCGATTTGTGTTATTAGTTCGGGAACGTTGTCACTTGCCTTGAGTCCTTAACCGGTGCTTCTTTCACCGCTTTATAGAGGGAAGCGGTATTTGTTTCTTCTTGGATGCAACCGTTTGGTGTTTGTTTGTTGTTTGTTTGTTTGCGTGTTTGTTGTGTGTTTTCGTGTTCGGTTGCATCCACAGTTTTGTCGCAAGACCTCACTTGCCTTGCGGAGAGCACTTTTCCTATAAGTGTTCTCGCGTGAGTTGAAAGGGCGTAGGGTGCGCTAATACCCGCTCGGTTAGTAGTCTAGATTCTTTTAGTTTTTAGTTAGTTTGTGCTTACTCGAGGGCGAGTAAGGGTTAAGTGTGGGGGAGTTGATAAGTGTATTTTGTAGTGCTTATTTGTTGTGTTTGGTCCCGGTTTCTCTTGTGGAATCTCTCTTTGGAGCGGTTTCTTGGTTAATTACGCTTCTTCTAGTTCATTTTAGGTTCCTAAGACCAATCTTGGAGAGGTGGAACGATTTCGACTCGTTTCCGACACATTTGGAGCCAACGAAGAGAAGCAACGATCACCGTAGCTTAGACTCGATCTCGAGCCCTTGGGACCCATTCCCGAGCCCTCGGGACCCATTCCCAAGCACCGAGAATCGATGAGAAGCCTAACAAGAGCAAGGAGGGACCTTTGGGATCATATTTGAAGTCTACAAGACCCATCCCGGTCGGGAAGGACCCCATCACAATCGAGATGAAGAGACGAGCAAACAGCGGCTACTGGAGGTTGATCCCGGTCGGGATCATGACCTTCCCGGTCGGGACCAACTCATCTCGGTCGGGACCACCACCTTCCCGGCTGGGAAGAGCCCAGAATGGGCTGTTTTCGCTTTCCTCGCTTCCCTTACCCGTGAATTTCTATATATACCCCCCCTCTTGTATTGTTTAAGAACTTATGCTTTACTTTTCATTACCCACTAAACCCTAGACTACTTTAGGTTAGATTAGCTTATTTTAGTGTAGATTAATCCTTAGTTAATCCTTAATCGTAGTTTAATCCTTGTATTATGGGAATTCTTGAAGATCTCAACCAAGTTTGACAACCTTGGGGGATGTATTTGGGTTTTTCTCTATATATGAAAGATTTCTTCTTTTCATCTTCTCTTTTTTGGTATAATCTCTCTTTTCCCTTCTCTTAATCTTGTTTTATCATTCAAGTTTCTTTCTTTGTTCATTGTTCATTGTATTGTCCATTGTTCATCCTTGTTGTTCTTCATTGTGTATGTGTTTGTTCTTGTGTTTGTTTCTCTTGTTCTTGTTAGTTTAAGTTTAGATATGTGTGAGTAGTCTCTTGCTAGGATTAGTAGGGGAATTGGGTGGTTTAATGGGTGATTAAGGGTTTGTATAGATTGTTGGTGGAAGTTTGGGTTGCTTCTTGGTTGTATGCATAGAACATGTTTGAAGAAATGCTTGAATGACTTGTAGTTGTAAATGCATGTTTTCTTGCCTTCTTCTTGCGGTCTTGTATGTTGCTAGGATGGGTCCTTGCGCGAGAGCGAGGGACCTCTAGGTCGGTTTAAGTAGCGAGAGCCTGGACTATGCCTAGATAGATTGACTACCCCTTCACCTTTACTCTTCCTTGATCATCTCGTCACCCTTGAACCCGACCTAATCCTAGTTCTTTTCCTATTAGTTTTCTTCATCATTTTTGTCATTGTTTCCTTTAGTCTTAGTGTACTCTTAGTCTTAGTCTCTCCCCTCCTTCATTGTTTTAGTTAGTTTAGCTTAGTTGACATAGTCTTGTATTTGGGTGACCTTAGTCTAAACCCTCCTTACCGTCCCCGTGGACTCGACCCGACTTGCCCTGTCTACCCAGTTAGGATTAGTTGGTTATTATTTGATCGGTGGGATCCACGGCAAATCCCTCCCATCAATCATCATCGAGTGTTTTGTTGGAGACTGCTATAGACACTAACAGGCAAAATGCAGGTGTCTACAGAGCCCCCACTCTGACTGAGGCTTGGACAAGGCGAAAGTCAGAGTAGTCACCAGGTCAATTGAGGATTACAACCTGGCAGCCTTCTGATCGGGTCGTTTAAAGTCCGTTAGACTTGCGTGAAGGGCTCGCTAGTCATAAGTAGAGGGTCATACCTGTCTCGATAGCTTCGTGGGGACTTGATTTTGAAGTCTTGGGTGTACAGTATGCAGACACATCACATCTTGGATGTAGCATTCCAGGAGAAACACCGCCTTGGGTATTCCACTGGGGAGTAAAGGAATTGCGTGGGGACTTGCTTCCAAAGTCCTGGGTGTACCTGTATGATGACACATCACATCTTAGATGTAGCATTCCATAAGAAACACCGCCTTTGATATTCCACTGGGAAGCACAGACTGGTACCTGAAATGTTAGATCCATAGGCAGAAATAGCGTATATAGCAAATAACAAGATAACATATAGGAAATGCAATTAGCTACTATAGGTTGGCCTGCGCTATGGAAAACGATTTTTGCTTCATTTTGAAATTGAAGTCTTGACAGTAGTTGAGGTTCTAGGAGATAGGTTTTTAAAACTGAAGGCTTAGAAAAATATGTGCAGTCTAATAAACCAAAGTTTGACCTTGTCGAAAAGGATTTTTCCAAATGGCTAAATTTTGCAAATTTCAAAGTAAGAATTTAAAGAAAGGGGTATATATACTGACAGACTCGACTCACGCGACAAGACAAGTTGACTGACACGACCTGGACTCTCGAAGGGTTGGGAGTGTGACTCGGTAGGGGATGGGCCACCTAAGACTATAAGACTCTTAAGGTGCGCTATTCCGTAACCTAGGCGAGTGGCAACCCGATCAAACTTCAAAATGGGAAAGATCTTTTATACGGGATTGTAGTAGTCTATAATGAGATTGTTACTGCGTGACCGAACTTAGCAGTAGCAATGCTGTAGTCTGGTTCTCTTTTGAATTCTTGGTTTTGAGGTACTTTCCCAAGGTAGGTGTCGCTTCGAGTCCCTGACAAATTCTCGTCTTCGACTAAGCAGGGTGCCAAAACACACTATAGAAAGGAGGCTATTTTTGAAAATCTTTTGGATTTTGTGAGTGGATGGAGATCTTCTGTCTAAGAGAAGCCCCTAGGACGACAAAGCTAACTGTTGAGAACATGATAGTGTCGTGATAGGAATGATGGTTCTTTTTGAATTTGTGTCAATGTGGGTGGTTGTGCCCTTGTTGAAAGGTTGCCTACGTATTCACGTGTAGTGAAATAAAAACAAGCCGTAGTTCAGGAGATTGGAAGATATATTATGGTGCCTAGTTTATTAGGGCTTTGTGTGTAACTAGCCATAGTGATGGTGTAGGCCAGGTGCATTCCCAATGATGTCTTGATCAAAGGGCTGGAACAGTTAGGATGTTGATCCTGTGACTGTGAGCGTTCTCCGGGGTAGCCCCCAGAGGTGGTGTGAAATATTTGGGCATGTTCTATGCCGACCGCAGGTTGAGTCCCGTGTTTGGGGCTGGTAACTGGTTTGGAAGTTTTTGGAAATGTGGTGCCAGGCAATAAGTGGCTTTGATAATTTGACATCTGGTGCTCGATTTTGTGGAGCTAAGGCTTCGAGGATAAGATATTGTAATGTGGTAGGAAAGGGGGAAGTTGAGAAAAAATGACTCGAACTTTGATTGGGGTAGGATTGATAATGCGGGATTTGATTTCCATGTCTGGGCCTAATGGTTATGGGGTATCTTATGGAGCTTAAATCCTCAAAAATTCTGGGCTGTCTCTTAGCCTAGGTCTCGAGAAGGTCTTGAGGGTTGTAATGTGGGAAGGGTAGATGGGGCGTTAGCTGACCAGCTTGGTTGTTTCTCCTCTATTTGATGGTATGGGCATTGATAATTCTTGAATTGACCATACCCCGGCCAAGGGATTTTCACTTGAGTTGACCGCTAACCGCGGTCATGGGTTTTTGATTTTTTTTGGTTGACCTCTTAGCCCCGGTCATGGGATTCTTCAATTGAGTTGACCGTGCCCCGGTTAAGGGATTGGCCGTATCTGGTCGAGGGATGTTGAGAGTGTTTTTTTTATCATGGCCAGCTCTTTTGTTTTGGGCCTTTTTGCTTTTTCCTTGGACTTCTGATTTTTTGTCTAGTTTTTTTTCTTTTTTTTTTGTTGGTTAGTGTGGACGTCCGTCCGCACCTCCCGGCACCCTGCGCGACCAACCCAGTTTTTCAATGTATGGCGGCCACCCACGCGGCCCCCTCCCGGTCGGGGGCCGGTCCGATCTCGTGTACGGTGCGATGTTTCAGACCTTGATTCGGATGACGATCCGGACTTGTACTGGATGGGTACGGGCACCTGTGTTTCCGTTTGGAATCGATCGAGTCGTAGTTGTAAATGTTTAAAGGCCGTTATGTTTGGTAAGGCGACCTTTTTAGTGAACTGAATTCGTTGCCGATTTGTGGAGTCGCCACCGAGTCAATTATGGGGACTCGGAAATCGTTCAAGTCAACTTTGATTCTTAGCCGGCTCAAAGCTGAGGGGCATGAGACCTAAAGATAATGACTTGTACCCTTAAGCACTCCATGCCTGGAATGACTCTCATTTCCAATGGTTTCGGACATCCGGAAACCGTCGATTCTGAGTAAGGGGTGAGGGTACGTATTGGGAAGCCAACATTCGATAGACATCGACACCCAATCCCGCCCGCACTATAACGGCCTCTACTAATCAATCGGTGGGCTGATAACTTTGTTCTTTTGTTGTGCCGGAAGTACTGTAACATCCATTGTTTTCACCCTATACCTTTTGCTTGTCGGTTGTTTAAGGACAAGTAAGTTTTGTCGTCGAAGTAGTTGTGTTTACATTCTTTGCATGTGATTTCACGTGACAGGAAGGCCATGAAAAGATGCACGTAGGAGAGTAGAGAGTACTAATATTATAGGTATTAGCAAGTCTGTTTTAACGTGGTAATACGAATATTAGTCGTTCTCGTGATATACCTTACCTGGTATGCTTCTTAAGATGCGTCGGCTCGATATTATTAGGGATGCGTCAAACCTAGGTGAGCACCGAGACTAAAGCAGACCCGACCATCACTTTGTTCATTTTTAGCTTATTTACGTTTTGATTTCCGTGTTAGGTGATTTAGCATGTGATTATAAGGTCATAAAAGCAATAAATCATACGAAAAACTGTAAATGCGAATGTAAGTAAATCACATTGTGAGGAGTCGCACCCTCGGAAACACGATGTATAGAAAGTTGAGAACGGATCTCGGAATTACTCAGGTCTATTTAGTGTATTTTAGTGTTTGCGGTTGAAGTTGGGACGTTACATGTTTTAGTATGTGTTTGTGGACCTAATGTCCTTGTCTAGTATTATCGTAGTGCATAATAAAAGAAGCTGCAAGAATGTAAAGTTTTGTTTAGATGACAACCTAGTGACGACTCGGCTCCAAAAGGCGAATCCTCCTAGTTTGCCTGGTGATTTCGGCAGAGTTCGTTACTGTTGACCCTTCCGGTGGCTACTCCGGCAGAGCTTCGCTACAATTAGCTGATTCTATGGGTAATCCGGGAGAATTCCGTTACTGAACTATAGCTAGTCGAACAAAGGCACCTCGGGATCGAGTGGAGTGCTCGAAGGTGGAGTAGCGTCGATGTCTCTTTTATTGGAGCTACGATCGAGTGGATCGTTTGCCTCGGGTGTCGGAGTGCGAGCCCTTAGCGAGAAACTCCTTACGAGTGAAGAGGGAAGAGAATTGAAGAAGTTGTGTGTCGAAATGAGGGGATGGAGGGGGGGTATTTATAGGTGTTTTCGGCCCTCGTCACCCAGATAGGCGCCTAAGGTCAGGCGCACCAAAACTCAGGCGGCTGGGTTTAGGCGTGTGAAGACTCAGGCGCGCAAGGTGAGGCGCTCGGGATTTTGAAGATACGATTTTGATACTTTCCAAAACCGAGAGTGGTACGTATTATTCATTGCTTGGGGGTTAAGGCTTCCTCTCCCTTGACCTAGCGCCGTGGTGCTTAGCGGGCCTCAAGTGTGCATCCCGAGGTTCGCTTGGCGCGGTGTTGACTCGATTCGAGTTTCGGGGCCGACTCAGGATCCCAGTGTCAGAATTGACACTAATTAGTCTCTATGCGACTGTAACGACACGACTAGGGCTGCCAATATGTTAGTTTAATTTTTCCGAGTAATTTATTTGATCCGTTCTATAGAAAAACTATCTAAAACATCGCGAATCTGCGTCGCGTTGCAGTCCGATCGTAATTGGTTGTTTGTTTGGTACTTCTGCAGCCACCAGGTCCAAATCTAGGTGTCTACAGAAGCCTCCACTTTGACTGAGGCTTGGACAAGGCGAAAGTTAAAGTATAGCCACCCAGTTCAATTGATGATTACGACCTGGTGGTTGTCCAGTCGGGTCGTTTTAAGTCCATTGGACTACGTGTTGAGGCTCGCCAGCCAAGGCTTAGAAGTCATACCTGAGGTCTTCGCCTGCGGTTGCATGCTTGGGCCCGGGCCGGTGCTTGTCACCTTGTTCTCAGTTCTTCACTCTCGTGTGGTTTGCCTTTTCGGATTGCTTAAAAGTTTGTTCAATTTTGAATGCCTTGTGTGTGGGTGACGCGTTAAGCGTAGATGCGAAAAAAAGTGTTCGTATGTGTTGGCTTCCGTTCGAACAAATGTCTTTGAGATGCTTATGAACCCTTGGACTTAATGAAACAAAAATAAAACGTTCGAGGGCGTTAGTCTCCACTCGAGCGGTCGTCTTCGGGATGCCTATGACCCCTTGGACAAAATAAAGAGAGATAAAATGTTCGAGGGCGTCAGTCTCAGCTCGAACACTTGTCTTCGGGATGCCTATGACCCCTAGGACGAAACAAAATAAACTATTCGAGGGCGTCGGTCTCCACTCGAATAGCTGTCTTTCGGGATGGCTATGACCCCTAGGACAAAACAAAGCAATACGAAATGCTCGAGGGCGTCAGTCTCCACTCGAACACTTGTCTTTGGGATGCCTCTGACCCCTAGGACAAAATAAAATGAAATAAAATGTTCGAGGGCAACAGTCTCCACTCGAACACTTGTCTTCGGGATGCCTCTGACCTCTAGGACAAAACAAAACGAGATAAAATGTTCGAGGGAGTCGGTCTCCACTCGAACACTTGTCTTCGGGATGCCTCTGACCCCTAGGACAAAACAAAACGAGATAAACTACTCGAGGGCGTCGGTCTCCACTCGAATAGCTGTCTTTCGGGATGCCTATGACCCCTAGGACAAAACAAAGCAATATAAAACATTCGAGGGCGTCGGTCTCCACTCGAATGAAAAATGCTGTGGAATAAGACTCTTTCGAGGGCGTTGGTCTCCACTCGAATTAGATTGCTGTGGAGGTATAAGACTCCTTCAAGGGCGTTGGTCTCCACTCGAATTAGATTGTTGTGGAGGTATAAGACTCCTTCGAGGGCGTTGGTCTCCACTCGAATTAAATTGCCGTGGAGGTATAAGACTCCAATGCCTCTCGGATAACTAAGACCCGTTAGGCAAAAGTTGCTGTGGAGGTATAGGACTCCAATGCCTCTCGGATAACTAAGACCCGTTAGGCAAAATTGTTGTGGAGGTATAGGACTCCAATGCCTCTCGAATAACTAAGACCCGTTAGGCAAAAATCGTTGTGGAGGTATAGGACTCCAATGCTTCTCGGATAACTAAGACCCGTTAGACAAAAATTGTTGTGGAGGTATAGGACTCCAATGCCTCTAGGATAACTAAGACCCGTTAGGCAAAACTTGCTGTTGTTTATTTGTCTTAGTTAAGTGGCTTTTGTTTTGCGGGTTTGTCTTATTTTGTTCGGGTTTGCTTTTGCTTTTCTTTGATTTGTTATGCATTTGGGATTTGTTCGGAGTTTGCTTAGGTAGACTTGATTTGGTTCGTTGTATTACGTGGTCGAGTGCAGCGTTCATGCTAAGTGTGGTTCTTATGCTTGTTTCATTATCGTTTTGTAATGGGCGTGCTTTATCGATATCGATTAGTTATTGCTTCGTCATTGTTATTTTGCTTGTCTTAAAGGGTGCATGTTTCGTGTATATCGGATGTTAAACCTCATTTGTTTCCGTCTTAGTTTGTGCTGGACTGTTAAGACGCGCATACATCTGCGCCCCAGTCTTCAGGCGCCTAGCCCCTAGCAATTCAGGATTTGAGCGCGTCACTTGAGGCGGTCGGGTTTCTGTGGATCGGGTTTGTTTAAGTTGATGAAGGTTATTGGGGCGATTCGTTCATTCGTCCCAAACACCGAACGCGTTGCCTCTTTCACCCTAATATCGCCTTTTTGATTTTTCTACTCGGTTTCCGTCTCGATTTCCGCCATACGTGAGAATGTCGACTCCGGGTAAGTGTTCTTCGTTCGTTTATTGTCGGTTTTGCTTGATTCGGTTGATTGTGAGTTTGTTTTATTGAAACCCTTGAAATTTGATTTGGGTGTTTTTAATTTACTAAGTTTCGATGCTTGTGCTTAATTCCATTGCTAAATTAGGGTCGATCAGAGCTCGTTAGGGTAGTTATAAGCTTGATAAGGGATTTCAAGGTACGACAATGGCTCCCTATAGTGATAGGTTCGAGATGCTAGGGTTAGAGGCCGTTTTCCCAGATATTCCCGCATTTGTTTTGCGTAATCTTGCTCGATTAGTGTTTGTGAGGATATGGGTAGCTTCCTTGTCGATTTTTATGGGCTAGGATGGCTCTTAGGGCCTTCCGTGAAGTTTTGTGTGTCTTACGATGGACCAAAAGGTGTCGTAACGATGCCGGATTTCCCCAAAAACCACTTCCATCGTGACCGGGATCGAAAATGGGTGTTAGCAGCCTTTTCAGAATTTTAATATCCTTATCCGAAATTTTGACCCTATTTTGACCAGTTTAACCTGCTTTAGCTTGACCTGAGGCATGTGTTTTTTGTGTTTTGTCTAATTTTACAGCTAGAGGTGATACCGAGCGTCCCGAGGGAGCTTCCACGGTTGGTGCTAGTGGCGAGGCCGCCGGGACGAGCTCACAGACTCCCCGCGGGATTCGCAGAAGACGACGGAGGATTTCATCTCAGCATCGTGATCCGGAGGCCATAAATGAGGTCGATTTTGATAGGGTGAGGAAGCGTAGGCTTCTCGAGACAGTTGCTAGGAGGGCCCATGTTCCGGCTTCCGTACTGAAAAATGAGGAGACTGGCTAAGAGGATCCCGAGTGGGCCCAGGTTTGGGTTGGTCACCAGTGGTTGTTTCGTCCTGACCTACACGTTTCTCACCGCATGGTGCAGGGTCTGGTGTGTGTCCTATTCGTGTTTATTAGTTATGTTTTGGATTTTAGCTCGGGTTTGGTTTGGTTTGTTTGGTTTATACTTGTATTGCTTTGGTTTGCAGTCCCCAGGTCCGATGAGGACTTTCTCGGGCTTTACAACATGTATCGAGATTTATTCTCGAAAGTTGACCCCCGCGGTAAAGGGAATTATCGCGAGGACTGCTCTATGTTCTGTGGTCGAGCAATGGGTCCGGTTAGTGGGTTGCAAGACTAAGTGCAACCTTATGGTGATTAGAGCGATGGTAGATCGCTTTCATGATACTACCTCGACCTTCTATATGTTCTTTGGGGAGGTCGGGATGACTTTAGAGGATTTTGGGGTGATTACCGATTTGCCCTGGGGTCCGGAGAGGATTAGGTGGGCTGCTGAGGGCCCTAGGTTAGACAGTTATGAGGTGCGGGGCCTCATCGGCGATTGTTTGGAGCGTGAGGCATATAGTGCGCCTCACGCTTTGGTGAGCTTGTACATCACCGATCACTTTGAGGGGGTGGCGGTGTTAGAGGGTCGAGCACCCAACACGCCGGAGCAGGATGCCCGGTTGTGGTTGTGGTACTTCCTAGGATCGACCCACTTCTCGAACAAGGGCGAGAGGTTCAGTACTAGGATTTTGCCTCTCCTAGCTGATCTGGCTCGGCTAGGACGTTTTGATTGGGTAACCGCGGCTTTTGCGGAGATGACTCGCTGCTTGCAAGTCATGGTGAGGCCGTTGGAAGTGGAGTCGGCCTCAGCCTTGCCTATCGTGGGTCCAGGCCTTGTACTGGAGGTTAGTTGCTATTCCCGCTTTTGCATCTTAGGTTCTGCTTAGTTTTGGCTTAGTTTTGCTAAAGGTGTTTTGGGATTTTGCAGGCCTGGATCTATTCCTACTTCCCTTGTTTCGCACCTAAAACGGTGCGGATTCATACGAAGAGATTCCCGGCGGGGATCGAGTGGAGGCTGGCTCAGCCTAAGAATACAATCAGCCACTACCCGTCGGAGAACATGCTGGTCAACCGGCCACGCCTCGAGGATGTGAGTTTTTATTTTATTTTTTATGCCTCACTTTATTTGGCGTTTATCGTGGGTTTAGGGTTGTTGAAGTGCTAATTTCGTTCATCAGCTTGGCATCAGCGGTTGTGGCAGGCCGCCAACCGCTTCCGGGCCTATGCCTCGAGGGTTTCCCGTGACACGGGACCTCGATCGGTGAGTTTGCGTGACTAGAGTGGCTTTCTAGGCTGTTTGCGTGTTTTCCTAACGCTTAGGTGTACTTGTAGGATGTCCCGGATATGGTGGGGCAGCAGGAGACTCGGGTGACCGAGCTTGAGGCGGAGGCGGTTGAGGCGCGACCGCTCCTGCAATCTCGGGCCGACGAGATCGCTCACCTTAAGGAGCAGCTGGCTCGGTCTCAGGGCGAGACCTCCGCGCAGGGTGAGGCTAGGCATCAGATTGAGAGGGAGGCAGAGGCTGAGGCTACGGGTCACGCTACGGGTGCTACCGAGGAGGTTGGAGGAGTCCCCGAGACGGTTACCCTAGACATGGGAATGGATGGTAGTGAGTCTCCTCTTCTGGATCTGGAGGATCTAGGTTTGGACGAGAACATTTGTGAGGTTGTGATAGCCATTGGCGCGGCTTCTAGGGGTCCTCAGTCTTATGAATTCGATTTGTGTATGGATTTGTATGTTTTGTATATTTTCTCGAGATTTTCAGTATTTGCATTAGTTGGAGTAGTCTTGCGTTTTAGTTTGGTGAACTGTCTACCTAGATTGACAAGTAATCACTTCGCGTTCATTTATTTGCGATTTAATCTTAGTTTAGGGTGCGTTGGCGTTGCATGGGAGTACGAAAACAGTTCCTTTCGGATGTTTTGAAATGTGTTAGTTTGAGCCGGGAACCGGATCAGATAGTACGTCGATTAGAATGTTTTGACTTGAGACGGGTAAGATGCGAAACGTTAGCGTGCTCTGACCGAGTGTACTAGGAGATGAATGTAGTTGCTTTGACATTCAGAACGAGGTCGAAATTAAAATCTAGGCAACTTTTGAAAAAAAAGTTAGACCACTTTTTGTATACTCATAACATTGCCTTATTAGGCTACAGACGCGACTTGACAATAACCGTTAAAGGCTACAACACGCCTAGGTGAGGTAGCTTATCCCCCTAAAAGAAAAAGAAAATGAAAAGACGCCTAAGTCTCGTGTGTCGGACGGGCGCTGTAAATCTTGCATGGGTGTTTCGGTCTCCGGAGAGGGTTTTAGGGACTTCTGGAGGTCGTTCTCGACATCCGAGATGTCAGGTGGTAATTATGGTGACAACACGGGATCACCGTCTCTATTTTTGGGGCGCTTGAGAGGTTATCTGATTAGGGATAGGCGCCTGGGCTAAGGCTTTCGGGTTCCGGGTCGCCTGGGTTCGGGCGGCTGGAGACTTGGGCGCCTGGGCCTGGGCGGTTCAGGCCCCGTTTATGGAAATTTTTGTTGTTTACTAATTGTTGTGGGATTAGGGCTATATATAAGGGTTGTGGGTGCTTGTTTTAGACATACTAGAATATCCATATTCTCTAGAATATCCATATTTAGGGTCATGTCAGGTTTCGGGAATCTCCTAACCGAGTGGGCGGGTTATTTTAAGAAAGACGACCCCGAGGTTTGTTCAAATGACGGTTTGTCAACAGTCGTTGCGCTGAGTCAGGTCAAGATACGAGATGACTTCTTATTGGCAAGCTCTAAGTTTTGGGACTCAAAAGGCCATGTTTTTGCTTTCCTCAGTGGTAAAATTTGTCCTCTTCCGGAAGAGCTAGACGCTATAGGTGGGTGGAATTCGGTTCGGCCTTGTGTACCTTCGGGAGACGATGCTCTTGTAGAGCGGTTTTGTCATTTTTTGGACCTTTCTTCACTGGAGGAGGCAAAAGGTTTTCTTTGGGAGAGATGACATTGACTTAGAGTTGCTTTTTAGGACATTCTCACAGGCCGGTTCCTATGTATTTCGGCTCTAGCATGTAGACGTGCTTTTAACATCGCGGTGGCTTGTTATTATCTTTTTGAGGATGTGAGGGCGCGTGAAGGTTGGGGTAATCCTCAAGTTTTGGATGTGGTGTTGGGAATGGAACATGGACGATCACCCTCTTTGCTTATTTTGGGTGAGCTTGTTTTAGGTCTCGATGCCTGTGCCCAGCTCCATGAGGCACCTTTTCGGGGTTCTAGGGTCATTTTGCAGGTGCTTTGTTAATACAATCCATGAGGGATACGGTTTATATTTATCCGCGCGTGCTGTCGAACCAAATAGGCGTTAAACCATCCACTTTGAGGACTGCTAAGGGTATTTTTAGGTTCGAGTCATGGACAGAGAATTCGCTTAAGGAATTTAGGGTGTCTTGGGAAAAGAGGTTTTCGCGTCCCGTCGTTATTGAGAGCGTCCGACCGACCCATACTGCTCCCGTCCGGCGGGGGATTTGTGAACACCCGTCATAACAGAGCAACCCAAAAGTTAGGAAGACAGCGCCGCTAGGGAACGAGGAGGTGACTCGAAGGAATGCCACTAAGTGCCTGACCAAAGACAGCGTTACCGATCCTAGTTCCGTCAGTTCGTCTATGCGGGCCAAGACTAATGGGACCCATATTGAAAATGTGAGTGAGGAGGGAATGTGGGATTGGCTGGACTCGCCTTTGGCTAGGGTGGTGGAAGCTTGTGTTCAGAAGATCGATGGTGAGGAACACAGGCAGGTACACCCGAATGGCAAGGGAAAGAAAAAGTTGGACCGGTAGAGTTCAGCCGTTTTGTATTATGTCCTATTAGTTGATATTATGTGGCGAATTAGTACTAATTTTTCTGGAGTTTCGACACGTTTTTGCTTTCTGGAATAGCCGGGTTTCAGATGCTTGATTTAAAGGCCTCGACAAAGGCTCGACTTAACCAAATTTTATTGTTAATGAGAAGCACATTGTTATTATTTCTCCTCTATTTTTTTTGGTGGCTCGCAACTCGATTCTTCATTTTACCCGGAGCGTCCTTTCGGGTTTTTACTCCGTCCTCGGCTCACCTTTTTTGTTATATTATTTTTTTGCCGGCTCGCAACTCGATTCTTCATTTTGCACGGAGCGCCCTTTTGGGTTTTCACCCCGTCCTCGGCTCATCATTTTATTTTGACGACGGCTCGCAACTCGTTTCTTCATTTTGCCCGGGGTGCCCTTTCGAGTTTTCACCCCGTCCTCGGCTCGTCGTTTGTGCTTCGTCATTTAAATCACTCATTAGCCGGAACGCGGAAAGAGTCCCGGTTTGTACGTGAATCGAGTAATCGATTTTTTTGTTTTTTTTGCTTATTTGTTTGGTTGTACCCGAAGGAGGATTGCCTACGTATCCGCTTTTAAACGGAATCAAACCATGTTCGTAGTTCTTTAAAAAATGTGAGTGATTTTGCTTCAGACTCGTTATGCCAATTATCAATGCGAATTTGTTTGTTTCCTTTTTTTGTTGTTTTGCATGGTTTCCCCCTAATTTGGAGGTCGGGATGTGGTTGTTAGGATGTTTATGGGTAGTATCGTTTGAGTAGATCCATGTTGGTTGGAGTTGAGAACTCTTGACCGTCTAGGTCGGTGAGGATCACGGCGCCCCTCGAGAGTATTTTCTTGACGAGGTAGGGGCCCGCCCAGTTTGGTTTGAATTTCCCTCTAGGATCGACGGGAAGGGGTGCTCTAATGGATTTGACTACTAAGTCTCCCTCGTGTATGTTTCGGGATTTCACCCGTTTATTAAAGGCTCGTTTTATACGTTGTCGGTAGGCTTGTACGTTGGATAAGGCATGTATCCTACGCTGGTCTAAGAGTACTAGCTCGTCGTATTGTTTTTGGTCCCGTTCTTCTTCGGGAATACTGCTCTCAGCTAATATCCTTAGTGACTGTAATTCTAGCTCTACTGGTTGCACGATTCCAGAATCGTAGGTCAAGTAATATGGTGTGGCTCTGGTGGGTGTTTAATAGGATGTTCGGTACCCCCATAAAGCGAAGGGGATTTTGTTTGGCCAATCCCGGTAATTGTCTATCATTTTCTTAAGGATCGTGGTGATGATTTTGTTGGCTGCTTCTACGGCCCCGTTTGTTTGAGGTCTATGGGATGAGGATTTTTGTCTTTGAATTTTGTATTTGTCGAGGAGTTTTTGGGTGTCGGCTCTGAAATGAGGCCCCTGATCACTGATGATTTCATGAGGTATGCCATATCGGCAGATGATGTTATTTTGTAAGAATTTGACTACTTGTTTTGAGGTTAGTATGGTGTAAGAAGCGGCTTCTACCCATTTGGTGAAATAATCGACGACCACTAGTATAAAGCAGTGTTCGCCGGTCCCTGATGGGTGTACCTTTCCTATGATGTCAATTCCTCAAGTAGAGAAAGGCCAGGGTGTGGCTATAGTATGGAGAGGACATGGTGGTAGGTGTTGGATGTTGGCAAATATTTGGCAATTGTGGCAGTGACGAACGTGACGTCGACAGTCTGCCTCTCAGGTAATTCAGTAATAGCCCAGTCTCATTATTTTTCGGGCTAGTAGGTGCGCGCTCATGTGGGGTCCGCACTCTTCGTCATGTACTTCTTCCATGACTCTCTCGGATTGGGTTTTGTTCATGCACCTAAAGAGGACTCCTTGTGGGGTTCGTTTGTATAATAGTCCTTGACTCAGGAAGTAATGGGCGGCTTGTATTCGTAAGGTTCTTTCGTTTTTGGTGTTTGTGTTGGGTGGATATGACCCGTTAGTTTTAAAGTCTAGGATTTCTTTGTACCAGGGTTCCTTGGAGGTATCGTCGGTTTCGAGGTTATGGATGTGGGCTGGTTGTTCGCTTCTCTCTACGCAGATAGGCATAGAGAAAAGATGGTCGGGCATGTTTATTAGCGAGGCTAGTCTGGATAAGGCGTCGGCGAATTGGTTTTCTTTGCGGGGTATGTGTATGAAGTCGATTTCGGTGAATTCCAGGGACATTGTTTCCACTTTGGTTTGGTATGGGGTTAAGCTTTCGCTATAAACCTTCCAGGTGCCCGTGGCTTGGTTGACTACTAAGGATGAATCCCCGTGTACTCTTAGCTTTTTAACTCCTAGAGATATGGCTGCTTTTAGTCCTATTAGGCAGGCTTCGTATTCAGCTGCGTTGTTGGTAACGGGGAAGTCTAGTTTGTATGAATGTTCGTTTTTTGCAGACTCGTTGTCATTTGGTCAGGGGGGTCAGTGATGGGTTGAACCTACGGCTATTGTTCCCGATCTCTTTTTAGGGTGAAGTTAAGTGGGCCATTTGTTGGAGCCCTTGCGTTTTAGTCAATTGTTATCGATAAATGGCACAGTGTCGAGTCTTTAAGCATTAAAGTAAGTTATTGAAAGAAGTCAAGCGAATGTCGAGGCATGTTTGTAAAGGAAATGAGTTATTTTATTTGATAAATAGTAAATAGGCTAGATGCCCGTGATTAAGTTTGTTAGGGGGGTGGAGGACATGTCCCCTCGCATCTCCCTGGAATTGATAGAAAAAAGACATTATTATTATTATTTAGTCTAGGCCCTAAGATGAACTAGACTCCGACTAAGACCGACCATGCCTCTAAGCATCGAGGCTCCCTCCAGGAAATAGCACCTTGATGGTGCCGCTTATCTTTACCACTACCGACGCGGTCGCTCCGTCACTAGTCCCGCCAGCAGCGGGGTGTGACGTCTTCGCCTTCACAAGAGGGAAGGTTTCGGCATCCACCAGGTCCTGGATGTCGTATTCGAGGCGATCCGTATCGTGCCCCCTAACCTGATGATACAGGCAATAGGCACTGGGATCCAAATCTGCCCCGGGCTTCACGGGGTGGATCCGGAGTAGGGACGAGCTGTGACAACTGCCAGTTCTCATTGACGATTCTAAGAGCCTCGGCGTAGGTCATGCCTAGGTCGGTAAGGCTTCTGAAGGGGTGCCCCCCAAGGGCTGGGACAAACCTAGCCGACCCGAGTCTCATCCTGCCCTTAGGGATAAAGGGCTTCTCGTCCACCTCCTCCTGAGGGAGGTTTCGTGTCCCATTGGCTGCGCCCTCAAGCTTGCCGAGCTGGAGTAGGATGTTGTCATGGGCGGCAGTTATTTGAGCCATGTTGTTTTGGAGTTCTTTAACAAGCCCTAGCATTATGTTGAGTGGTTCGGTGTTGTCGTTGGAGGACATTTCTAGATCTGCGAAACAGGACTGAAGGTGAGGCTGAATCCACCAAACGAATTAAGGACTCGAGGAATGCTCGTAACTAAGCGACATGGAAATGAGACCCTTGACTCGCGCATGTGTGCGGTCACTGACTGAGGGACTCAAGTGCTTTAGACTCTTTGGTGTATTCGGCGAAACGCCTAACGAATTTATGTCTCTGTCACGAGACGATTTGACACAAACCTCGAAGGTGAGATTTAAAGAGGACTTCTCAAGATGAGACGACCCAAAATGTAAGACCTCGAGTAGAGGCGACCCTAGTAACTAACACAGACAGTTAATCACACGGTTGTACGACGTAAGAAGTTGATCGCGGTCCCGGCTCAGGATCAAAGAATTTTGATATATGTTTTTCGCAGAGGATGTTTTTTTTCGAAAAGGATGATTTGTAAAATTGGGGTGACGATGGTATGGTGACATCGTTTGTGATGTGAAAGTGTGCTGCTACATGTGTGTCGAAGATTCGACGAGAGAAAAAGTGTAAATGGTTTTTTTATTTTTCAAAAAGGTACGGTTTTTGGGGGAACTGGTTTTGAAAATGGTGACGTGGTGCTTTTATCGAAACTACTATTAATTAGCCAGTTCGACATTTATGGTGCATGCAGTGCTTGTGACAGAACGTGATGTTTGGTGATAGTGTTTTGAAAATGATGTTTTGTGAATGTGACCGTTGCGGGTTCCTTGACTTCATCAATTGAAGTTTCGGTTGTGTTAACGGTATGTGCGTAAAAAAATTTCCTTTTTTTTTTGAAATAAAATGTAACCGTTTGAGGTACCTCGATCCCATTGATCGGGAGTCTCGGTGGTATTAACGGTATTTGGCTTTTTACTTTGGCCAAAGTGATGGCATTTTTTTCTTTTTAATAAAAAGATCCTTTGAAGAATCTGTCATGATGACGGTGCTTTTAAAAGGTTTTTCGAAAATCATTTTGACTTGGCCCTTGACATGGCTATGCCTTGTAAAAGGTTGACTTGGCCTCGAGGAAAGGCGGACGGGGTAACGGAAGAAACTTGCGATGTGAAATCGGCAGAACTTCGACGATAGAGACCCTTGACATGACTTGAATAAGGATGGCCTTGGGATTAGGGCAGACCCTTAGGTTGTTGAATTGGGATGACTCGACTAACAGATTGAAAGACGGGCGAGATCCCCTTAGGAAAGGACGTGGGGACCGTCCTGTTGGAGGGAAAGATCGCGTGGGACTTTCTAGTTAGGACTCTAGTGTTTAGACAAACCTTCCATTTACGAGTGTGTGACTCGTGTTGGCTGATTATGCCTTTAAAATAAGGCGGACTAGGATGGGGAAGAAACACGTGATGTAGGATCGACAAAGTTTCGACGCTATAGACTTTCGACGAACTAGGTGAGACCAGACACACGGATTACGGTGTTGTGTGTCAAATTTGGACCATTTTTCCTCCCATTTAAGCTCGTTTTTTCTCCGTTTTGCGAGATTAAAGTGCGATTATCGCCGTATTTTGAGTATTTCTCGCATTAGAGCCTCTCTTTTGCATTTTACGTGTTTTTGGTAGTTTTCTATCTATTTTGATAGGATTTTCGACCAAAAATGTGTCCGAGCTTCCATGAGCATGAAAGAAAGGGATACAGTCCGAAGAGCAAAGCACACGACAGAAAGTTCAAGTAATCCAATCAATCGGCAAAGAAGGAGACCGGAAAAGAGGCGAAAAATCAATCGCCCGACGACATTTTCCACCTCCCTGAAGATTTTCGTGAACATTCACCACCGGGCGAAATACTCACCATCGGGCGAAATGACCAGGCAAAATTCTCACCACCGGGTGAAGTTTCGCCCGACGGTAAAGAAGCATCAAATTGCATTTCCGGAGAAAGTCCACCGGGTGAAACCACCGGGTGAAACTTCACCCGGCGGTATTAGCTCGTGAATGCGAATTAATCGCAGGGTGAAGTTTTGCCATGTGAAGATGAATAGGGTGAAGGTCTAATTAAGTAGGGAAGATTGGATTATAGGCCTTAAGTTGTGACCCATTAAGGGTTTAGTATATATAATAACCGTAACTTTTCACCCCAAGTGTGCCTCCATTAGTTTAGTAGATCACCATTGTAGAAAGCTTCCCTAGAAAACTCCCTTTTTAAATCTAGAAAATCTTCTTAGTTTTAGATTAATTTTGTCTTTTAATCTACAATCAAGTTCTTGTAATATTTTAGATTTGGGTTTTATGTTGAAGATTGAAGAGGTTTACAAGAATTGTGTGACAAAGTTCTTGCATTTCTTCTCCAAGATTCAATCTTTATTTTGATCTTCATCTTCATCCTTTCGTTTTATGCATAGTTGGTACTTTCTTTCCTTCTCCCTTCCTCCATTAGTTGATTAGTTTTCTTTTCAATCTTTTCTTAATCTTTTGTTTGTTTGTCTTGTCATTTTCATGTTTGTGTTGTTTTAAATCTCATTGTTAGTAATTCCTTGTTTTTCTCTCTCCTTTGTTTGTTTCTCCATAGTTGTTTATTTGTTTTCTCTTATTTTTGCCTTGTTGTTTATTTCCTTGTTTAGTCATCATTTTAGTAGTAATTTCCTTTCTTTTATGCTAGATTAATTTTCATTCTTTTTTATTCATCATGTTTTGTCTTTCTTCTAGTCTCCCTTTTATTTGTTTGATCATGTTTTATATGGGTAGTGAGTAGATTTTAGTTAGGAGCTAGGGGAGGAGGAATTCTATATTCGGGTTTCATTTTATGAGAAATATTGCATTTGAGCGTGATATGTCTTGCATGGGATTGTTGTGTCCGGTCGACTTAGCCTGATCACCTAGGTTAGCTTGACTCACTTGAACCAATATGAGGAAACTCGGGGTTTGGGTAATCTCGGCTTGAGGCTTTAGTGTATTCATCGCGAAAGCGGGTTTAGGCTAGGTCGGTAGGGAAACCGAAAGGTGGCTCCTCCCTTATTCATCTTGTGATAATTCTTGTGATGTTTGTACCCTTGTCTTAAATTCCGACTCCCCGACTCTCCCTAAAGTCTTTATCATTTTTGTTTCTCGTTTTAGTTGCTTAATTCGCTCGCCTCAGTTGTTGTCTCATTTAATTAGCCTAGTCTACCTTATTGCAACCCCCCTTTTCTAGATCCCAACCACTCTCAGACTTAGACTTGACCGACTACCCCTGACCGTCCCTGAGGATCGACCCCGACTTGCCACTACTACGTAGTAGTCAGTTGGAGTTTATAAATTTTGTTTGATCGTGTTAGATGGGCGACAATCTGACACGCGTCAAAATGGCGTCGTTGCCGGGGACGGTGATTAGTTGATTAAGTCTTTGTTTAGTTGTGTTTGGTTAATTGCTTTAGTTTTATTTCCTCCTACCCTAGTGCCATTTGGTACTAGGAGTCTCATTGTTTGTTGAGTTTTTTTAGGAATACTTGTGATTTAGTTTGCTTGATCCCCATTCCGAGGACAAGTCGCTTGAAAATCTTGTGGACTAAAGCAACAACTTGATATTGTGATCCCGCAGCAATTTCTTCATTCCTCAACACCTCATCATTGTTTAACCACCATCCAAGGATTCAAGTATGACTATGCTTGGATACCATTCTCAACCATCTAGTGAGAAGATTTCTTCTCCCATCTTCATTGGAACTATCCCGGAAAGTTTTGAGCTTAAACCTTCCATTATCCATTTAATCCAACAACATACTTTTCGAGGATTGCCGGATGAAGACGTAATAGAACATGTTTGTCTTTTCAAGGAGAGTCTTATTGGTATCAAGCTCGAAGGTCTTACCAAGTGTCAACTACACCGGATTCTTTTTCCCCGAACCTTGCGTGATGGAGTAAGGAGGTGGCTTCAAAGTTTCCCTAACAATACTTTTCACACTTGGAAGCACTTATGCGACACTTTCCTTGAGAAATATTTCCCACCATCCAAGACCAACAAATTTAGGAAGGAAATCCAAACCTTCCAACAACAAGAGGATGAGAACATAAGCGAAGCTTGGGATCGATTTCAAACTCTACAAAGAAAATGCCCACAGGGAACGGAACGATATTGAGTTAAGAGTAACGTGTTTGGAAACTAGAGGGGGTTTTAAGGGTCGAGTCTATGCTAGAAATGCGGTAAAAGATGGAAATTAAATGACAAGAGAAACAACAATAGAAATGACTAGATATGATCAATCAAAGGAAAAGGTGTTAGGGGGAAGTCAGGATTCGGAAATTAGGGTTTAAGAAAATCGGAATCGGGATGGTTACAACATTGATAAAGGGAGAATGTCACCTTTCGGTTTCTTCAACCAACCCACCTAATAACCCGCTTTCGCGGCAAAGAAGGGTAAGTCTCAAGTTAAGGTAATTTCTACCCCAAGTTTCCTCATATTGATAGAAATGAGTCAAGGTCGGTCTAGTTGGTCGGACTAAAACAATGATGGCACAACAAGCCTAAACAAGATAAACCAACAAGCAAGCAACCCACCAACATCCCTCAATTCAAATAATCCAAGTCCTCGTCCCTAAACCCCCCAACAAGAAATCTACTCACTACTCATAATGGAAAACAACAAAACATTAACAAAAGAGGAAACAACTAAAACATGCATGTTAACTAAATCTAAGGAAAATAACAACAAAACGACAAGAAAATTACGATCTAACAATTTAACCACAAAACAATGAAAGAAATTGCAATCAACAAAATAAACTAGGAAATAATCTAGAATAACATAAATTAGATCTAGAGAAACTAACAACAAACAATGAATAAAAATGCAATCAACATGTAGACACCCACATTTTGACCGCCAGGTGTCTATAGTAGTTTCTGACAAACACCCGATGATGATCGGACGCTAACGTGCTTTAACGTACTCGGAAATGGGCTCAAAATCAATGGCATTTGGCCTAGGCATTTTACGGAGTACAAATTTCACAAAACCAACCTCAAATTCAGGCCCAGTGGGTCGTTTCGAGTCAAATAACACAAATTTGGGTCGAATCCGACACCGGGGGTAAAACCGTCTTTTAGCGACCGAGTCAAAACCCGGTCAAAGATATTTCCCGAGACTTGTGGACCGACCGTGATGTCTCACGTGTCCTGATCGTACTCCAACTCCACAAAAAAATCAGCTCCACAAAATAATAAACAATTCCGTTTAAGGTAGAATTCGATCCCAAGTAGGAATCCTATCCGAAAACCGATTCAAACACCCAACCGAGTACAATTACTCGGCCGATCGAGTAGCATGAACCAGCCGAGACTCCTTTTCTTCCCTCACAAGAAAACGGAATTCTCGTTCTCCTCAGCTTCTTACCCAAGCGGTAATTCTAGTACAAGCACATCTCTCCTAAGTCAAGGTCGGGAACCCATATAAATAGGACCTCCCATTCAACACTTTAGACACAATTAATTCATACAATCCCACACACACATTGATTATCGACATCAAATCTTCACATCAGAAATACACAACTTTTTACCAACCATCCTTACACTTAGCATCGAGAAACCGATAATACAAACCCGAAGGAAACCGGACCGATTTCCGACACCCTTCACCTGTCTCGTCCAAACCGAACCCCCCTAGCTGAACCAAACATCACTCGACGCTCCCATGCCTAGCCACATTCTGACGAGCCCCGATCCGAGTCAACAAAAGCATGTAGGTTGAGGGTGTACTAAATAAACCCGATTTCTCCTTTCTTCTCCTCCCTTCTCTTCGTCCGTTTTTCTTATGGGTCAAGAGTCGTTTTTTTTTTCTAATATAGTTATTAACGAAAAACTATTTTCATAACAAACATTCTGAAAAATACGATATCGATTCTCTATAATCGAATATTGTATCGAAAGGAATTATATTAAGATCTCGACGATATCAAAATCGTTACATCTTTTTCGTTCAAAATTCTTTTCTTTTACTTTTCGTTCAAAACAAATTATTTTACAAAACCTTTTTTAATTCATTCCGAACATCCGATATCGATTTCATAATCGAATATCGGATACGACGAATATCGAAAACATGAATCGAATACAAATTAATTCATATTTTGTACACGATTCATCAAATTTAGCAATTTCGAACAAAAAATAAAAACCGGACAGACCCGTACGCGAGTCGCGCCACGCCCGAGCGACTCGTGCACGAGCCTGAAACCCAGACCGTTTTTTCAAATTTTCGGTCGTTTTATTATTTATTCTACGAAACAATTTCTAAAATTTACATCTTTTCCAAAACTATTCCTAATATTTGATATTGATTTCGTAGTCAATTATCGAATATAGCGAATATCGAAAATATTAATTCGAGTACGAATCATGCAATATTCGTACGCGATTTAATAAATCGAATTTTCAGAAAACCGCGTCCAAAACCAGCCCGACACGCGACTCGCCGGCGTCCCGGGCGAGCCGCGCGGTCGGATGTCCCGACGCACCCTTTCCGTTCTTTTTTATATTTTTTCGAACATCGTTTTTTTACACAAAACAACGTCTTTTTTAACGATATTTTTCAGATTTTGATTTTTCTCGATCTCGCATATTTATTTCTTGCTATTATTATTTACAAATCGATACTAACTCGTTTGTTCATCTTTTGTAGCAAATTCATCCTTTTTATTTCATTTGTTTTATTATACTAAAACGAATCTCACATGTTAAATTCAACTTTGACGTTAATTAACTTTTCATGCATTAAACCGACTTAGCAACCCGTTCAATTCCTCACATGCTTAGGAAAATAATGTTTGCATATCATTCATCGTTCAACTAACGCACGCATTAAAACGTCATTCGATATCCTAGTAGAGGTCGCTAATGTGCGGGCGGGGTTGGGTGTTCTTAGTGAACTTCCCAACACGTACCCTCACCCCTTACTCAGAACCGTGGTTTCCGGATGTCCGAAACCATTGGCAACGAGAGTCATTCAATATACGATTAACCGTTCAAGTTGGCATCTGTATCGAACTGCAAAGGGACGAGCCCAATAAACTCTGACATTGGAAATGGGCCGTATTTTGTACACGGCCCACTACGACATAGAGTGGGCTCGAACGGTTCCGAATAACCATAAAATTCGGTGGCGACTCCGACTTCGATTTAAATTTCCATTTGACCATCTCATGGAGATTCATTCGCCTCCCCAAAACCCGCGCGTGGCCGCGTCGGGGTGGACCTATGTCATGTTCACAATTTGGCGACTCCGCTGGGGATTTACTGATGAGTTAATAACCTTCGGTATCCTCAGGGTGAGACTCGAATAGAAATCGTTTGACTAGTACAATGCGCGTTTTAGTTTTACGGTTCATGCATAACCCCATTTTCCCGGGCCGGTACTCGTGACCGACGTCCCACTATACCATTAATATAGTCCAAACTGGTTATGTCAAAGGTGTCCATTAGCCGATTCGTATGGGTTTTACGGCATGTCCTAATCTCAACTCGAGTTAGGGAGTCCGCCCCGATTCTCGATAGGCTATGTACACTGGTATAGACCCTTACAGACTGACCGAGACTTAGCTTAAGAGCATACATGGCGTCATTATACTGCTTCCATGACTACGTGCTACTTGATCCACATCATCTTTTTCAAAAAACCGTCATTTTTCAAAATTTGCATCCTTCTCAAAATATCCAATTTCAAAACCCCGGACATATACCGAACTTAGGACTTATGATTTTACTCAAAATAGCCTTTTTCTAGCCGGTATTATGCCCAATTCAAAACTCAAATTATTTTCGAAATTTTCAAACCATCACCCGGCCCACCTTTTCCGTTTTCCTCGAAAAAGGGCCGATTCTACCCGATTTTTTCTGGCCTTTTCAAAAAATATCACATTTCAAAACTTCCTCTTCTTAGACTTCCCGTATTTAGCAGTGTCGGGTCGTCTCATAAGTCGTTGAAGTCTCTAGCGTAGAAACTCCGTCGATCTTACATCACGGATTTCCCCCCTATCCTAGTCCGCCTTATTTTACTAAGGCAAGGCCCACCTACGTAGGACATACTCCTACAAAGGTTGGCCCATTTACACAATCGAGTCTAAAAGTCTTGGAATGTCTCACGTGAACCTTCCTCCGGACAGGGCCCAACCCACATAGTTGGATCCTGAGGAAGGCCCACCTTTTCACAAGTCACCCGTCTAAGTGTCTTTTCCGAGTCAACCTTGTACAAGGCATAGCCCTATAACAAAAGGTTCACGGTCCTTACGTCTAAGGGTCACTCACTCGAGTCTTAACAAAGTCTTCAGTCCCAGTCGGGGGTTACCTTTCAGCAGAGCGATCAATCACGGTTGCTCTAAGGATCAGGTCTTACACGTGTTGTCTCACATACCCCACTTTCGAGTCACTTAGATGCCCCACCATCTGGGTCCTATCAAAGTCCTTAGTCTCACTTGGGGGCTATTCTCCGACGGAGCGATTAATCACAGTCACTCCGAGAATCGTACCCTTTATTGTTGGTGGACTTTTGAATCTGTTATTGAAAATGTTTGACGACTTGTTTGATTTTTACTAACTACAAATTTTGATTTCTCCAAACAAAATTTTGTTTCATCATAAAAAGAATTATTATCGAATTTCTTAAGCAAAAATTGTTTTACTTTTGTTATGAAAATGTTTGGTTACCCAATTTTCTTCGAGTTCGTTTACAAATGTTATTTGACGTCAATATTTTATCAAATAACTTTACTTTATGATTTCATTAATTTAAAATATTTTAATCTTCTTGGAATAAATATTTGTATTCGATTTCATATCACTTTAAAAGTTGTAATATTTTCTTTTAAAATCAAAATTGTTTTTGTGCGGAATACGTATTTTCATCTCTTCGAGTAAGGTAAACCTCGAGTTTCTTACTACTTAATCTTAGTTTCGAGGACGAAACTTTCTTTTAGTGGGGAGGATTGTAACACCCGCTATTTTTCCTTGAGTTTTATCCTTTCCGTTATGACTTCGTCATAACTCTGTCAAATTTCGGCCTCATATTTCATCATTTTACTAAGCTCTATTTTAAATTTTGAGTTTGATGATTTTTATTTTAATTTTAAAGATTTTAATCCTTTTTAAATCCATTTATTTGGTTTCTTCGTAAACGAATTTATTTTACGCAAGGAATTCTATTTCTCTTCGAATTGACGTTTTTAAACTCGGATTTAAGTTATTCCTTTTCCTAAAAATGTTTGAATACGTTTATATAATATTTTCAACAAGTAAATATTTTTATTAGTCGTTAATGATTTTATTACGAAGCTTCGCGAATAATTATTTTCTTACGCGAGGTTTACTCGAATTACTTTGAAATGCCTTTAACTATTTTACGATTATACTTTTTATCAACTTATAAATTATTTGAGGTCATTTCTTCACATTTTGGACCGACTAAGCTTTTGGTCACAAATTTTACTACGTTTTATTAATACGTTTCATTTTATCACGTTAAACCGTAAACGTATGATTATTTTTCTTCCATTTATTCCATGCATTATTATCAAACTCTTCATACTCCCCCTCACTTATTTTTGGCTGGCTGTTTTGTGACTCCTTCACCTAGTTTTCATCTAAATATTAATGCCATTCATTCTTATCAAACCCTTCCATCCTCTTCATACATTTTTTTTGTCATAAAAAAATATATTCATCACCATCTCTTTTCCTTCTTGGCCGTGGCATTCTTCCTCTCTCTTAGGCTGATTTTTGCTCCATTTTGAGTCACAATCGCATCGTTTTTATCGTCATAATAATCCTCTTTCCGATTCCTTCGTTAAGGTAACAATCGATGTTGTTTTCGATCGTTATTTTCCTTGATTTTCTCATTTTTTCTCATGGTATTTTTCCACCATGCTTTTCTTGTGTTGAAGGATTTTTGAATGATCCCGAAGCCGACGAATTTATAATCGACTCGAATTTGGGTTAGAGGTAACGTCGATGTTACTCGGTATTTCACAATTTTAATTGAGTATTTGCATGTATATATTTTTATATTTTATTTTGGCAATATATGTATGTCACGGATTCTGGAAAATTTTTAAAAGTTGAAAATTTGCATGTTTCGATATTTTTATCGCTTTTACGAGATTAACGATTAAATTGTTATATTAATTTGTAAAATCGTAATAATCGGCCTAAACATGTAATATATGTTTATATTCTGTAAAAATGTTGTTTTTGATGATTTTTAATAATTTAGTATTTTTCTGATATTTTTGATATCGATTATTGAATTATTACCGTTTTCGGACAAAAACGATTAAAAGCCGATTTTTAGTTCTAGTACCTAAACAATTTATTTTAATCTGATTTTTGACGTGGTGAAACTTTCTGGTGAAATAGAATTTTCTGAATTTATTCATAATTTTTCGGAATTGTTAAGTGGATGAATTAATTAATCACTTTAAATCATCGTTTATCGTTAAAACCGTGTTTGTTGTTTAAATTCTCGATTTCTGGTCTTTGGTTTAAATCTGGAAAAATTATGATTCTGATGATTTCATATTAAAATGTAATTTTATGATTTTTAGTGCTTTAATAAAATGTTAGGAACGATAAGTTTTATTATTGGAATCGTTAATTGTGAAAACGGGTTTTAAAGACGGTTTTGACGGGATTTATTAAATATGGAATTTTGGGAAAACTGGAAAAATGGTAGATTCTGGAAAATCATGATTTTTAGGTTTAATAATAATTTTTGGATATAAATACTTAAATCGTTTTGTAATTACTATTTTTATTAATCGTTATTGTCGAGATTGGACGATTAACGAGAAAACGCTTTAAAAACCGAGTTTTTAGAGTTCTGGAAATTTTCCTTTCTGGACAGAATGTCCATAAATATAATTTAACTATTTTACGTAATTTTTGTACTATTTATTATAGTCTTTAATTAATAAATATTGATTTTTGGACAAATTGTGATTTATCGTTAAAATGCTTCGTCTTACCTAAAAGAATTATTTTTCCAGCAATTTTGAAAGTATTTAAATCTGAAAATTTAGGAGTTAAGTCATCCCTTAACATACTCTAAATATATTTGTTGGTTTAATTAAATAAAGACGTTCAAATATTTAATTTGATATTTGCCGTAAAATCCTATTTATAGTTTTATCGTCGAAACTAATAATAATTAGGGAATTTTAGTTTTTAACTTTTGAAAACACCCTAATTAGTAGTATTAAAATGTTTAAGACATTTTTAATCATCTTATAACACTTATACGATATTTTAATGACTTCATAAAATCAAATGATCTTACTTTAATAATTAATATCGTTAAGGCCGAAAGTATTAGTTTTATAAATCTATATCGTTTACTAAAATGTGGTATTAGTATGAACTAATATTTTCACTACTTTGATATAATGCTATTTTTAGTAAAGTTTCTAAAAATAGAAGTTTCCTAAAATAGAAAGTTTCCTCTTTTAGAATATAAATGTTTACTTCTTTTATCCTCTTGTTAATTATATTGTTTACAACTTTTGAATATCGATAATGGCTTTGTTTTGGAGTTATGGAATAAGGACAAGTGTGAGGTTAGAGTAATATATTCTGGGGTTTACGTTTTTGCCATCAACTATAAGGCTAGTGTATCAGGAATCGGTACATTGGTTGTTGAACCGGGTGACAGGTATCCCGGGAGTTTTGTACATTTTGACCTTAAGCTTAGGCCTCGCAGTAAGTCGCCGTCATAAGTTGAACTGGGTGACAGGTAATCCCAGGAGGGGTGTGCATTATCTTAAACTAGGGCCACGCATTTATAAGTCGCCGCTCTATTATGGTTGAGTAGCCTAGTTAGAGACCGAAGTTTGATTTGTTTGAACTAAGTTCTCGAAGCTAGTTTTTAGTACTCTCCTAGTGAAAGTCTAGCCGTCTACACTACTCCTATCCATAACACCATTTTGAATATTTTTATTATTATCGATATAATTTGGTTGCAGGTTGGCAAATGTTTTATGTTTTCTTCGGAAAACTCATTTTTATTATATTGTTTTGATACGTGAAGTTTTTCACTGAAAGTTTATTTTTATTATAATGTGTTTTACTGTTTTCCATTTTTACTATTTTTTTTATAATAGTAATTACAGTTTAAAAATCCTGTTATACGGCTGGGAGAACGTTGACGTTGCTCCCCACTGATTGTGGCTGTTATGTTTTTAACATGGCAGGTATATGTGTTTTCCTTCGGGTGGGCTAGCGAGCAGTTATGGATCCTGCTTGTTTTAATCAGATCACTGTATTATGGATTATTAAAACCCTTTTTATGGATTTTATTTATTTATATATTTTGTAGCCATTTTTATTTTTATGGCTTATGTATTGACTTACCATTTTTATTTAATCAAGACATAGCTACAGTGTGTTATAATCCCACTTCTACAGTGTTTCCGTCACTGTATTGCGTTAGAATTTCTAGGGGATTACACCAATTGACAACCTCTCTAGCTGAGCTTGAAGCCCAATTGACGGTTATCAGGGCCGAACAAACGACCATTGCCACCCGTTTGAGTGCCGTGGAGCAAAGGACTCTTAAGGTCAGGAATGAAACTACTGGGCCCATAGCTGAACTGGTCAGCGCCGTTCGCAAACTTGAAGAACAGGTCCACTCGACCACCAGAAACACCATCCTCACGGAAAATGCCCGTACCTACTCGCCCTTGACCGATGAACTGCCCGCTAACCTCAACTTAACGGGCTTACCAATGTTTGACGGGACGGAAGACCCGGTACTCTATATTCGGGCTTTCAAGGACTTTATGGCTGTTAAGGGGGTCAAATCGACCATGTTCAAGCATCTCTTCGTTTCCTCCCTCGAGAAGCACCCGAAAGCCTGGTACTACAGACTCGATTCCAAGAAGTACAATACTTGGGATGATGTGGCAACAGAGTTCGCTCGGAATTATGCCGATAATACCGAGATCCAGACTACGATGCGTACTGTGGAGGTTATGGCCCAAGAGCCCAAAGAAGGTTTCACCAAGTACCTTCAAAGGTGGAGGGCCGAAAGTGTGAAGTTGGTAGACAAGCCCAACGAGAAGATACTAGTGGAGGCGTTCATCAACAACCTCCTCCCTTCCTATCGCGTCCATCTTAGGTATGCCGGCATTTCAAACTTTGCAGTGCTTACCGAAATGGGCATTAGGACTGAAGATGATCTTCGACAAAATGAAGATCTGGGTGAAGCATCTATTGGAGGCTATACTGGACATCAACTTGAGTCCTTAGAAGCTGAATTGACAACACCATCCGAGAGTCTAGATTTGGTTTAAGTCCAAGTCTAAGTTCGAGTCTAGGACGTTCTATTTCTTTCAATTTCAAAGTCAGAGTCAGAGTCAGTTGTATTCTGTCATCTTTTCAAAATTCAATAAAGTCAGCTTTTCAATCTCTCATATATAATTTACTTATGTGTTTCCGAGAACATGATGAACACTACCATCATACACTGTGAGCACACGCACGTGACTATTATCGGCACATCTATAATGACTGCAGGAAATGAGACCCGTGTTTTCCTTTACCTGTTCCATGCCTGGTATAGAAAGCCACATAACTACCCTTAGCAGGAGCGGTATCGAATCCAATGACAAATCTAGGTAGTCTCCTAGTTTGGGTTCAAGACGGGAGGCAAGCCCATTTCCCAGAATAAACACCCATCCAATAAGATCAACCAATCCCTACCTTAGGTGTTAGTCTGACCAACAAAAAAAAACTGGACAAAAAAGAAAAAAAAGTCCAATACAAGAAAAAGCAAAAGGCCAAAACAAAAAAGCAGGCCATTATCAAAAAAAAAAGAGGCACCCATGACCGAGGTTAAGCGGTCAATCCAAATGAAGAATCCCGAGACCGGGGCTAAGAGGTCAACCAAAAAGTATTCAAAAAACCATGACCGTAGTGAAAATGATCAATTCAAAATTATCAATACTCATACCATCCAATAAGGTAGAGACAATCAAGCTGGTCAGCTAACACCACATTTAGCCTTCCCACATTACAACCCTCAAGACCTTCCCGAGACCCAGGCCAGAGACAGCCCGGAATTTTGAGGATTCAAGCTCCATAGGATACCCCTAACCATTAGGGCCAGACATGAAAACCAGATCTCGCATTATCAAAACTTATCCCGATCAAAGTTCGAGCCATTCTACTCGGCTTCCCTTTTACATAACAAAATTCACAATCACCATACAAAGACCCGAGAGCAAAACTCGTCAAATCCCCCCGAGAGCAAAACTCGTCAAATCCCTCGAGAGCAAAACTCGTCAAATCCCCCGAGAGCAAAACTCGTTAAAATCCCCGAGAGCAAAACTCGTTAAAATCCCCGAGAACAGAACTCGTTAAAATCCCCGAGAGCAGAACTCGTTAAAATCCCATCCCAATTCTTCTCATTCAAACCAGTTACCAACCCCGAACACGGGAACTCAAACTGCGGTCGGCATAGAACATGCTCAAATAGTTCACACCACCTCTGGGGGCTATCCCGGAGAACGCTCACAGTCACAGGATCAATATCCTAACCATTCTAGCCCTTTGATCAAGACATCACTGGGAATGCGCCTAGCCTACACCATTGCTATGGCTAGTTACATACAAAGCCCTAATAAACTAGGCACCATAATCCACTGAACTACGGCTTGGTTTGATTTCACCACATGTGAATACGTAGGCAGCCTTTCAACAGAGGCACAACCACCCACTTTGACACACATTCAAAAAGCACCATCATTCCGGTCACGACACTGTCATGTTCTCGACAGTTAGCTTTGTCATTCTGGGGGCTTCTCCTAGGCAGAAGTTCTCCATCCACTCACATAATCCAAATACTTTCAAAATCTAGCCTCCTTTCAACAGTGTGTCCTAGTACTCGGCTCACTCGAGGACAAGAATCTGTCACGACTCGAAGCAATACCCACCTTGGAAATGTACCCCAAAAAATCAAAAATCCAGAAGAGCACTAGACTACGGCATTGCTACTGCTAAAAGTCCTGTCATGCCAAAACAGTCTCATTACAGACTATTGCAATCCCCCCATAGCACATCCTTCCTATTCCGAGGATTCGACCGTGTTGTCACTCGCCTAGGCTACGGAATAGCGCAACTTAAGAGTCTTGTGATCTTAGGTGGTCCACCTCCTTGCCAAGTCACGGTCCAACCCTTAGAGAGTCCAAGTCGTGTCTGTCAACTCGTCCTGTCGCGTCCAGAGTCGAGTCTGCCGGTAGGCCTCTCTTTTCAAATTCTCATTTTAAAATTTGCAAAAACTTAGCCATTTGAAAAAAATCTTTTCGACAAGGTCAAATTTCAATCCATTTAAACTGCAAATTTCTTTTCAACTCTTTCAATTTTGAAAACCTATTTCCTAGCACGTGAGTTGCTTTCAGGACTTCGATTTCAAAATGCAGCAAAAAATCATTTTTATTCTCCAGCGCGAGTCATATTTGTTTCGCCTACGTGTTGCATGCAAAATTTTATGTGACTTATACAGGTACAAATCACGACAGCGCAATTCACATAACTCCCCAGCGGCATTTAACAAGATGAGCCCATATATAGGCGCACCTAAGTCTTATACGACGAGTTCAATTCCCTACGGAGTTATCATCAGCTCAGGTACATTTCTAATCCATGGCCGGCGGGCCCTTCACGCAGGTCTATTGGACCTTAAACGACCCGACCGGAAGCTACCGGGTTTTAATCCTTGATTGACCTGGTGGCTACTCTGACTTTCGCCCTGTCCAAGCCTCAGTCAGAGTGGGGGCTCTGTAGACACCCACATTTTGACCGCCAGGTGTCTATAGTAGTTTCCGACAAACACCCGATGATCGGACGCTAACGTGCTTTAACGTACTCGGAAATGGGCTCGAAATCAATGGCATTTGGCCTAGGCATTTTACGAAGTACAAATTTCACAAAACCAACCTCAAATTCAGGCCCAGTGGGTCGTTTCGAGTCAAATAACACTAATTTGGGTCGAATCCGACACCGGGGGTAAAACCGTCTTTTAGCGACCGAGTCAAAACCCGGTCAAAGATATTTCCCGAGACTTGTGGACCGACCGTGATGTCTCACGTGTCCTGATCGGACTCCAACTCCACAAATAAATCAGCTCCACAAAATAATAAACAATTCCGTTTAAGGTAGAATTCGATCCCAAGTAGGAATCATATCCGAAAACCGATTCAAACACCCAACCGAGTACAATTACTCGGCCGAGTAGCATGAACCAGCCGAGACTCCTTTTCTTCCCTCACAAGAAAACGGAATTCTCGTTCTCCTCAGCTTCTTACCCAAGCGGTAATTCTAGTACAAGCACATCTCTCCTAAGTCAAGGTCGGGAACCCCTATAAATAGGACCTCCCATTCAACACTTTAGACACAATTAATTCATACAATCCCACACACACATTGATTATCGACATCAAATCTTCACATCATAAATACACAACTTTTTACCAACCATCCTTACACTTAGCATCGAGAAACCGATAATACAAACCCGAAGGAAACCGGACCGATTTCCGACACCCTTCACCTGTCTCGTCCAAACCGAACCCCCCTAGCCGAACCAAACATCACTCGACGCTCCCGTTCCTAGCCACATTCCGACGAGCCCCGATCCGAGTCAACAAAAGCATGTAGGTTGAGGGTGTACTAAACCCGATTTCTCCTTTCTTCTCCTCCCTTCTCTTCGTCCGTTTTTCTTATGGGTCAAGAGTCGTTTTTTTATTTTTTCTAATATCGTTATTAACGAAAAACTATTTTCATAACAAACATTCTGAAAAATACGATATCGATTCGCTATAATCGAATATTGTATCGAAAGGAATTATATTAAGATCTCGACGATATCAAAATCGTTACATCTTTTTCGTTCAAAATTCTTTTCTTTTACTTTTCGTTCAAAACAAATTATTTTACAAAACCTTTTTTAATTCATTCCGAACATCCGATATCGATTTCATAATCGAATATTGGATACGACGAATATCGAAAACATGAATCGAATACAAATTAATTCATATTTTGTACACGATTCATCAAATTTAGCAATTTCGAACAAAAAATAAAAACCGGACAGACCCGTACGCGAGTCGCGCCACGACCGAGCGACTCGCGCACAAGCCTGAAACCCGGACCGTTTTTTCAACTTTTCGGTCGTTTTATTATTTATTCTACGAAACAATTTCTAAAATTTACATCTTTTCCAAAACTATTCCTAATATTTGATATTGATTTCGTAGTCAATTATCGAATATAGCGAATATCGAAAATATTAATTCGAGTACGAATCATGCAATATTCGTACGCGATTTAATAAATCAAATTTTCAGAAAACCGCGTCCAAAACCAGCCCGACACGCGACTCGCCGGCGAGCCGCGTGGTCGGCTGTCCCGACGCACCCTTTCCGTTCTTTTTTATATTTTTTCGAACATCGTTTTTTTACACAAAACAACGTCTTTTTTAACGATATTTTTCAGATTTTGATTTTTCTCGATCTCGCATATTTATTTCTTGCTATTATTATTTACAAATCGATACTAACTCGTTTGTTCATCTTTTGTAGCAAATTCATCCTTTTTATTTCATTTGTTTTATTATACTAAAACGAATCTCACATGTTAAATTCAACTTTGACGTTAATTAACTTTTCATGCATTAAACCGACTTAGCAACCCGTTCAATTCCTCACATGCTTAGGAAAACAATGTTTGCATATCATTCATCGTTCAACTAACGCACGCATTAAAACGTCATTCGATATCCTAGTAGAGGCCGCTAATGTGCGGGCGGGGTTGGGTGTTCTTAGTGAACTTCCCAACACGTACCCTCACCCCTTACTCAGAACCGTGGTTTCCGGATGTCCGAAACCATTGGCAACGAGAGTCATTCAATATACGATTAACCGCTCAAGTCGGCATCTGTATCGAACTGCAAAGGGACGAACCCAATAAACTCTGACATCGGAAATGGGCCGTATTTTGTACACGGCCCACTACGACATAGAGTGGGCTCGAACGGTTCCGAATAACCATAAAATTCGGTGGCGACTCCGACTTCGATTTAAATTTCCATTTGACCATCTCATGGAGATTCATTCGCCTCCCCAAAACCCGCGCGTGGCCGCGTCGGGGTGGACTTATGTCATGTCCACACAACACAATAAACATGAATCACTCTAAAACAACATAAATAAAGATGATCAAAACAAAACAATAATGAAAGAACAATAAAAGAAACGATATTGAAAGAACAAGATTAAATCTAAACTAGAGATTAGAGAGTGGAAGAAAAATATACCAACTATGAAGATCAACAATAAAGAGGAAGATTGCATAAATAAAGGTTGAACCTTTGATGAAGAGAAAAGAGGATTTGTCACTAATCCCTTAATAATCTTCGCAAATCCTCAAATAAAAACTTGAAATAATCTTCTACAAACTTGGAAATAAGATCTAAAGGAAGGAAATTGATGGAAACTATGAAGATCTACTACTAAATTACTATGTAAACTACTAGAATTGTAGAGAATTACTAAACTACTAGAAGGATCTACTAATGGATGGTAGTATGCTAATGGAAGTGTTATGGTAATGTGATGGTGGCTTAGGCAACAAACTAGGGTACACATATATATAGTAAACCCTTAATGGATCTCTTAACCTATAGCCCAAATCCATCTTTTTGCTCCATTAGTGAGACAATCACCCTTTAGTCTTCATGAGGTGGAACTTTGCCCCATCGTACACGGATCAATACCGCCGGGTGAAATTTCACCCGGTGGTTTTCTTCGGGTTTTGCAATTTTGGACGCCTTTACCGTCGGTCTAAACTTCACCCGATGGGCGAAATTTTTCCCGGTCATTTCGCCCAATGGAGAAGCTCGGTGAAAATCTTCAGGGAGCCAAATTTACCGTCGGGCGAAATTTCGCCCGGTGGTTTCTCATCGGGTGAAATTTCACCCAGTTATTTTTCTAGCCTCTTTTCTTGTCTCATTCTTCGTCGTATGATTGGATGGCTTTGAACTTTAAGTTGTGTGCTCTGCTTTTTGGATGACATTCCCCTCTCTTGTGCTTGTGGAAGCCAGGTCAAGCTTTTGGTGCCAAAACCTATCAAAATTAATAGATAAACTACCAAAAACACGTAAAACGCACAAGAGAGACGCTAATGCGAGAAATACTCAAAATAGGGCGATAATCGCACTCTAATCTCGCAAAACGAGGGAAAAACAGGTCTAAATAGGAGGAAAAACGGTCTAAATTTAGCACACAACAATACTTGAACCGCTCCCGTGTCTATGACGATACTCCACGAGCCTGTTTTCCGAGACTATTGGCATATAGGTTGAGGGTGTACAAATCTCGTTTCCATTCTTTAACTCCTTTATTTGTTTATACACTAACTACTAACATTACTAACTTTTAATTTCTTGTATTACTAACATTTACATCTCGCATCTAACTTTTACTTTTCCTTTCTTAACATCTAACTCGACTATAAAATACTCACCTTTAATGTACCGAATACAAAGGGTGTAACACCCCTGATTTTATAAATTAAATTAAATTTAAGTTATGTTCGTATTTTTATTTTGTTTGCGATTTAACTCGTAATTCTTAAATTTATTATAAAATGAATTTATCGTTTAACCGTTTCAAACTCCTAAAACTCTATTTGTCTCGGAATACCTTCTTATATTTAAAACATATTTTTGATTCTGTTTCGAATTATTTTATACATTTAATTTAATTCTTATCGAAAGTCTATTTCGGCGATTTAAATTCTAAATTCTTTTTATTTATTTATATTTAAGCTTGAATTTCTATTTTCGGCTCAAAACTCATTTATTTTAAGTTTCGTCAAAACATCTTTTACCTTTCGTCGAGAAATCAATTTAATTCACTTTATCAAAGATTTATTATTTATCGGGAAATACTATTTCAGCGTCTAATTATTTATTTCTATATAATTCATTTTCAGCTCGAGTAATTATTTATATCTCGAGAAACATTTATTATACTAATTTTATTTGACGGCCCGATTATTTATTAATTTTATTAACTCGTTTAAATTCGATTCTTGGGGCAGTCAACTTATCGTTACGAAATTCGTCTCCTACCCTATTCATTCCTCCTTCCTCTTCATCTTCACCAAATTGCTTCATCACCTTATCTGCTCACCCATCTTCATCATCATCAATCTTCCTTCTTCTCTTCTTATTCCTTTTGTTGCATCGTTTTACTGTGTGATGCTGCTCTTGTCGTTATGCTGCTGCTGTCCTTTCTACGCCCGATTGGTTAAGGTAACATCTTTCTCCTTCTCGCCCTCTCCTTTGTTTTCTTTGTTTCCTCTTCTTCGTCCTGCTTTCCGTGATCGTCGTTGTTTGTTTCCTGTTGATGTCGTCCAAGTGCTAGTATGGCGTCCAGGCCAGTTGGTGTTGCTACTGTTTTCGATGTGCTGCTATTGTTGTTGGTTGATACTGCTGGTCGATTCTGTTGCTAGTCGTTTAGTGCTCTTCTTCTCTTCCTCCGTCTTCCTTGTTTTCGTTCTCATTTGTCGATATTCTTGCTGCTGTAAGCTGTCCCTGTGGCTGCACCGCTGTGTTGCTACTATTTTGGTTGATGTTAATGTCATCTTTTGCTGATCGTTTTGGCTGCAGCTCATTCTGTCACATGTTTCGGAGTTGTTTGCTGCTGTTTAGATGCTACTAATGCCTTCTGCTCTTCAGTTTTCTGTCCGGTATCGTATACATGATTCCTCGTTGTTTTGATATTGTTCGTGTCCCGGTTTATTGTATTGTTCAGATGTTGTGTTTGCGATTCAAGACGAGCGATGTCCCTCCAATTTATTACTCCGTTCTTGCTATTCTTCCCGTTCATCTCCTAGTTTTCGGGATTTTGTGAGGACCAAGTCGAGGACAAGCACGTGTTTGAGTCGGTTGTCAACTCAAGGTAACTTTAGGACGTTACTCGATTTTATATCGTATATTTGAGTAGTAGAATGTAGTAAATACTTCACCTTCGGTTTTTCTATTTTTATTAGCTACGTATTATTTGCTAAAAGTTTAATTTTTAAATCGTGAACCTTATAAATATTTTATAACTATTCGATATCGTTTTATAAAACGTTAATAATTTTAATATTAATGATCGTTATAATATTTTGTTTGTTATCGTGACACTAGTACTAAATAATATCGATTTCGTATTTGTTAATTTATAATTTTAACTCAAATCGTATTTTAAATATAATAATCAAGATTGTATTCTCATTTAATAAATAATTTTCATTTTACGATTTGTACTAATAAACTAAATAGTCGTTTTGTTTGAAATACATTTTTAGTCGAGACTATTTTCACTAATAATTTCTTATTTGCTTCCGATTGACTATTTTTAGTGAAATCCGTTTTATTTAATAATAAAAGCTATTGGTTAAAAATAATTTGAAATCTTTGTAAATCTCATTTCTTTTATAAGACTCGTTGACTCAATTAATTTTGATATCGTTTTTCTTAAATTTATAGTTTTAACTCGATTTCCTAATTATGTATAAAATACTATATATATTGACTTATTATATTTTTTTTATATTCTGAGTAACGAATTTATAAAGATATTAAAGTTATGATAACAACGATAATAATAAAATGTTAATTTCGTTAGAAATGCTATTTTTATATGTTTCACTTATTTTAATCACTTACGTATTTTCTATAACAATATTTCTATTTTAAGTAAGTTTCTAAATATAGTAAGTTTCTATTTATAGAAAGTTTTCCTTTTAATATAAAATGTTTATCCTTATTTTTATCTTCATATTATTTACTGTGATTATTTATTTTTGAATATCGATAATGGTTGTTTTAGAGTTATGGAATAAGGACAAGTAGTGTGGGGTTAGAGTAATATAGTCTGGGATGTAGGTTTTTGCCATTAGCTATAAAGTCGGTGTGTCTATTTGGGGCACATTTGGTTGTTGAACTGGGCGTAGTTTCGCCCAGGAGGGTGTATGTTTTGACCTTAAGCTAGATATCGTATCGTGTTAGTCACCGTCAGCTGAACTAGACATTATTGTTGTCTAGGAGGGGTATGCACTACTTAAACCAGGTACGCAGTCCTGTTTTAGTTGAGTTGCTTAGTTAGTGTAACACCTCCATATACTCAGGAGCCTTACCAAGACATTTCCGAGTAAATAGAGATGTTACCATCTCAATTTCCCGAGGTAGTAGCTCATTACAATACAATACGGAATGCCAACCGATTATCTAATTTAACATTACAACTCGTTACTATTACAACTCTAGTTACACAGCGGAAACTATATGATCTATATAAACAGGAACGCTTGTGCATTCACCTGTACTATGTTCAGGCCATTAATCGCGTTCACCCCAATCCCGTACATGCATCCCAACATCCAAACACATCACAACATACATAACCTGCATTATAGACTGCTCTCCAGTTGACGAAAAAATCAATTGGATCATCACAGACACGTCAGACATATACACCAGATCAGTTTACGATAACATTAAATAACATTTGTACAACCAACATCACAAACATCAGTATCAGATCATCATCATCATCCCTATTATCACTATCGCGACCGCAGTCACGCCCCGTCAGTCCGAGTGTGCACACCCCTTCTAGGCTCTCCTAGGAGGAAAGATTAGGGAAGGTTCCGAGATCAACCGGACCTAGCTAGTCCTAGCTAGCTTCTCTCAATCAGCACACAGCCGCAATATCAACAGGCACACAGCCGCAATATCAATAGGCACACAGCTGAAATCTCAATAGGCACACAGCCGCAATCTCAATATAACCACTATACCATTCATTACATATCATACAAAATGCATACATACAACGTAAACTGAGTAAGGATAACCTTACCTCACAACGCGTCACAAGAAGGCATTCGTGATGAAATATGTTCTTCTACTCATTCAACCCTTAAACACAACATAACTCTATATTAAAACCAACTAGAAGAATCCTAAAACTACTACCCATTAAATTTTGGAACAAAAGAAAAATACATAAATAGAGTAGTCTCAGTCGGGACCAGCCTGTCCCAGTCGAGCACTCTCACACAATTACAACCCAACATCAATAGTTTAACAATAATAGGGATCATGATGCTCCGTACGTGAATGACATAAATACACCGACATATTCAATAACCCAAACATTATACCTCCTTAAGGCACCACGACAAGGATAGACTCATCAATCGGAAATCGTTCAGGGATAGGATCAACATTTGGAATCACCAACAACGATGATGATAACATACTATAACCTTGACAACCCACTCCTAAGGTCGATATCGGGTACATACTCAACACAAGACGTACAAACGTATGACTAGCAACATTCCCGAACACATAATTCGAGTCACTACTCCTGAAAGCCTTATATGGAGGACGTGTTGGTTGCAGGTGCGCAAGGGACGCGGCCAGGAACCCGGAGGGCGGTAGAGGACAACGGTTGACATCGACACACGGATGCAGGGGAGACGGCTGCCTTAGACGGCCACCACAGACGGTGGGCAGCCATAAAAGGCGACAGTGGTTGGATAATAGGAGTGAGGCGTCGGGATTCGTGGTGTTTGAAGGTTCAAAATGTTGGGGGCAGAAGGTGGGTATATGAGGAAGCGGTTGTAGGGTATGCGGTGAAAGAAAGTGAAATAAGGGGAAATGAGGAGTGCGTGATCTTGAATAGAATAAAGGGGGGTGTGAGGTCATGGAAATGGATTTGGGCTATACAACTTAATACGTGAGGTATCACTTAATAATAGGGTATTAAGTTAGTACCATTAAATTTACATTAGGGGTAGCTTTACATTGTTTGGTTACGGAATACGGGTATTATAAATGGGTTAAAAGTAACGGTTCAAACAATAATACATGCTACTACCCATAGAAGAAACCCGGGATAACATAAAATACGAGTATCAAAATAGGGTTATTACAATCTACCCTCCTTATAAGGAACTTCGTCTCGAAGTTCAGCACTCAGCTAACGTAATTAAACACACCCAATCTCGTCATGAACGGTCACCTCTACTAATATTATAATCGTAACTAACATCACTAACAGTAAGCGGATAAGAGTATTACAATCTACCCTCCTTATAAGATACCATCAGGATCCAACCAATAACGACACCTCTCGACTAACAAACACCTCTCACTATTCACCCTTAATTGAATACATCGTAACAGGACTCATCCGATAACTAACTATTGCATCTGCATCATGTACTACTGACTAACTATCCACGCACTTATTACTAACGACACCCATTCGACCATATTACGTGACGACTGGCACGATCATTAAGCACACATATTATAGGAAAATACGGGAACAATGAGGTATGACATCCTACCCTCCTTACAAGGAACTTCGCCCCGAAGTTCACCAATCCTATACTCGCGCTACCGAACACATCTCATATGATGACACTATCTTGACACTAACGAGATCACTGTTTCCTCAGCTCTCTTATATATATAACACGTTATTCAATTATTAAAGGACATCACAATAAACTATTCAAACAAATATACTAGTAAGCGTTGACCGAGGGTGAGAAATGAATATCTGCAATCAACTCAAAGGATCCACAAAATGATTGTCAACTCATTTCTCATATACATAGCTTCATTTGCTCCTTTCACGACCTTCAACGCTTCTGGCATCATGCCTAGCACGATAGTCCGTTCATGTTCATAATGCCTAGCACGATAGTCGCGAGGGGTTCTACCCCGCATTCATTCACATTTCACAACATAAATTCTCTTTTTACTAACAAATGTAGGCATCATCACTTAAATTGTTCTCATGGTTCAACATAAGTACTGACAGACTATTTGCATACTCATTCTCACACATCATACTCCACAAATTTAAGATATATAAATTGCTTATTAGTACCACCGTGTTTATCCTCATCAAACTTGTCATGACTCATTTTACCTGCTACGATATGCCACATCTAATACACCTGTAACTTTACATAATTGCATGACCCTCAATTCGAGACCCTCTTGCATATATGAGCACCATGATTATCACACAAGTAATTCAAATAGTTCACACAAATACGATTTTTCCACGCTCGGGACTTAATGCTCTGTGACATTCTACTTTACTGCATGAACTCAGGATTGTGATGTTACGACCTTGTATTATACCCGACCTGCTGACATCGAAACATATGTGATGACACGACAAATTCACAGATATACCTTGGACCCCTTACTATTCGTTATTCTAGATCCTCGTACTATAATTGTACCTATTATCCTTCTTTAGTGGATCTTAATATTGTGATTCTTCTTTCCACCCTGTTTGTATTGCTACTCTTATTTTATACCATTAGACTCATTACCCACCATTATCACGACATTCTAACAAGGGATTTAAACGACACTGCATTCTCATGACATCTCTTCATTATATCTCTCGACTTGGTTTATCATTAAGACACGTATTCCCAATCTATATTATGATAACTCGTTCACACTAATGTATATATCTTTAACATGTTTGGACTCACATGCATACATATGTACTGAGAAAACGCATAAGCAGGAAATGTAATCATCACAGTAGGTAAACAATATAACTAAACATTCTTGGATGACCGCATTAACAACTTCAGAGACAATTAACAGGCGACATTTATTTCTTAGGACTCCAACAACTAATCAAGTAGCTCATGAGGTCTTAGGTTCACATAAGTTCTAAATATAGACATTAGCATATGACATAAGAGCAACAATCAACCCGTAGACATTATAAACTCATCGACCAATAAGTATGGACGGAAAACTCATCAGAGATGTACAAGATTAATTAAAACCAGCATTTGACTTGTTCACCTAACTTGTCAAAATTCTTTACATTTATCACGACCAAAATCTGAAAATTAATGTCATGCTTAACTGTACATAAGTTGAGTACTCGGTTCGCTGTTTGATGACTCGACCTTTCCTGACTTCTCATTGGAACGACTCCCACTTATTGGATACGTGTAGCGATGTTCTTTATTACACAAGCGACATATGACCATGACAAATTTATATGATAACACGTTTAGCGTTGGCACAAATGAACATGACCTATTATAACCCGAATTTACCCTTAATTCATAATTAGTGTATAAGGCAGACTCCATTACATCATACGATAAGGTAGCTAATTTCACATCAAAACTTTCACTTGAACAAAGCAAGATATTTTTTTTAGTGCCTTCAAACATGTTTTCAAAAAAATTGCTTTTATAGTAGAAAAATCACAATCAAATCATCATAACTCGAAACAGTGTAAAACGGTGGGGTTAGATTCGAAAAACATCCCTTTACAACTTCCTAGTTAAAACTTATTTAAAATTCTAAACGTAACGGTGATTCGCAAAATTATTCTCATGAACTATAAAAATTTCGATAGGTATAACGAGTTTCAAATCATATATTTGGGCAAAACCAAGTTTTAACATTATCCAAACTCTGATCTTCAAAGTGATCTCAATAAAAAAAATTCAATGATAATTTAATCTCTAAGTAAGGTGCATAATGGAAAACTTGACCACTAGCAAATAGGTTGAAGTACTTGATTCAAATCCCAAAATTTTACAGTGAAGAACTAGACTTAAAATGAACGTGAGTCTCTTTTCAAGCTTTTGTGAAATAGGCATTGTAAACAGGTAAAACAATTCAGCAACACATTGTCCATGTTAACGAAAGTGTTTTAAGTTGTTCGGATATTATCTCGACACGGTTAGCAAAAATGTTTGTTTATGTCATCAAAACATATCTCAGAAAACAGATTATTCAGGCTAGATGAAGTACTGTAAATGTGTATGTCATTAACTCAACATGAGATTTTATAAATACTCATTTAAGCCATCAAGAATAGGAATCAACAGGGTACGACTCAGAACATATCAAATTGACAAGGAAGCACATAAACTCGAAATGAAACACAAATGTTCAAGTGTCTTGACAGAAATTCACATTAATGAATACGACACCACAGATATATCACTTTAATAACACTTTGTACTCAAATTAAATTAATAAACAGAATTCGATTTCACACTTTATCTTGTTAATCACATTGCATTAATCAGGGTGAAATAGAAACGACGCATTTATATATACATTGTTGCTCCCTATAATACAAACAGATCGACATAATTCCAGATACCACACGCGCTTTCAAGAACCGATTAATAGACAAGTTCATTTACGTCATTACGAGAGAAGGATGAGGATCAAAAGGGACTTCTCGGATAGACATAAATCAAGTAACTCCCATTAACTCAAAACTGATCTCCAGTATTCTTACATTGTTCGACTATTAGTCTCATTAACTCGTACTAGATTCACATGCGACAAAGTTCCATCAACACGTCACGACACCATTAAACTTCTAAATACAGATCCTTGTTAACATGAAGGCGGCTTGTACATTACATTGGAGAGGAAACATATAATACTCGAAACAGAATGCAAGTATCAAGCTACTTTTGAATAACATTCACATTACGGCACACTTAAACCACGTAAGTTATCGACCCTCTTAACATATTACGACGCATATACCATCACCAAGTATTAATCTCCCTTACAGTAACGTGAGACGACTACAGTATATTATTTTTATTTGATAGACACAAATTACCACAAACTCCACTAATGAAACTCATTTATCGCTTATGACACTACTACGTCCAAACACCCAAGTGATGTATCCTACATTACTACCTAACCCTGGTTATGATCGTTCTCCCACTCAAGAATGATCGAAGCATACCTTGACCCTACTTACTATAACATATAGCTCATATCGCCCCTTACTAATTATTATACCATGCTAACACCGTAACTACGTACTAGTCACAACTCAGTTTATATTGCTCACAACATCATACGCATCAAACTGAGCAATCAGTTATCACAGGCAGTCATCACAAAATAATCACTGCATCACGACGTATCCCTTCCTAATGTACCCCATCTCATTTCTCACACGCGGTTACCGGGTCAACACCAGGAGGGCCAGAGGTGATATAAGGACTTCTCCTCAACCGATTTTAGGGGGGCTCCTGATGGTCCATCACTGGGGGTTCATTTTATTTTCCTAGGTTCATTTATTCAAGCTCCAGGATCGATCGCTCTGATATCACTTTGTAACACCCCCATTTACCCAGGAGCCTTACCAAGACATTTCCGAGTAAATAGAGATGTTACCATCTCGATTTCCCGAGGTAGTAGCTCATTACAATACAATACAAAATGCCAACCGATTATCTAATTTAACAATACAACTCGTTCAAGGACGTATTACGCACTAAGCCAATTCAAGAGATTGTTGGAATCCCGGGGTTGAACTTTAGTGACAATGAGGAAGATGATATTGAAGTGGGAGAGTTACACGTTAACCACGATGATGAATTGATCAGTGACGAGAGTATCCAATGGATAACTCAACATAGTAAGAAGAGGGGGACTCAGGAAACTATTATTCCTGAAACTCCTCAATCACTTGAGCAGGTGAATATGATGCAATTTACTGACGAAGACACGAAAGAGGAGGTTGAATACTGGAATAATGCGGTGTATTGCTTCGTTCTTGGAGCTAACCCACCGTGAGAAGTTTTCAACGGATTTTTAAATCGAATATGGCGACAACATGGTGTTGATAAGGTGTCAGGCCTGGAAAAAGGAATGTTTCGGGTGCGGTTTAAGGAAGCGAAATACAAGGAGGCCATCCTAGCGGCTGGTCACTTTTTATTTGATTCTAAACCGTTGATTGTGAGACCATGGGATGTAAATGTGGAATTAACAAAAGAGGGAGTGAAGAATGTTCTGGCTTGGATCAGGATTCACGATCTTCATGTTCGATTCTGGGGCAAATGTTTGCCAAGGATTGCGGGTTTGGTAGGTCCATTCCAAAAGGCCGATCAACCCACTTCTGACAGGACAAGACTGGCCTTTGCCAGGGTGCAAGTAGAGCTACAGGTTGATCAGAAATTCCCGGAGACAGTAGAATTTTTGGACGAGAAAGGGAAACGATTGGCTCATAAAATTGAGTATGAGTGGAGGCCAACTGTATGTTCTAAATGCAAGGGAGTCGGGCATGACAGTAGCTCCTGCAGAACACCAATTGTAAGGAAGACAGAGCTAAACCTGAAATGGAGGCCTGTGACTAAAATTGTGACTACAGCAGCTCCTGCTGTTGTTGCAAGCTTAGATAAGTCGAGGCCATTAGATGCTGAGAATGATAATGTTGTACAGCGACCTCATATCAATAGCAGCACCTATAAGGAGGCTGTTGTACATCAGGGATTAGATGAATTCCCACCGCTGGAACGTGACAGTACACCCAAACATATGGGTGTAGGTAATGTTGAACCTCCTCCTCCTCCAAATTTATCATGAATAACATCGGATTCTGGAATGTTAGGGGTATGAACAATGTATACAAACAGAGTAGTATTATGCTTTTTGCTAAGAATAATGATATAGGCCTTTTTGGTCTATTGGAGACAAAAATAAAGACTCTTCAGATGAATAATGTTTGTTCAAACATGTTGGAGGGGTGGAGTGTTACTACTAACTCCTCTTTCCATAAAGGGGGTAGAGTATGGATTATTTGGAGGCCTCGTTTATTTGATGTCAGCGTCCTGGAGGCAACGGCTCAATATGTGCATATCAAAGTCCAGGTTAGAGCTAATTTGAAGGTATTTCATTTGACAATGGTTTACGCGTTTAATGAAGGGAAGGATAGAGTTCCGCTTTGGAACAGACTTACTCATTTAGCTCTGTCGATTAATTGCCCGTGGGCTGTAGCGGGGGACTTTAATACGGTGTTAACCCCTCAAGAACGACTAGGTGGTAATACCAAGCAAAGAGACATGGATGATTTTATTGATTGTGTAAGCAAATGTGATTTAACTGACCTTCCTGCGACGGGGGCATACTTCACATGGACTAATAAACAAGAGCCTCAAGATAGAATTTTTAGTAGGATTGATAGGTTCTTGGTTAACTCTTCTTGGATGGACGTTTTTCCTGATATGAGTGCTTATTTCCATCCTCCTGGACTGTTTGATCACTGTCCGTGCGTGGTCTCTGATTCTAAGATGAGGACAGCTACAGGTAGAAGATTTCACTATTTTGCAATGTGGGGTAAGCATCCGTCTTTCCTGCAATTGGTTGCTGATATGTGGAATAAGAATTATGTGGGATATAAGATGTTCTCTGTTGTTAAAAGACTTAAAGTGCTGAAGTTTCCGCTGAGACAATTGAATAAGGAATGCTTTTCGGATATCAAATGTAGAGCAGCCCAAACAAAACAGCAACTTGCAGCAATTCAGAACATGATGGCTGCAGACCCGACGAATATAAATCTGATTGGAGGGAAAGGATGCTTTCTGCTACCTTGTCTGATCAATTGCAAGCCAGGAATAGCTTCTTGAGTCAAAAGGCAAACATGAAATGGATTGAAGATGGCGATTCTAACACGGCTTTCTTCCATGGTCAATTAAAGAAAAGATACAGCTGTAACAAAGTAATTCAGATTGAAGACAAAGATGGGAATTTATGCTCTGATGCGTATGGTATCCAGACTGCTTTTCTGGACTATTATACGCAGCTACTTGGTAGCAGTAACCCCACGGAACCTATCAGGCCACAGGTTATTTCAATGGGTAGGAGATGCACTCCAGACCATGTGACCGAATTGGAGAGATAGGTGACAAATGCTGAAATTAAGCATGCCTTTTTCAGCATTCCACCAGAGAAAGCGCCGGGACCCGATGGATATTCTAGCTCATTTTTCAAAGACAGCTGGTCAGTTATTGGTGCGGATATATGTGATGCAATTCACGAATTCAGATCTAACTCACTGTTAACTCAGATTAATGCTACTAGCATCAGTTTGATCCCAAAATGTGACATGCCTACAGGTGTGAAGCAATACCGACCTATAGCCTGTTGCAATATGATTTACAAGGTCATATCCAAACTTCTTTGTAACAGGTTAGCTTCTATTCTTCCTGATCTTATTGGTGAGAATCAAAGTGCCTTTGTGAAGGGTAGGTCGATAATTGAAAATGTGCTTATATGTCAAGACATTGTCCAGTACTATAATAGGGCCTCTTCCTCTCCTCGATGTTTATTCAAGATTGACCTTCAGAAAACCTATGATTCCATTGAATGGTCTTTCTTGGAGCAAATGCTCATGGGTTTGAATTTTCCGGTGAATTTCAGAACAAAAATTATGGCCTGTGTGACTTCTCCTTCCTACACTTTGAGCCTGAATGACAATTGTTTTGGGTATTTCAAGGGGAAAAGAGGGTTGAGGCAAGGGGACCCTATTTCCCCTCTCCTATTCACTCTCTGTATGGATTATTTGACGAGAATGATTGCTTATGCAACAGACAAATGGCCTTTTCAGTACCATCCCCTCTGCAAAAGCCTGAAACTAACCCATTTAATGTTTGCAGATGATCTTTTAATGCTCTGTAAGGGTGATATTAACTCCATAATGCTTCTTATTGGAGCCTTTTCATCTTTTTCTAGAGCTTCAGGGCTCACGATGAATGGCTCAAAGTCTGAGGTATTCTTTAATGGGGTCAATGAGACTGTTAAGAATGACATAAAGCAGGTTGTGGGTTTCAGTGAGGGATCTTTGCCTTTTAGGTATTTGGGGGTTCCCATTTAAGCAGGTAGGCTGACTAAACTGGAATGTAATATTTTGGTTGAGAGGATTGTCAAGAGAGTTAGAAGCATTGGTGCTCGGAAGTTTTCATATGCAGGAAGACTAACCATTGTGAACTCGATTTTAAATACGCTACATTCTTATTGGGCTAGCATCTTTGTCTTACCTAAGGCAATCATCAGGAGAATTGAGGGAATGTGCAGGAATTATCTCTGGGATGGAACTTCTGAGTATATTAGGGTCCCCCTTGTGACGTGGGAGAAGATCATTTTAGACAAGCAGGAGGGTGGTTTAGGGATTAAAAAAGCAGAGACCATGAATATTGCTGCCATCACTAAACTGGTTCATTGGATCTACCAAAATGAAGAACGATTATGGGTCAAGTGGGTCAACAACATCTACCTCAAAGGGCAAGATTGGGGTCCATATCAGACTCCAATTACTGCTTCTTGGGCTTGGAAATGTATCTGTAAGGTGAAAGAGAAGGTCAAGCATGGTTTCCCCAATGGATTATGGCAAGGGAACTATAGTGACTACAATATCAAAGATGGATATAATTGGCTTAGGGGACCTTACCCTGTTATGGACTGGCACCCGATTATTTGGAATAGCTGGAATGACCCTAAGCATGCTTTTGTTACTTGGTTAGTGAAGCAAAAAGGACTAAATTGCAGAGGTAGATTACATGAACTGGGATTCTGTCAGGAGGAAGAATGTTGTCTTTGTGAGACTGATACGGAGACCATTGAGCATTTATTCTTTGAATGCGTGTATAGTGCCCAGGTTATTAGACATGTTGAGGATTGGTGTGGATTCAGATTGAATATTTCCGTGGCAGGTGCGAGTCGGTTGCATATGCTGAAACATAAGTTGCATACGATGCTCTGGACTGCTGTACATTACCAGGTCTGGATGCAAAGGAATAATGCAAGAGTGAACAAGGTGCTAAAAATGCCTAATCTGGTGGCTAACTTAGTTATCCAACAGAGCAAGAAGAGGATGAAAGCAAAAGTGCCCCTTTTGATTCAGGGGGATACTTGTTGGAGTAGACTACGGAACAATTGATATTCATTTGATTCTATTAGTTTTTTTTATTTGTGTATCCTGAAAACGTGTTGATCAGCTATTCCTGATCAATTGTAAATTCTTTTATCTATACCATTTCACATTTTACCAAAAAAAAACATTACAACTCGTTACTATAACAACTCTAGTTACACAGCGGAAACTATATGATCTATATAAACAGGAACGCTTGTGCATTCACCTGTACTATGTTCAGGCCAGTAATCGCGTTCACCCCAATCCCGTACATGCATCACAGCATCCAAACACATCACAACATACATAACCTGCATTATAGACTGCTCCCAAGTTGACGAAAAAATCAATTGGATCATCACAGTCACGTCAGACATACACACCAGATCAATTTACGTTAACATTAAATAACATTTGTACAACCAACATCACAAACATCAGTATCAGATCGTCATCATCATCCCTATTATCACTATCGCAACCACAGTCACGCCCCGTCAGTCCGAGTGTGCACACCCCTTCTAGGCTCTCCTAGGAGGAAACATTAGGGAAGGTTCCGAGATCAACCGGGTCTAGCTAGTCCTAGCTAGCTTCTCTCAATCGGCACACAGCCGCAATATCAACAGGCACACAGCCGCAATATCAATAGGCACACAGCCGAAATCTCAATAGGCACACAGCCGCAATCTCAATATAACCACTATACCATTCATTACATATCATACAAAATGCATACATACAACGTAAACTGAGTAAGGATAACCTTACCTCACAACGCGTCACAAGAAGGCATTCATGATGAAATATGTTCTTCTACTCATTCAAACCCTAAACACAACATAACTCTATATTAAAACCAACTAGAAGAATCCTAAAACTACTACCCATTACATTGGGGAACAAAAGAAAAATACATAAATAGAGTAGTCTCAGTCGGGACCAGCCTGTCCCAGTCGAGCACTCTCACACAACTACAACCCAACATCAATAGTTTAACAATAATAGGGATCATGATGCTCCGTACGTGAATGACATAAATACACCGACATATTTAACAACCCAAACATTATACCTCCTTAAGGCACCACGACAAGGATAAACTCATCAATCGGAAATCGTTCAGGGATAGGATCAACATTTGGAATCACCAACAACGACGATGATAACATACTATAACCTTGACAGCCCACTTCTAAGGTCAATTTCGGGTACATACTCAGCACAAGACGTACAAACATATGACTAGCAACATTCCCGAACACATAATTTGAGTCACTACTCCCGAAAGCCTTATATGGAGGACGTGTTGTTTCCAGGTGCGCAAGGGATGCGGCCAGGAACCCGGAGGGCGGTAGAGGACAACGGTTGACATCGAGACACGGATGCAGGGGAGACGACTGCCTTAGACGGCCACCACAGACGGTGGGCAGCCATAAAAGGCGACAGTGGTTGGATAATAGGAGTGAGGCGTCGGGATTCGTGGTGTTTGAAGGTTCGTAATGTTGGGGGCAGAAGGTGGGTATAGGAGGAAACGGTTGTAGGGTATGCGGTGAAAGTAAGTGAAATAAGGGGAAATGAGGAGTGTGTGATCTTGAATAGAATAAAGGGGGGTGTGAGGTCATGGAAATGGATTTGGGCTATACAACTTAGTACGTAAGTTATCACTTAATAATAGGGTATTAAGTTAGTACCATTAAATTTATATTAGGGGTAGCTTTACATTGTTTGGTTACGGAATACGGGTATTATAAATGGGTTAAAAGTAACGGTTCAAACAATAATACATCTACTACCCATAGAAGAAACCCGGGATAACATAAAATACGAGTATCAAAATAAGGTTATTACAATTAGAGACTAGATTTTGTTATTAGTTAAGTCTACAGTTCTCGAAGCTAGTTTCCAGTATTATCCCTAGTGAAAGTCTAGTCTTGTGCACACTGATCGAATTTCCATAACGCCACTTTTGAATATTATTATTATCGATTGATTTTTGACTTGCAGGTTGGCAAGTACTTTATGTTTCGATGAAAACTTATTTTATTATATCGTTTTAATGTTTTCTCTTTTTAAATATTTTTATATAATAATACTATTATTTCCATATGATATATAATGGCTGGGAGAACGTCCGAGTTACTCCCGACTGACTTGGCTGTTATGTTTATAACATGACAGGTATTTTCTGTTGGGTTTGGTTGTGAGCGAGCGAGTAGCGTGGACCTTACTCTTTCTTCATTAATGATTTATGGATTTGTGTAATCCCATTTGGAGAATTTTATTTTAGCCCTTTTATAAAAAATGGTCTTTATATTGACTTACCATTTCTTTTAATAAAATATAGTTTGTCAGTGTGTTTTAATCTCAACCCTACAGTGTTTCTGCCACTGTATTGCGTTAGAATTTCTAAGGGATTACAAAGGGTGCCAAGATACGGAAACAGGGAAACAAGAGTATTGCACTCGCGTCAACGGTCGCTTATCTCGTTTCCTCGCGTAATTGGTTGTCTAGAGTGAGTCAACCCCCTAAAAATGACTTTTACATTTCCGCCATTAATACCATGTATTTTTTTTTTGGTGAAATGTATTCATCCAAAAAAATACATTTCGATTACATGAGGTTGTATTCATCCAAAAAAATACCCCGTAAGAAGTTGTATTCATCCAAAAAAATTACATGAGGAGCATATACTGTACATCCGATTCTCAGGACAAAAAGTAAAAAAGCATCATATCAAACCGATTTCAAAAAGATTACAAGTCAGCCTATCCTGCGAAGATAATGGATATCTTCGTTGGATACATCGTCCGTGACCTGATTCCTGATCTGACTTCTTGTCTCAGCTATGATTTGTCTCGCCACACATTCAGGTCTAGCTATTGTATCTTCAGTACGTGCCCTGTTGCGTTGTATCCAAACGTTGTAGTAGGACGCCATCATCACACAGGCCTTCACCTTCCATTGCACAGAACCGTCCGCATTACCAGTAATATAGCTCATGCTAGGCAACCATCCAATACAGTCTGCAATATTCAGCAACACTCTCTTGCTGTATGCACACTCAAAGAAGAGATGTTGGGTGGTTTCTTCTTCAGCATAACAAAGGCAGCAGCGGTCTTCATCGCTACAAACAATTCTGCGTAGTTTAGCTCTAGTATTAATTCCATTTTGGAGAATAATCCACGCAATCAGTCCATGCTTTTGAATGTTCCAGGAATTCCAAACAGCAACCGTCCAAGGAGGCATAATTGGGTGGGGGCATAGCCAGTCGTATCCACTCTTAGTTGAATATCCTTTCTCCTCTAGTATCCATTTCCCGTTATCAAACCCGAATTTAATCTGGTCCTTAACCTTACATATCATTTTCCAGCCCCAAGAGGCATCTTTCGGAGGGCAGTAATCATGCCAGGAACTCATTTTCAAGTATAGATTCGAAATCCATTTGATCCATAAGCTGTCTCTCTTCTCATAAATCCAGTTAACAAGCTTTTTGATAGTGGCAATATTGTATTCTCCAGGTCTTTTGATACCCAAGCCACCCGCTTCTTTGGGATATGTAACCGTTTCCCAAGCAACTAAGGGTACCCTCCTATATTCCGCACTACCATCCCACAGGTAGTTCCTACATATGGCCTCTATTCTCTTAATGACATGTTTCGGAAGCAGAAATATGCTAGCCCAATAGTTGTGAAGTGTATTAGGAACAGAATTTATCAGCGTGACCCGTCCAGCATAGGATAATTTGCGAGCCCCAATGCTTCTAATGCGTGCAATTATTCTCTCCGTAAGGATATTGCATTATTTTCTATTAATCTTGCCAAGTTGGATCGGTACACCCAAATAGCGGAAGGGCAGCTCTCCCTCTTTAATGCGTGTCACCTGCTTTACATCAGCCTTATCTTGCTCTTTAACACCACAGTAAAAAACCTCCGATTTATCCTTATTCACATTGAGCCCCGAGGCTTGAGAAAAGGTGGATAACGAGCGCATAAGGAGCATGATAGATGAGACTTCACCTTTACAAAACATAAGTAGATCATCCGCAAATATTAGGTGAGTGAGTTTCAAATCCTTACATTGGGGGTGATACCGAAAAGGCCAGTTTGAAGTAGCATAAGCAATAGTTCGTGTGAGGTACTCCATGCACAGGGTAAAAATAAGAGGCGACATGGGATCTCCCTGCCTTAATCCACGCTTGCCCTTAAAGAATCCAAACGAACTTCCATTGAGGACGATAGAGTGGAAATGCATTCCATAACCAAGTTAACGAACCTGATAGGGAAATTTAATTTCTCCAACATATCCTTCACAAAGTCCCATTCGATAGAATCATAAGCCTTCTGGATATCTAGCTTGAACATACATCTCGGTGTAGCATTCTTCCTCTTGTACATCTTGACCAGGTCTTGACAAATTAAGACATTTTCAATAATCGATCGCCCCTTAATAAACGCTCCCTGGTTGTCGTGTACAATGTGCGGTAATACAATTGACAGTCTATTGCAGAGCAGTTTAGAGATGACCTTGTAAATCATATTACAACATCCAGTCGGTCTGAATTGAGTGACATTTTCTGGACGATCACATTTGGGAATAAGAGTGATATTCGTGGTATTCACTTGTTTCAGCAATTTCCCATGATGGAAGAAATCCTTAATCGCTTTACTAATATCATTACCCACAATTTTCCAAGCATCCTTATAGAACGAACTCGAGTACTCGTCCGAACCTAGAGCTTTATCCCTCGGAACAGCAAAAAATGCTCTCTCAATCTCCTCATTGCTGACAGGCGCAAGGAGAGAGATGTGGTGACAGTAATACCGTGTATCTTACTATAAAATTATTTTCAAAACCGATTCGAGCGACGTCCAGTGACGCTAAATCGATTGCCATCGGTTTAAAAGCCAAAATATGACATCGAAATGCAAAGTACTTAAGTTTCGTGACGACGAATCAATTTTATCCAATCGATTACAAATGATGATTGAATTAGCATGAAACCGATATGCATTCTAGTTCAATTATTTTTAATTTCATAAAAATCACTCCAAATGTTTTATACCGGTTTCGTAACCGAGCATCTTGCACAAAGAGTTATCGAGGGTCGAACCAATATAAATCGCTTAATATTTATGTTTGGTTCAACCATGTCTCGATCCGACCCGCAAGGTCGCAAAATGGGTCGTTTTAAAAATGAGTTGCGGCCCGTTACAGAGGGCACTCGATCGACTGACCCCCTCAAAAATGGGCAAGGGGGCTCCACGAAGGGCACTCGATCGAGTCCCCTCAATGACTCGATCGAGTGACCCCTGTAGGCCACCAACGTGAGCCTCAAGAGGACACAAAGACCCGTCAAGCCATGTTTATGACTTTAAGTCGGCAAGTGTTAATCCAATCACGTGTCTCCCTTTTCAAAACCCATACATTATATCCTATTCTATTTCGCTACCTTTACGACTTTGAGCGATGTCTTATACGACTAGTCCTACATCGACGACTCCTTAGTCGTATTCGATGTGCGATTAGTCTAGACATCAATATTTCGCTATGATAAGTTGGGACAAGACTCTGGCACGGGATCGAGCTAGCATTACGTTCCGGTCCCATACGCGAATGCGTATTAAAGCCTTCTTCCTCTGATCAATATACAATGCAATGTATTCTTGATCGAAGTTTGTCCAATCATCGATTTACGGTTTCAATTTATGTCGTCTATTTATGAGTCCGTTTATAGCCCATATTTACCGTTGCTAATCCGATTATTATGTCTTTTTTTGTTGTATTGTGAATTTCGGGTCGTATTTCCGCCCATGTAATTTGTAATTTATTTACGAGCTTTATTTTTGATGTTTCGCATTTATTGCTTTTAAATGAACATCGCATGCTAAACACGTATTTCACATGCGTAGCTAAAAATGTTGTTTGCATATCATTTCACCGCCTTGCTAACGCGCGTACACAAAAACCGATCGATATCCTAGTAGAGGCTGCTAAGTGCGGGCGGGGTTGGGTGTCCTTCGTGAGCTTCCCAATACATACCCTCACCCCTTACTCAGAACCTTTGGTTTCCGGATGCCCGAAACCATTGGCGAACGAGAGTCATTCGATATACGATATTCGGTAATACGACATTGATATTGTTATGCAAAGGGACAAACCCCCATAAGCTCTAGTACTAAAGCGGGCCATGCTTTGTGCACGATACGCCTAGGTATAGAGTGGGTTTGAACGGACCCGAACTTCCACAAAGTTCGGTGGCGACTCCAACTTCGATTTAAATTTTGACCCAATAACATTCTTACCACGAGATTCATTCGTTTACCCAAACCCGCGCGTGGCCGCGTCGGGGTGGATTTTGTCATGTCCACAATTGGCTTTGATTGAAAGGCCTCAGCTGATTCCCTTGTGCACGCGGCATCGGGTTTTGAACATTTTGGTTCCCATAAGAAAAGTTGGGATGGAACCTCGTGCCGACATTGTAAGTATTAGAAAAGAGATCAAATTGAGGTCTTTGCCCATATTATTGAATAGCTTGTACTTCATTTTTCTCTTCTACATAACTCTCTTCATTTGGAATACAAGAACTAGAGTCATGGCCATAGTTGCCACAATGTTCACATTGAATTTCCCATGTTAGTTCTTGTTTAGATGGAGATTATTGCCTTGATGGAACACTACCTTGCATTTGGTACATGCCTCTAGGAGTTGGTTTAGAGTGCATGGCATCCATTCTCTTTGTCAATTCTTTAATTTTAGCTTCAAGTTTCAATTCATAGTTGCTCTTAGAAGAGTTCACTTTGACTTTCTTCCTAGAATCCCTCGATTAGCCCACTCTAGAATCACTCATTCTCATCTTTTCAATAAGACTCTTAGATGCCTCATCGGTAAAGGAAGAGAAGTCTCCGCCGGCGGCCAAGTCGAGGTTTTTATTGGTTCTCGATTAAAGGGTGTTGTAAAAAGTTTGGGTTGTTATCCAATCGGGTATTCCTTGATGAGGGCATTTACGAAGAAGATCTCTAAATCGCTCCCAAGCTTCGCTTAGGCTTTCAAATTCATCTTACTTAAAAGTTTGTATCTCCATGCGGTATTGGTTAGTTTTTGATGGAGGATAATATTTCTCCAATAAGGCATTGGATAGTTGAGTCCATGTTGTATCGTAAAAGTGTTATCCGGATGGCCATTAAGCCATCTTCGAGCTCCGTCTCGCAAGGTCTTAGGGAATAAGAGTCGGTGAAGTTGACATGATGTTAACCCGTTCAATCAGGCCCCGACTATTTTCTCCTTAAACGATGTTATATGTTCTTGGGCGTCTTCTTGGGAAAAACCATGAAAAATATCTTGTTGGACCGCATTGGTGAGAGAAGCTTTAAGTTCATAATTTTCGGGGATCACCCAGAAGTCGACCGGTGATGGGGTCTCTTCATGTGTAAGTTGGGAATGGGATCCTATAGTTGCCATTGATTGAGGTGATGGTGGTTGTTTTGGAGGGCTTTGATTTTGTTGTGGAGTTTTTGGTGATGATAGAGTTGGTGGTGAATTTTGAGAAGTAGAGGATGTAGAAGGTTTATTTGGTGTAAGAGCTGTATGTGGTAGGATGGGATTTTGATTTGGTGGTGATAGTTGAAAGATGTGGGATTATGGTTCTTGAATTATTTCCCCGAAATCTCAAGGCTCTGAACGTTCTTTCCCGCTCCGAATCGAACCACAACGGCAATGACGTATTCCTAGGCGAAAAACTCCACAAACGATAAGTCTCCTAGCACCAATCGGTACTAGGGAAAGGGGAAAAATAAAATGAAAGCGATCAACCAAACACAAATATAGTAAAACTCAATTAACTAGTTGTCATCCCCGGCAACGGCGCCATTTTGATGTCCGCCCATCTAGGATTGGTCGTTTACGATTGATAGGGGATCAAACAATATTTATATGACTCGAAAATAACATAAAAACAAATCAATGTAGTCGTGGTCAGTCGAGGTCGGTCAACAGGGATGACGGTGAGTTGATTGAGAAAGAGCGAATGCGTTTGGGGTCTTAGGGGGGGTTTTGAGTCGAGTCTAAACTAAGAAGCGATAAATGACGAATAATAATCAATAAGGAAAAGGTGTTGGGGGTCGGGGAATCGGAAATCGGGTTCTATGAGTCAAGGAATTATGGGGTCAGTCACAAAGTCGATAAAGGGAGAAATGCCATCTTTCGATTTCTTCACCCAACTTATCTAAATCCCGCTTTCGCGGTGGAAAAGGGTAAGTCTCAAGTCAAGGAAACTCCTACCCCGAGTTTCCCCATATTGATAAGAGTAAGTCACGGTCGATCTAGTTGGTCGAACTAAGTCAACAAAGACACAATAACCTCAAACAAGATAAATCAACAAGCACGCAACCAAACCACAATTCCTCAATTCATATTACCCAAGATCTTCCTCCCTTAACCCCCTAACAAGAAAGTACTCACAATTCATGAAGAAGACAACAAAAACAATAACAATGGTGATAATACCAAAAACATGCATAATGATGAAAACTAGAGGAATTTAAACCAAAACAATTAAGGAAACTACAATCAACAAATGAAACTAAAAACGATCTAAAAACAATGCAAGAAAAATCAATGAAAATGATGCAATAAAGAGAGAGCAAGAGTAAAAACTAATCTAGAGAAAAGGGAGAGGAAGAGAGTTATACCAACAATGGAGGAAAACTAGAAATAAGGAAGATAAAGATGCATGTAAATAAAGGAGAAGCCTTGATGAAGAAAACAATGGATTTGTTACTAATCCTTTGATGATCTCCAGAGAACTTCTTAATTAAAGCTAGAATTCCATACTTTAACTTGAATCTAAAGCTAGATGAAGATTGATAAAAACTATGAATGTGCCTCTATGAATATCAACTGGCTTTCTAATCTAAGGTAATGTATTGTAATATGGAAATTGTATATGGTAGTCTAATTAGGTTAAACTATATATAGTAGTAGCTTAATGGATCACTAAACCAAGCCCAAATCTGATTTTTGCACTTTGAGTGAAACTTTTACCCTATGGATCTTCAAGGGGTGAAACTTCGCCCTGCGAACTTTTGTCTTTCACGAGCCATTTCCGCCGGGTGAAACTTCACCATGTGGTTTCACCCGGTGGACTTTCCTTCCAGCTTTTGCATTTGGGGACCTCTTTTTCGTCAGGTGAAAGTTTCGCCCGGTTATTTCGCCCGGTGGGTGAAAGTTTCCTGAAAATCTTCGAAGAGGTTGAAATGACATCGGGCAAAATTTCGCCCGGTGGTATCTCATCGGGTGAAACTTCACCCCGATGGTTTCCTCGACCTCTTTTCTAGTTTCGCTCTTCGTCGTTTGATTGTTTGGACTTTTGGCTTCGTGTGTTGCTTTTGGACGGTATTCCACTGTCTTGTGCTCGTGAAAGCTTGGACATGCTGTTGGAGACGAATCCTATCGAAATAGATAGAAAAACTACCAAAAACACGGGAAATGCACAAGAGAGACGCTAATGCGAGAAAGACTAAGAATAGGGCGATAATCGCATTCTAATCTCACGAAAACGGAGGAAAACGAGTCTAAATGGGAGGAAAAATGGGCTGAATTTAGCACAGATCATATACCTTGGTAATCGATCACTACCGTCAAAGATTCAACGACCTAAGAATCCTTAATGACAACAGATAAATAGTTTCTCTCAACCAATCTTCCGACCAAGGACATCGAGATGTATCCAATACTTAAAAAAATTATTTCATTACTTAGAGAAAAAGATTACAAATTTTTTGTGAAGTCGTTAACAATGGGATTGGCCATCCTTCGTTTCTTCCAATCACTAATGATAAGTTTTAGACATACTACTTTTTGAGCGTATCATCATTCTGATGTGCAGCGCTCACAACCCTCTTCGTTCTTCAACATGAAACTGCTCGAACCTAAAATGCGAGTAATCTCACACGGTCCCTCCCAATTCACACTTAATTAGTTTGCCATGCTCATTGGCCTTGCTAATGGCCGCAACCTTCCTTCCACTAACTCGCCTATTTGGAAGTGGCGTTGACTAACTTTTATAGTATGTTGTTGTGTTTTTTTGGTAAGTATATTGATAAATGATAGTTACAACTGAATCATTTACATGGTAGGCCTCAAAAAAGGCTCATAATGAAATTGGAGTCCCTAGTGCTTAATTTGTGAACATTTTTGTTCTTACAATATTCTTTAAACTCTTTAACAATACTAATAGCTAGTGTTTCTGGTTTGAGAATCTGATTCTCCATCCTGCTCTTATTCCTTTGGCTCCAAATACGGTACATGAGTGCATTGATGATGCCATTTTTTTACTGCCCTTTGAAGCTTGGTCCCTTTCATGTTTTTCCTCCAGTTGTTGCTTAGCTCAATCCTGCAGTCCCATTTGAGTGCTTTGGTTACTGCTCTAATTACTCTTCCACTATACTCACAATGAATGAAGAGGTGATCATTTGTTTCAAAATCTGCTACACAAGTACAGCATTTATCATCATCATCGTCAGTAATCCTCAGTTTGTACTCACAATGAATGAAGAGGTGATCATTTGTTTCAAAATCTGCTACACAAGTACAGCATTTATCATCATCATCATCAGTAATCCTCAGTTTGTATAATTTCTCTTTGAGATTCAAAGCCTGATGTTATACCATCCAATCTAGCATCCTGTGTTTGGGAATAGACCAGTTAGTCCAGACCTGATTATGCCAATCCACGCACCTTCCCATTTTTATCCCTAAGTCATTTATAAACTTCTGCAATGCTGTAGTTCTTAGGCCCCTGCAAAATTAACTGGTTACTGTCATAACCAGGCTTAGCATGTCTCTTGCTTGGCAAATTTTCTTCCAAGCCCAACTTGTATCAACTATTGGTTGGTATTCCTCCCATCTCTTGCCTTTTAGGTACACATGGTGCACCCATTGTACCCATAGTTTATTTTGACCCCTAGAGATCCACCAAGCTAATTTTCCTATTGCAGCTTTGTTCCACACAACATTCTGCCTCAGGTTTATTCCTCCTTCATTATATGGTTTGTAGATCTTGTCCCAAGATATGAGTGGTGTTCTGTGATAGTCTGCTCCCCCATCCCACATATAGTTCCTACAAATGGAATCAATCTGCTTCATAACTGTTGTAGGGATGAGAAAGATTAAGGCCCAATAGCTATGAAAAGTAGACAAGACACTCTTAATAAGGATAACTCTTCCTGCATAAGAGAGTTTCCTTGCACCCAGCTTCCTGATTCTCTCCACCAGTTTGTTGACAAGAGGTTTACACTCCATTACAGTGAGTTTTGAAGGCTTGATAGGGGCACCCAAGTACTTTAAAAGGGAGTGTACCCTCAGAGCATCCAGAGAACTGTAATATATCTGCTTTTAGATCATTGGAAACTCCATTGAAGTATACATTGGATTTACCTTAGCTCATTTTGAGACCTGTTGCTGCAGAAAAAGTAGAGAATGTTCTCAAAAAAACCATCATTGATTGGACATCTTCTTAGAAAAAAGAAGCCAATCATCTGCAAACATAAGGCTTGAGAGTTTCATACGCTTGCATAGAGGATGATACTTGAAGGGTAAATTACTAGTGGTGTAGCTCAGCAACTTGGTCAAGTATTCCATGCACAAAGTAAAAATAAGAGGAGAGAGTGGATCTCCTTGCCTAAGCCCTCTTTTGTCTGGGAAAAAACAAAAGCTTTCCCCATTTATGCTTAGTGAATAGGTAGCAGTGGCAACACACTGCATAATCATGGACCTGAAATGTGCAGGCATCTCCAACAGTTGCATCATTTGATCAAGAAATCCTCATTCAACTATGTCATATGCTTTCTGAAGGTCAATTTTAAAAAAGACACCTTGGAGATACACTCTTCCTATTGTACAGCCTAATGATATCCTGACATATGAGAATGATTTCAATAATACTCATTACCTTTAAAGAATCCCCCTTGAATATGAGAAACAATATCAGGCAAAACAGTGGCCAATCGTGAACAAAGAAGCTTGGAGATGACTTTGTAGACAACATTGCAGCAAGCTATAGGTCTAAATTGCAAGACTGTGGTGGGCCTCTCAGTCTTTGGAATTAGAGTAATAGCAGTGGTATTGAGTTGTTTCAGCATCTAACTAGAAGCAAAGAAATCCATGATAGCTCCAGTGGTCTCATCCCCTATTATGTCCCAAACATCTTTAAAAAACTTGTTAAAGTAACCATCTGGACAAGGTGATTTGTCACCAGGAATGCTAAAGAAGGCCTTCTTATTTTCTTAATCTCCTCTGTAGTCACTGATTGCCCAAGAATTAGGTGGTGCTAGGGTGTGCAAACTGGTCTATGATCAATAATTTTCCTTCTTATGGGTTTAGTAGGTGTACTTTCCCCCCAAAAGCCCTTTGTAGTAACTCAGGAATTTAGCCTGAACAGCCTCCTGTTCAGTATGAAGGGCCCCTTGAGTGTCACATATCTGGTTAATAGCATTTGCAATTCTTCTAGCTCTTAGAGCTCCATGAAAATAGTTGGTGTTCTGATCCCCTTCTTTTAGCCAAATGCTCTTAGTCTTCTGGTGCAAAAATTCCAGCTGAGCCTCATGAAGATGATAATAGGCCTCATTGGCTTCCTTTTCCTGAGCCCTTATATTAAGGTTATCAGGTTGAAGGAACAATTCTTTCTGAAGAGTGATAAGTTTCAGATATGCAATATCAGCTGCCTTCTCAATATCAGAAAAATGAGCCTTATTCAACTCTTTAAGAGGTTTTTTCAATCTCTGCAGTTTCTTAACCACACAATACATCTTAGTGCCTGATATGTTCTGCTGCCAACTCTCTGCAACCAGATCCACAAAATTTAGAGCCTTACTCCACATATTAAAGTATTTTAAAGGCCGTTTCTTAGAATATAGAGCTACTCCCTTCTTGATCACACAAGGACAATGGTCAAACAGACCTTCAGGTAAGAAATGAGCAATGTAACCCTCCTTTGCATTCAACCACTTCTGATTGACCAAGCACCTATCCAACCTACTATAAACCCTGTCTTCTGGCTTTTGCTTGTTGTTCCAAGTAAAATAGGAATCGTCTGAAGGGTTGTCCATGAGTTCACACTCATCAATACACTCTTGTAAAGGCAATGATTCAGCAAGCATAAACCCTCCCCCCAATCTCTCTTCTGGACTTCGAACGCAGTTAAAATCTCCCCCAACCATCCAAGGTTCAGTAATAGTGCCAGCAATGTTCCTTAGATCATCCAAAAGAGGAATTCTCTCTTAGATTTCATTGAAAGCATAAACAAAGGTCACATAGAACACATGTCCTGTACTATACTCCTTCACCCTGCTACGGATTAGTTGGGATGTGCAAATTAATGGGTGTACTTCACACTGATGATGATCCCAAACCATCCAAACCCTAACTCTAGGATGCTTGTGAGAGTTAGTCACAATACTCCAACTATTAAACACATTCATACTAGTTTTATTTTGATTGTTGACCTTTATTTTAGTTTCTAAAATCCCAAACAGTCCTACCTTATTTTGAAGAAGAAACTTATTTATTTCCATTTGTTTCTTCAACTTATTCATTCCCCTAACATTCCAAAATCCAACATTCATCATGATAAGGGTTTAGGAGAAATGTCGCCTATTTTCCCATCCATCCTTTTGCTTGGAGTGCCTGTCAACACTTTTTTGAAAGAGATCTTATCACTCTCTAGTTGTGGTTTCACTCTTATCTTCAGACTGCTTATCCCCTCTGATGTCCCTATTGGCTCAGCAGTCGAATGAAGATAGTTAATTCTTTTGCCTGAGGTTCAATACCATAATCCCCACTCTTTTCCTGACTCTGAGTGTACATTACTTTCTGAGGTTCAATAGTCTTAGGCTTTGCAATAGGCTTCCATATTTGTCGAGTTTTAGGATCCTTGGCTTTCCCCTCAGGTTTCTTTGCCTCTGCTCTACAGTCTGATTTGTCATGCCCCATCCTCTTACATCCAGTGCGCAACACTAGTTTCCAATCATACTCAACTTGAATCGAGATTAACTCTCCTTTCTCATCCATGAACTGGACAGTGGAAGGCAATTCCTGTCCTATTGTGACCTCTACCAAGACTCTAGCAAATGGCACTATTTCAATCCTATTGTGAGCCGTGGCCTCAACTAGCTGTACAAATGGCCCTATCAATCCTGCTATCTTCTTAAGGCTAGCCCCCCAAAATTTCAAAGGCAGGCCGTGAAGTCTAATCCAAGTAGGAAGAACCTTCACCTCTTCTTTCTTTAAATCAATATCTGGCTGCCATGCCTTAAGAATCATAGGTTTGTTATCAAACAAGAAATATCATGCGTTTAGAATTGCAGTTTTCATCTCCTCCTTTTGAAATTTGACCAAGAACACTTCATTAGGCAGAAATGAGACCTTATCAATTATGTGATGCTTCCAAATCCTCCTCAGAAATCCTTCAAGGACCGGCCAAGGAGGATCCACTCCAATATTGAACCCATAAACTGCATTCTTCTAGTAATCTAACTCAGGTTGCACATCTTCAGAAGTAAGTTGCAGCAATGGTACGTCTTTAGTACAAGGAATAAATTTCCTTCCACATCGTACGAGCCATTGACTCTCCTCCTCTCCTGAATTGCTTTCATTATCCACGTCCTCTATGCCTGGGATATCTCCCAAAGATGTATCTGCAACCTCCTCATCCTCAAAACTATGGGTGTCAACGATCAGAGTCGGCTCGTAGAGCCCTTGGAATCGGCTCGGTCAAAGCTCGGCTCAAGCTCGGTCAAAATGAGCTCGAGCTTGAGCTCGAGCCGAGCTTGTTCAAATCCGAGCCAAACCCGAGCTCAGTAAGGCTCGGCTCGGAAGCTCGTTTGGGCTCGTTTTTTTAGTTTTTTACGTTATAGTTTAATAATTTTAAATTCTAATAATTCAAAATACATGTTTATTTGATATTTATAATTATTGTACTTTAAAATTTTAGAACAATATTTTTTTGTCTTTTAAAAAATTTACTTATAGTTATATATATTTATAAAGTGACGAAAAAATATAAAGGTAAACGAGCTTGATACGAGCTCGAGCCGAGCTCGAGCTTTTTACGAGCCGAACTCGAGCTTCAATTTTTTGAGCTCGACAAGCTTCGAGCTGAGCCCGAGCTCGAGTTCAAATTTACGAGCCGAACCCGAGCCCACCCGAGCTCGAGCTCAGATCGGCTCGTTTACACCCCTACTCAAAACCGTATGGTAGAACGCCCATAATGTCCTGCATGAACTTATCTTTCAAGATTACGTCCATGGAAGGTTTTGGTTGTCGTTACCCTCTATCATGTTCAGAATCCTTGGAATTGATTATGTGTTTCCTCCTAGTGACATTGACCGGCGTCGGTGAGGCTGTCGGAGCCTTGGCCATCGTGCCTGAGATCTTCTAGTCTTTGTCACTGTTCTCTCTCACTCACTACGATTTTCGTTAATTTTTCGCAGTGTGTTGTATGTTGTTATGTTGTGTTGCGCTTCATCTTTGACTTCATTCTTCCACCATATCTAGTGCCTCGACCATGAAATTATTTGGCTTTAATTGCATTTATCCTGGCTTCTATGGGCAGTAATGCTTCGGTACCATATACTAGGCCGAATGGGGTGTGGCTAGTGGGTTCTTTCGGATTGTCTTGATTGATCATAACACGCTAAAAAAAACCGTTAACCCACCTTTCTTTGAGGTCCTCAACCACTTTCCTTAGTCCATTAAAGTATTTCTTGTTAGCGGCCTTGGTCTGCCCTTTAGTTTAATTGGAGGTGACAGACAACTAAATATTATGTCCAAGCCCCGTAGCCATTCTCTGATTAGCTCGTTGTCAAACTATCAGTCGTGGTCGAAGACGAGGACTCTAGGGACTCCACACCTGGTGATCACATTCTACCAATCTACTTGCGCACAACTGGCTAAGTGATATCCAATATTACCTCGACTTCTACCTATTTTCTTCCTCATGTGGTCGAAGTGAAGGGTCCCAATATGTCTGTGCAAAAAGGATGGGAGAGAGTATAGGCTGTATGTCCCAGTCGGCTCATGGATCAAAGGGGCATGGACAAATCTAGCAATTGCGGCACTTCTGGGTGAGATCTTTGGCGTCTCTTATCCTCGTTGGTCAATAGTATCATACCCGCAAAGTGTTATGTTCTAGACTTCTGCCCCCAACATATATGGTGTCTGAATATTTCAGAGTGTATATCATCTAGCACTTCTCGAGCTTCATCCGAAGTAAGGCATTTCAAAAGTGGAGCCGAGAATGATTTCTTTTTTTTTGGTGAAATGTAAAAATTATATTGATTAGTAACAAATGTGTTGAAGGGTAAACCTTCCTTACATCATCAACCTAGATATTCAATCCTTGTCTTTTCTAGAGTCAACTTACAAAATTATATCAATCCTTCCTTACAAAAGTGGGGCCGTTTGGTTTGGGGTCTACAGGAAAGGGAAAGGGAATCAACTTGTTTCATTCCCTTTGTTGTCGTTTGTTTTACCATTTTTCCATTTCCTTTCCCCTCTTTCATACCTCTCCAAAACCCCAAACTCCTCCATCTTCATTACCCCACCCCCCTAGGGTTAGATTTCCATTCCTCATTACCTCACCATCACCATCACCATCATCATCCTCAATTCCTCACCGTTAGATACTAGACCTAATAAATTTTGACCCGATCGTAAACTCGACCTAGTTATTTTAGAGACTTAAAATATTTGACATGCGACCCGTGTGACCCGAACCTGAAATAACCCATTAATTTAGGATTGAGACCTGAACCATTATATATTATATTTGAAATAATAATTAAAAAGTTATTATTTAACATGTTTGAAAAATTAATTCAAAAAAAGTTATATGAATTATTATTTTTATATCATTTAGTAATAAAATGTTCATAAATACTTCATAATATTATACGGAGTACTTCGTAAGCTTGTATATATATATTTTTTAACATTTTTATTTTCAACAAGTATTTGATTAATATAATAATATTATGAATACTCAACATGAATAATATGAATAAGAAAAAGTTAGTTTTTTAATTGGTAAAAAGTGAGGCGTCGGAAATTGATTTATTTCTCATTCCCTTACATTTCGTAAACAAACAACCAACAACATCAAAGGGTAACCTTTTCCTTTCCTTTCTCATTCCCTTTGTTGATTTCATTCCCTTTGTTGATTTTTACAAGATGTGTTCAGTTTTAATCTAAACTCCTCCTTGATCTATTTCAGCACAGCTACAGGTCTCATAAACGTTTGCTTAACTCTTGCCTTGTTTCTCTGGTTCAATATATGATAGATAGCTGCATTTGTTACTCCATTAATCAACGCCCTCTTTAGTTTGGTTCCTCTTCTTGCTAGTCTCCATGTCGTCGACCTGCTTGGAGGTATTTTCAGCTTTGTCCATTCATTAACCAATCCCAACACACGTGAGCTATACCCACAATCAAAAAATAGATGTTCCAAAGTCTCATTGCTTATCCTACATAAGCAGCAAGCGTCCTCTTGTACAACACCAAGCCTGAACAATTTCGTCTTTGTGCTCATTGCTCCATGTTGAAACATCCAGTTTACGAACTTATGTTTAGCAACAGTCCACTCATTTCACACAACGTAGGTCCATTGAACCTTTGTAGCTGCCTCTCTCAAGCATTCATAAGCCTTACTGATAGAATAATATTGTAGCGGGCTTAAATTCCAAATTTGAGGTCGAGTTTTAATCTCCTCTTTGATCTTACAAATTTTCTTCCATGTCCATGGAGCATCAATAGGTGAGTTGTATGTTTGCCGGCCAGTCCGTTCCTTTCAGATAAATATGATTGACCCATTGAGTCCATAGCTTCTCTGGTTTCTTATGTACCCACCATACTAGCTTCCCTACAGCAGCTTTATTCGACATTTTATCGTCTTTTATGCCTAAGCCTCCTTCAGTAATGGGCATGCAAGCTTTGTCTCAGGCAACAGGAGAGGTTCTTTTATACTCCGTCCTGCCATCCCTGAGAAAATTCCTGCAAAGGGCCTCCAAGGATTTCTTTCATAGCTTATTCTTGACTACTACAAACCTTACTGCAACAGTTGGCATCTTTTTTTCTTGCAATCGGCTCTTCTGTTAGGATCTTCTCGGTCTTATACCGGATGATGGGGTCCATCAGCGAGCCGTCCTAATGATTTATGGCATTTACCCCTCCACTGGAGTGTCCTCCAAGTCAATGCTCTTTTGCCGTCTTACGTTCACCCACAGTGATCTCCTTATATCTTTATTTAAGACTTGAACTTTCTAATTTTGACGGGGCATTGACTCCATTATTCTGAGAGCAAGGGCTTGTCTTACTTTGTATGCTTTAAGTGGCTAATTGAATTACATCAGAATTCTTGCTTTCAACCAATCTTCTTCTCTTCTACTTGATGAGAAGGATTTTGGCATGTCGTCAAGTAGCAAACCTTGTCATACAAAAACATTTATAATACCCAAAACTAGCATACAACAATAACGTAGTATATAGCAAGTAAAAGGGTCGAACCACAAGGATGGAGTCACACTACTAAATAATGTAAGAACGAGTGAACAAAGTCTAACCAAGCTAGAAAAGTGCTAAACAAGACACGAAAATAGAAAACTAACCTAAACACAACGGAATGACATTAAATTTGGACAAAGTAGACCAGACGCCTTAAAACAACCACATACCAAAAATCAAGTCAAACAGACAAGGATACGGCCTCGACGGAGTCAGCTGTCTAAGGACAATTTCATACAAAAGTTAAAATAACGAACAACAGTTGTACTAAACATAAAGGGGGTAGTTGGTTTGAACAAAAAAACACAAGGGTTGAACAAATACAACAGGGTAAAATGACATATCTCAATTGACAAGCTCAACCAATAACAGTGTAACAACTATTTCTACCATCTTCTCACCCAAACAACTCTATGTTCAATAACATTTAGCAACGTCCACACAACGTCTAGAAAAAAAACATAACATGTGTATAGAACTTAGTAAGGAATGAGGGACTAAGATAATGATTTATGCAAAAACAATCATCACATCAAACAACTAGATATCTCCTTAGGCTCAATCAAGTCTCAAGATCCAAATCAAATTGACTAAGAGTGCCATTAGGGGTGTAGATAGGTAGAACTACTTCTCTAACACACAAGCAAGTGATGAAAAATATCCGAGAAAAGGAAGACTTCATGTTCTAATCAATCAATATTAATCACCATTAACACATGCAAAATAGGAGAATTTAAAGATTAAGATAGAAAAAAAGAAGTATTCTTACAAAATGGGAATTGAGAAAGTAAGAGAATTACACCCAAAGATAGAGGTTTACTCTCCATAGTCACCCAATTACATAAGTTCTTCCTAAAAAAAGATAAAAAATAAAAACTTAAGCTAGATCTCCAATGGAAGAAGCACCCTCTCTCAAGAATTCTCCTCCAAGGGAGGATGATTAAGAAACCCTAAAAATGGCCTATTTATACTCTATGTAGAAAACCCAAAGAATAATGAAAGCACAAAACGAAAACAAAATATTAAAACACGAAAAGATGGTGATTAAATTAACTTTCCCGTCTGCGCCTGATCTGCGCAGTCTGCGCATGTGTCCTACTTCGCCAGAATTGTCATTTCTTTGCTTTTCTTCATGAACTCTTCAATACTCGAGGCTTCTCTATTCAAACCACACGACCTTGCTATATGGAAGAGGTGGTACATTAGACCACTTGGCTCACTTACTTGTCTGGTTCGATGGCGAGACGGCTTTGGTAGCTTCGCTTCCTTACATTACTCAAGATGTGCAATACAAACCACCAAACGTATACATTAAGCTAGAATTGACAACAAAATACAAATGAGTGATAAATACTCGCAATACTCTAAATATGCGATATAAGCGAAAAGAACGACCTATATATGGACACAAAAAGAGCATAAAATGGAGGGTATAATTTGTGTTAATCTAATACCTCACACTTGAACTTTACTCGTCCCGAGTAAACTCGAGAACTACGTGTGAAAACCAAGTTCAAATGATGAGTGTAGGATATTGATCGCTCTTCTCTCACACGTCTTCCTTCCGTAATATCTCCCTTATGAAAACAACTTCGTCAAAAAAAATAATAAGAAAGACTCAAAAATGATGTGAAAACACTCACTCACAAGACGTCATTATCTCAACACGAAGACTCAATCCCCTTCCCGAAGTTGCTCATTCCATCCGTCCTTATTTCTTCAATAAAAGGTATAAATGATCACCTGGGCCTTATCCCAAGGCCTAGTGAGGTGACCTAAACTCAACATCAACACCCATCATCTTGTTTCTCTCTACTTATAAGTCCATGAAGTACATGATCACAAGGTCACCAAATAAGTCATACACTCATTACCGAGTGATCAAGCAAAAAGATCGCCAAAAACAAAAATAAGATAAAATTTCTCCAATCAAAAATAAAACTAACATACCCGATCAATTCTTCCTTATAACTCCACAACCTATAACTCCCAAAGAATAATATAGGAAGAATTAGCTCATATTTTTGATCTTTTTGCACATTGTTCGAATTTTTTTTTTCTTTGTCTTTTTCTATTTTTTTGGTGGTGGCTCGCAACTCATTTCTTCATTTTCCCGGAATATCCTTTCGGATTTTCATCTCGTCCTCGATCACCACATTTTTTTGTACACACAAAGGTGTACAAAAGAGTATGACATACAATTACTCCTACCACACGTACACTTGAAATTTCAAGTATAGGATAGCTAAATGAGATGAAAACCATGAAGAATGAAACGATGGGAGGTTTTGCTCAATCGGGGGAGGGGGGGGGGGCGGGGGGGTCTTAGTGGCGAAATGGGGGGTTTGGAAACATGGATCAAATCCAACTATATGCCCAAACTCCACTCTCTAAAACAAAAGGGGCAATAACCTTCCTTAGCTCGCAACTCACAAGACAAAAGGTCTACAAAGCCACTCTAGTAAACCCACACTTGCTCAACACTCACCCAATCCCCTTAAATCTGTGATAGGACGATTATATGTGGGTATTAGGTTAGGTAGTTGAGAAAGATATATTTGTGTGAATGAAAAGGGTTGATCAATCCCGTGAAATCCTCACAAATAGGGTTAGAGATAGTGAGGGAGATTTAACATTGACTGCCCTTTAATGTATTAATTAGTGAGGTATTTACATGCATGGTTTGAGGTTACCTTAAAGCATAATGCTCACTTGCCCTCCCCTTGTCGTCCTGCTCAAGATAGTGACCCCCCAACCGTTAGATATTATCAACTTGATAAAGTCTATGCAGGCCGAAGAGGTTAATGCCATCGCATTAAAATGGGCCCTTCAACATGCAATGTACTCTTTCAATGGTCATTCTCTCTTCCAATGCCCAAGCAAACAACTCCCGCTTCTCGATAATGCTAATTCTAAAGTATCAACTATCCATGTCGACGGTAGAGCAAGTCCAATAGTTGTATTTAGGGACTTGCTTGCAATTTTTATAAACCAACAAACATGTAATTTACTATTGGACTTCAATTTTTTATGTGTAGCTTGTAAGCATTGTAGCTTCATCAAGCTACATGGTTTGCTTTAAAAAAAAATAAAAAGAAAATTTTTCATTGTATGTGAATAATATTGTGGGACCCAAATAAGCTACAAAATGTTGTAGCTTGCTATTGGAACGGTACGTAACTCCAAAAGTAAAATAGCTAAAAAAATGATGTGACAAATCAAGCAACAATGTATTGCCGCTGTCTATTGAACTTGCTCTACTCTCTTCGTTATATTATTAGTAGAAATAAATGTAGGTTTGTATCTTTCCCTTAATATTAATCCATATACTGGTGACAAAGAAAACTTCACCTCCCACAAGTGTATCATTCAATCTTCAAGTACATGCATACACTTGTACAAAATTTTAATGAACAATGTTTCACTTATTTGCAAATAAAATTCAACAAATTAAATCACCTACAATTAAAATATAAATTCAAAAAGTAAAAAATTTCTTATGCTTGAGGTAGATACATCACTTCTGTGTTTTGTTTATGAAATATCGAATTGAAACCAGCTTATGAAAGTAATTGTACAAGTTAACCAACATAAGATCTCACATGGGCCATCTTTGAAACATTTGATCGACATTGAATTTACATTGGATCAAATTTAGCGTTGTCATAACTAGAAGTGACATCGTTTATTAGCAAACTCAGGCCCATACCAAGATCTGAAGATACGTTTGTTTCAACATTAACAGATCATGGACTCATAGAGAAGATAGACAAAAATAAAAAGCAGAAGAATAACTCAAACAGACACAATGGAATCCCTTGTCCCGACAAAACTGCTGGTGTTGCAAGTATACACCCGACTTCAAATCATTCCCGAATATATACAAAATATGTGAACTTCCAAAGACCAACTTCTGCTCAACAACATTATCCAGACAGACTAGCACAAGGTCAAAAAAATTACACCAACAATAAGATTCAAAAACTCAAACAGACACACTGGAATCCCTTGTATCGACAAAACTGCTGGTGTTGTAAGTATACACCCGACTTCAAATCATTCCCGAATATATACAAAATATGTGAACTTCCAAAGACCAACTTCTGCTCAACAACATTATCCAGACTAGCGCAAGGTCAAAAAAATTACACCAACAATAAGATTCAAAAACGTCACTCCCTATTTCCAGGCGTGAGTAACCACCAAATTTTACACACAGGATAGTGTTGACGTCTTGAAATAAAACCAGAAGTATCAATTTACTACTGTAGTTGATTAAGATAAACAATTTGTAGAGACTCTCAGAGGCTTTGCCACAGGCTTCTATTCCCGGCTAAAACCCTAACAGCATGGAACAAACAAATGAAGTTTCAACAGTCCGACCTGCTATTGCTGATCCCCAGGTTCTTCGCTTAATGTGAACTTCATAACTCAAACAACAACAACAAAATAACATGGATTTGTACTGAGAAAAAAATGGACACAAGTATTCTCAGCTCCTTGTGGAAGCATAATATTCCGGTCTGCAAGTACAAAAAGGACAAGTTAACATACTCCCTCCCATCCATTCAATTCTTTACATAGGCCCCCACGTAAAGAATTGATGGATGGGAGGGAGTATACTATAGCTTATTTGATGTCAGGGACGGTCAGATGGATCACGAAGTTTCCTTCGCCCTTTAACATGTCCCAAAGAAGACTTGGAATACTTATTTAACTATTTGAGGATTTTTTTTTGTCAAATGCTACCTTATGGAGTATTACCTTTAATTTAATACAACTGCCTTTAAATTACGTTTTTAGTTTCCGTTTAGTATTACCTTATGTTTCTAATCTGTTGCCAAAGACTAACAAATGAGTAATGCCCGTTCTTTTTGGTCAATATTCTGGCATTTACTCGCTGCAATCAGACCTTGATTTTTTTTTACAACACTACTGAAGACCGAAGTTGGAGAAATCAAATTCAGAAGAGTAAACAAAAGCGAGAAAGTCCTGCAATTTTGGAGGAAAAAGAGAAAATGAAGAAAGGCAGTTTCGGCAACATAGAGACAAATCAATGCCTAAAACTTTTGAACCATTCGGCAAAAAATAAACACATAGGAAAATAAAACAAAAATAATTTACCGGTATTTGTTTTGCAAAGATCCCTAATAGAAGGAAGACAAAAGACGATGCAAGCAATGCCAAAGATCAGGTAAGTAACACAAGGAAACACTAACAATTGCAAGTATTGAAATAACTCACCTTGGTGACTTTGTGAAAGAGCTTAATCTCCTACCTCCTTCTGTGAAAACACCAGGTAACCAATGTCAAGGCACAAGTAATTTAACATTATTAGTCATGAGAAGGATGAAATACAATTACAGAACCATTGCTTAACAAGAAAATTTTGTACCAGACTTGAATAGGTATTTACCTTGATCAGCCATATTTGAAAAGAGATCAGACGCAGAAAGGGCTTCTCGGTGACTCCAAATTTCTCAAGTTCCTGCTCTTTGCTAATGTGCAATATTTAAAATATTTTTGTAAAAAAATAAAAAATAAAAGATGAAGAATTTATGTACTGTGATTAAGCAACACGGGGGTATTGTTGGAAACCATTATTTTGTGAAAATTGCACGGCATTGGACTACTATGAGGGCTTGAGGCGTCGTGCTGGAAGAAGTGTCGTATTGAAAATCAACACATGACCCACGGCTAAAGTGAAGGGTCGAAGTAACACAAATTATAATGACTTGGAAACTCTTCGACCTTTAAGATATTAAACCAACATGAAGGTTGAGATCTTCCCAACCTTTAAAAGTTATAAACAAATAAGTAATTCACAAATTTTCGAGGGACACAGAATGACGACTAATTGATTGGCTGACAGCAGTCTTGAGAGCATGTAGTATGATTCTTTCCGATGGGAGCCACCATCAAAAGCCATTTCAGAGTTCTGTCCTGCGTGCGTGCTATGCAAAATATAGCTGAGCTTCTTTCATCTTGCAGCACGCAGTTGCTCCGAAACAAGGGGCTTCACCCAGAACAATGAGAAGTATCAAATTGCTTTGGCTACTTAACGGCTAGTTGCTTCTTTGGCGAGTCGTACTAAGCGCAATAGTCCCTCGACATCATGGAAGTTGAAGTCTAGAGCTCTTTTGATGGAAGTGATACTTTCCACTGTATCTTTGTGTCCCGTACTAGCACTAGCAGCTCCAAAAGCAATATGCGATTTCCTTGAAGCTTCCATTGCAGAATTTACATTTTGAGCCTGCAAAACATACGATATGAAATCATCCCATCTTTAGAATCCTTTGTACTCCCTTTTAAATTTTGCTGGTTAATCCTATACAATAGGGGGCTATAGGAGTGGAGAATGATTACTGTTGACCTACAGGGATATTTTGTATTCTCAACATATTGTGAAAATCTGACAAAATTATCCGCATATATAAAGGGCATCCTGACAGGATGGTGGGGATGAGGAATGGTTGGCATAGCCTTACCTCACTGTTAACAGTACAATTAGGGGTTCTTCATAATCAAAAGACCACAACCAATAGTGATTCATTTTCCTATATTCCATCATAATTCACAAAGTACATCAAGTTTTTGGCTCCAATTTGAATAATTATGAAAAATTAACCATATCATTTTCAAAGCCAATCTGCCATCAGTTAATCACTAGTGCAGTAGCGCTTGACATGAACTACTGTGCCAAAAAAATATGTAATGTCAGTATGTCACAAACATATGCCAGAAACCAGTTATGGAATAACACATAATGACAAACCAATGAGCAAAAGTTTGTGCAACATACATCAAATGTCCAATAAACAAATTAATTGAAAGCAATGGTGACACTAGTTGTTCACTGCAAAAACCACTTGACCATTGTCAGAATTTAAAACTAAAAGAGGTCCTACAATTTCTGATAGTTAATAGATTACTCACAAAGCTGAGAAGTCTTGAAAAGTTTGGACGATTTCTGGCAGCAATGACAAGGTTTCCAACGAGTAACGGAGAATCAACACTCCTAGCTTGTGCAGCCTTGTCGCCGGTTGAAGTATTGTTCAAGTTATCAATGTCAGAGGCAGAAGAAGAAGGAGATTCCCCTACATATTAAATTAAAAGACCCAACGTCAGCAATTGTAACAAAACTAAACAATTACTTACTAGAACGCTGAGCACATGGATCAACTGGTGCACACAGATATAGGTTAAGTAAAAGTTTCGAGCCCAAACCCAGGGGATGCAATAGTGTTAAAACATTGGATGGAGAGCCTTGCTACGCTTGTGGTCCAACGGCTCGAATCCGGGATAAACCACATGATACAAACCGGAAAAAAATGATCTCATTGCCAGCAGAACATACCTAAAAAGGGCGAAAATAAAATATTTGCAGAATGACTGCTGATACATATTCCCATCAGGGATCGAGTGAGACCTATTAAGAAGCAAATCCAACTACGTACTCCCTCCATAACATTGATTCCTTCCACCTTAAAGTGGCACATTACTTAAGAGAAACAATAAAATATAAAAAAGTAAAGAGGGAGTAAAGTAAGTGGACCACTTAGATAAGAGAGAAATGTAGTACAAAAAAAAAAGTTGAATAAATCCAAGAAATTGTTAAAAAGGAAAATGTGGAAGATATAAATGAAAAGGAGGGAGTATAATATAAAAAATTTCAGTGCAGCATTCCTCGGAAAATTGACAGACATGTCACCTGGGAACTTGGCATGCCACCTATTAATTCTACGATCTCTCCAACATTCGTCCACTATATTATTTTTAAATATCCATATACTAAACTACAATACCACTAATGAAACCAATACTCATCACTCAGAACCAAACGGATTAAATATAACTGGAGCTCAGCACATAAAATGACAGATTAACCAATTCACTGTCGAAGATCATTTTGTGTAGCATACCCAAAATCTTGTCATTAATTTATTTATGGATCTACACATAGTTACCCTACGATACATGTTTGCCCCAACATTGATCATTCAGATTCTAAAACATTGAGTGTTGTACTGCAAAGAGAAATAGTTCGCCTTGATACCATGGTTAAGCTGTCTGGAAGAAATTAAGTATAAAATGATAAATGGCTTCCATGAATTACAACAAGCAAAACGATGAGATCGTAAAACTAAAGAATTGCCCACAAAACCATGTCCACCCGGCTTCCACAAAGCAGGTAATCAAGAAAATGGAATGCAAGAAAAGTGGCGCAGGTCAGCAAATTTTGTTACCTGGAGGAACCATCTGCAGAACAGTTTGCAATTCAGACCGATCTCTGCTTGCAATGTTGTGTGATGAATATACAACCCTCAAATATGCAACCTCCATACATTTGTATGCCAGTGCAGCTGTAGCCATGTCTTTAGACTTCTCATATTCATGGGCACAAAACCTGGGGGTTTTTGTTTGGAAGAGAGTGGGTGCGGAATTAGTGAAAGTACTACAAACAATGATAAAAAGCTCCCCCTCTTATCAAGAACAGCCCCAATTGTCTACAACCCATTGTACGCACATATTATTTGTGTAGCGCTCCTTCACAAAGCAACGAAGTTAACTTTAAAGTTAGTTCAGTAACTCTGTAAAGGAGCTTCAATCCTATGAAGATATTAAGCTCAGGTATAAAAGCTAGCTCAATATTGTTGTAAAGTTGCCCAAAAACTTTACAAAGGGGATCGGTAACTTCTATCTAGTTGTAAATACGTCGTAGCATTTTTTGTTACCGATTGCAACATCACCCCAATGCCTCAAGAACTCCTAAAACTTGCGAGGTCGGTGGTCTGTGGTCATATGTACGCAGTCTTATTTGTGTTAACAAAACAAAAAAAACGCTATATTTGGATGACCAGCAAAGAGAATTGCGTGGAGGATGGCATCAAAGTAATTATGCTTTAGTGTGAGTGTGTCATGAATTTACAAAAATATAGTTTGGCTGGGGAAGAGATCATGAATATTTTAAAGTTTAAACAGAACGGAAAGAAAACCTACTTTCATAGATTGAAATTTCTTGAAACACAGGCAATGTTCTGTCATTGACATAATGAAGTCAACCTTTTTGCAATTCATGAATTGGTGATAAAATAGTGAACTTCAACTAATATCGTGCAACTTCTCTTAAGCAAAACAAAGTAAAGAAGTAACGGTGGTTTACTAATATAAAGTCCTTCATGGAATTCGACTAGTCTAAAACAACTGTTTGACAAGCTTGAAGCTCAACTGAGCCCAAGAAATCAGCACTGCAAGTCTGCAAGGAGATCCTTAATGACGTGTGTTAACTAAGTCAAGTTTCATTGAAGTCACACCGTCCACACAGTTTATAAAGGCTAACCATAAACCAAACAACAACAAAAAGAATTGCCTGCATTGCATCATACGCTTTTTGTTTACAAGTAATAAAGGATATCAATCAAATATCTGCCTTGAACTGTATACTTACCGAAAAAGCTTTGCGGTATCACTATATATTTGCATTGCTTGAACAATGTCCCCTTGTTTAGCACTCTCATTCTTTCCAGATTCTAGTAAGGAGGCTCCATGAAGAAATTTGAGTGCAGCGTCGAAATATAATCCTGTACTCTCCATTGGATCAGCATTCTGTTGCATCAAACAACACAAGCACAGATTTATATAGTCGCTCATTGCGCATCAAAGGATGTAGGGGAAAGTGAGGTTATTACTATAACCTTTACACGATCAGCCAGGTGTTTGAGACTCTTGGCTTCTTTTATAGCACTGCTTGCCGTCTGACTTGATGAATCTCTTTTATGAGGACTCGATACCTCTTTATTCTTAACCCTGTGGCCGTTAGATATTGTAATCTTAGACAGACCATGATGAGGCTCTTTTGGATGAACATCAGTAGATAATGAACTCGTGTTATTACCCTGCAACAGATGTACGTTATTGGAAGTCTCATTTTTCTTTTTATCAGAGGGTGGCAAACATTGTGATTTCACATTTATAGATACTAATTTTATGGAATTGGACTTTGGCTTTGGCAGGTCGAAATTTTCCGGAGATGTTTTCTTATTGTTTCCTTGTTGCAGTTTGCACTCTGGAATAGTGAATTCTTGGATTCGTGCAGTAGCCTGTCCACATGTATTGAAATTGCTTTCAAAGTTGTCTTGAACTCTGTTTGTTCTGCCCTGTATTCTCTCTTCATAATCTTCCATCTTATCCGGCATTTCGACATACGATTCAGACATCTTGATCTCATTCTTTTCCATATTAGACTGACAAGTCTGATTTTTATCCCCATTTTGATGTCTTACACTTTCACCATTTTTGTCTTGCACTTCAATCAGAGACTTATGATCAACTCCAGCGTCGATTAAATCTTTCCCCACCATCCCTTTAACTCCTGATGCAAGCTTATCAACTATGGAACCTCTCAAGGGAGACGAAGAAACTGAATCGACCGGTGAACCTTTTATTTCCTGGGACTTATACTTCACTTTAAAAGATACAGTAACTTTTGACGAACTTGATGTGGCAGCCACATGGGCACTTGAGGAATCCTTTTGTTGGGACTCATTGTTATCAGTTATCTGTTGTGAAATACTTTTACACTTCCTGTCTATTTTACTATTTCTTTTACTTGTACTAGCTTCCTTCCCTTCGGATTTGGACATCCTGTATCGTTTACTTCTCAACTGTTCGTCATCATCCATCCTTTTTACAGATGACAGAGTAGCGTTCGGAAGATCCTTGAAACTATTGACTTTCCTCTTCTTAGGAACAATATTACTACCATCTGGGGAAGTATTAAGTTCTTGATTTGACCTTTTACCACCTGTCTCATTCTTTGAATTCCCAAAGGATTCAAATTCTGAGTTTCTCATCTGATCCTTTCCAGCTGTCTCAGCCACAACTCCATTCCCAGAGCTGACATCAAACATCTCATTCCTTTGAGCTAGAGGAGTTGTCCTGTTATTATTACCACTTAGCGAAACCCATGTCTTGCTTTTCCTAGATGTTCTAGGGATTTCTTGCTCTAATTCTCTTCTGCCTTCGATCTTTGGGTTCTTAAAACTACCTGTTTTGACGCCATGCAAAACAAATCATTGAAAATACAAGTGCAGTATGAGCAGAACAATTGGTAAATACTCCTGAACTATGACTATACCTCCATCAGAATGACAATCAGATTGCAGAACCTTAGATATTTTCCGCTTATTTGTCTCCATAGACATATCACTGGACTTGGTTTTTTCTGCATTCATCAGTTGACTGCCCTTCCTTGTTGAACTTTTAATTTTAGACTGTTGTTTCTTCTTTGATGAGCTTGAAGGCCCATTTGAATGATCTTGGAAAGGTGAATTGGATGTTCTTTTTAGTTTACCAGCATTAGAAACATTAGGTTGTAGTGTTTCTAATGCAGTTGTCCTGGTAGCCAATTTATCAAGAGGAACATCAAGTCTGGCAGGGAACTCTGGAAGCAAGTTATAACGTGCTCTCACAACTTTAATGCATTCTTCCTCACTAATGCCGCAGCAATTCATATTAGGCCTAAAACATGTTTAGAATCTATAAGAATTTCGCGTGAACGAGAGGAGCACAGCACATGATGTTACTTATACACTAGAATTCTGAGGCTCTGGGCTAGGCAATGGTTTAATATGATCTCGTTACGGTCTCTGAAGCCAGTTAATGAAATTTCATACTGCTATTACGCTATTTTTCGTTATGTAACACACATGGAAAAATGCTGATATTTTGGCCGCATCAACTAATATTTCAGGATATTGTTGTTGCGATATATTCAGGCTTCAAACAATAATATATGTAGCTTACAGAAGAAGAAAAAGGAAATACTGGAAATGGTGTACATCTTTATGGAAAAAAGGCAATGAGAGACTGGACAGACTATGAACATGGGAAAGCAACTTGAATTTTACGACTTAAGTAGAGGAGATCTAACCCATTAGGTTAATATTTTTGTAATTACAGATATATAGGACGCTAGATGTTAGTACATTACACTAGTCCATGACATCCCTATACCAATATTTCATACTCTTAACATGACAATGGCCAACACCGCATTTTGATACTATAGCACATGCTACACATTTGTCAGTCATGAATGAAAATGAAACGCTTGAACTTGAATTTTTTGCAAGTTGTAAAGTGCCTGTCAAACAAGGAATTCAATCAAATACAAAAACTGAACTTACAGCCAAGTTTGCAAGCTGCAGAGCCAAGTATCAGGAAGCTCATCTTCTTTGGAGCCAGGTGGAAGAAGTCGCCATTTTTTACATTCGTCGCATTGAACCCATACATCTGAATCAGCCCCAACAAAAGCTTGGTCAAATATGGGTCGGGTGTTCTCTGGCACAAAAGCATTGTTGGAGGACCCACTCAGAGGTGTTGCAGAAACTACTTTTCCACGTGATTTGCTGGATTTCTTCACCTCAGGAGTTGTATCTTCATTAGTCTGAACGGATCTTGTCTTCTCCCTCGAAACGTTCTCATATGTTATTGTCGCCTTCTCAACTAGCTCAGACATCTTCAGCCTCTCATCAGGAAGCACATCTGGGGAGTTCATTGTTTCATCTTCATGATCACTCAAATTCCCAAAGAAATCTGAATATTTATCTTTTACTTTCTTTGTATCCTTTTCCATAGACAAATTTTCGCATTTACTTTTAAATGGGGGACACTTGTTATCAGAATTATTACCGACGCTTAGCACCTGGGCCTCATCTTTACCACTTTCTGCCACTTCTTTTGTAGCTGCAGAACCACGAATTTGGCCTTTTTTTGTCTTTTTTCTGGCCACAGATGACAACGTTTCTTTTCCACTTACCAGCCTCCCAAGATCTTTAAATTTGATCGATTTCTCCAAATCAGTCCTTATATCATTGGTATCAATTACTGTTCCTTCTACATTTACCACCCCATTTGGCTTCTTAAATGAGTTTTGAGTTCCGTCAGGAAAAACCTCCTCCTTGTTACCATATGAATCAGATAAAAGAGGAAGTTTCAAAGCATTAGAGATAAGCTCTTCGCAAGACACAACATCGATATCAGACTCCTTCAAAGGAAAGTCAAAACCAACTTGTTCTTGCAGGCATATGCCTTCTTTATCTACACAAGTCATGGTGTTCTCCCCTGATAGTGTTTGGTTCTCTTTGACATGATAAAATAAACGTTGATTGATTTTTGAGGAAGGTCTTGCAGGAATATCCAGTAGTTGCTTTGGCTTTTCACTTAGTTTAAGTAGATCGTCCATCAGCGGAGACAAAACACAGCCTCCAAACAGTGGGAAAGATGTCATCATCTACCCCAATGCAGAAAAGAAGATGAAATATAATAAGGACAGAGCATTTGAATCATAGTGATAGATAAAGAACACGAAAAGTGAACAAACATACATGGAGAATTTGAGACGGAGATTCAAAAGAATCACATGCTTGCCTACGCAATAAACCTTGACTTTCCTTCAGGCCATCATCAAAAGATGGTGAAGGAGAGCCATCGAGGCCAAGACCACTGTAGATTGCAGTATTTTTTTTCACTGACAAGTTTTCCGACCCAACTTTAATCCGAACTTTCAGTGTTCTTTGATCTCGGTTCTCAGATTTGGGGGCAACCTTTTCTTGAATAGCTGGTACCCTTGGAACTTGTATGGATCGGTCACTTTGAACAATAGGAACAGAAGGAGTTGATGAATCAGGATATGCAGAAGCAGCCCCACGTTTCACAAAATGAGAGACACTGGCTGCTGCTGCTACAGAATCATGACTACGGCCCTGAAATAAATGTTGGTCCGACAACTAAGAAGCCTTTAAAGACAATTAAGGCATAGCAGTAAACATAGCTACGAGAAAAAAGGCATAGCAGTACTATAACAAGAGTACCTCTGCTGCCAAAGTACTTGAAGGAGTATGACGATTTTGAACTTTTGGCGGACTTTTAGGATGTGAGCACACTGGAGATCGGCGATAAGCAGGCAAAAATGTACCATACTCTCCGTTTTTTGGTCCTGCAGTATTGCAGAGATCACAACGATCATCACACAGGGATGACAATCATCAAACAGTCTATCACATTAACGTATATATACAATAAGAATTACCCAAACTCTCAGCTGAAACCAGGCCTTCAAAATCTTTCTGAAAATGCCCAAGAACATTTTGCAGTTTCTCACCCTGAAAATAACGCTAAAATTTGGTTATCAATAATGGTACACTACCAATTAACAGAGCAGGCTTAGACGCTATTTTAGAAGGCAGGACTACTTTACTAAAATGGACATGCAGAGGTGGGAAAACAACCATCTAAAAATACTGCACAAGGCATTCTCAAGATATTAAACATTTGTCTTATGTTACTTTGATTTTGTTTCTAGTATAGGAAACGACCCAATGTTAAAGTGCCCAACATGGCAATTTTGTGACGTCGTCTTAAATGAAGTGTCAAAATGTCAAGAGTGTATAGAGACACAGTTAAAGTGTAGTATCAAAATAGCTTAGCATTAATTGGGTGTAAGTAGCTTCAACCTTCAAGCTACCACAACCCCCGAAGGCCACAAAAGCTTTGACACCTAGGTAATGTAAAATGATGACAAAACCAACATCACCACCAAGAACAAAAACAACATTACGATATTCCCTCAAGACTCCCGCAAACAGAGGGTTGAATACGGTAAAGGGCCTAAGGTAATACATGGAGTTTTACCTATGTACCCTTATCACACACAGTGGCTTCTGAATGACCAAAAAACAACTTCTGTCTAGATTTTCAACAAATGAGTCTCAGTTCATAATGAAACAGAAGGACTGCCATTAGTAAAGGTCAATTAGTTGCGGACGACGTACATGAAGCTTCGAGACTACGGAGACAATCATGAAAGGTATATCATGTTATATTAAGAAGCAAACAACCCTAATAACAGTTAGCTAAATCTGCACTGAATCCATAGAGCCAAGCCAAACTTGTTCAAATACAGGCCCATAACCCAATGTGTAATCACTTTTTGTGTGCATAATCAATTCATGATTTTAATTATCCAGAACCTTACAGGACTGCTCCTAATGGCCTCCATGTAGGTCCTCCACTGAGTTCGATCTACTTCCATCCATTGACTTCTATGCTGTTCCATAGATGGTTATAGCAACCATACAATTTCTGCCTATCATCTTTTGAGAGAACCTTAAATCACTATATAATGTTAGCTAACCTTATATAATGTTAGTACGACTTTAACAATTTTTCTATTGTTTGTCCTTTGAAAACATGAACGGGTATGTTGAATAGATTTTTTTAAATCGAGAAGAGAACATGCCCTAAGAGACCTTGACATAAACTTTAGTCATCGAATGAGTTGTATCAAGTTCAGTCCTAACATAAAGAGCAATGCCATAATTCTTCAGCTTTGAAGCGAGAGGCATCGTGTATTAGTGACACATTGAGTTCTGCTAGAACCTTGGTTATCGGATTCGCCCAAACCCTAGGAAATCGGAAATCGGTTGGAGCATATTCTACCATGAACCATACTAAAATACATATGCCACACGCTTTATCTGGGTGAATCGTGAAATTTACATATTCAGAACGACGTAACCAAGGCTCGAACTAAAGTTTGGATGCTCCCGTGGAAGCCAACCACTAAAAATCATTGACTATAAAACTTAAAGTGCAACCAACACTCATATCTTAGTATACTCACAAGATAAAAGTACATAAAACTCATACAAAATAATAGGAGTGATCCTTGACAGTTTAAAAGATTTTAATAAAGCTCCTAATGATTAAAGTACCGAGTATGCACTCAAAAATATCAGTCAATAGAAAACCTGAAACGCATAATTCTGTCCAATCAAACATTAATTCCTACCAAATATCTTGCAAGCAGCAAGCCTTTTTCCAAAGGACATATAATTGATCCAAAAACAAATACGGGCATTGTCCACAAAGGTAGCAATTAGAATAAGAACCAGTTCAACAACCTACACCTCTAAAAGCTTATACAACTCAAAACGCAAGTCTCAATAAAGCAGCCATCAACCTTTTAAACTCAATATATACAACGTCAACCACGGGTAGCAGAAGATTAATCACTCACGATAAAAACCCCAACTTACCAACTCTAGCTAAACAATACTTAAGCTCCTTAATAGATGGTTTTCGTGAAACAACAGTGACAGGGTGCATACATAAGCTCAAAAACCGAATATTTTCAGTCTTCCATGCCAAAATGATCTAAAAACACCACTAATCAATGAGCATAAGCATGAGAGCACAACAATTAGATTGCAAATCATCAGCTCAAATATCCACAACAACAATAACAAACTGAATCGAGCTCGACTGAATTTAGATTGGGGGGAGGGGGCGCTTACAATGTAAGAAAGGGCAACATCAGGGTCAATGGCAGGATTATCATCCTGGTAAGAACAAGCTTCACCTTCTTCAAGCTCCGCATCATCCAGCAGAATATCTCTCCTATTACTAGAGCTACTAAATCCTTGATCCATCCTATTTCTTCCTTCTCTACTTCCCATTGATATCATCTTCAAAAGAAAGCTTTCAGAAACGTTTCGAAACGTTTCTTAATATTCCACAAAATTAGCACCAAAAAATAATTACAGCTCGCAATCTCAATAATGAACTCAAAACTCTATCCTACCCATTACAGAACACGGAAATCCAAGGAAAAAAACCATCAATTATTTTACCGAATGGATCAAGATCAAAACCTTAATCGTAAAATTTACAAATAACTAAGAGAAAAATGATTCAGCAAATTAAGAGGAAAGGTAGGAATTTTATGCTGGGAAAATGGTGGCTATTCAAAACTCTTATTATTTGCTTTCGGATCGTAAAACTACGATCTTGTACCAAAGTCGGAATTTGTTTGAACATAACTATGGGTTTTTTTAGGGAACAACTATGGTTTTTGGTGTAAAGCATCCGCGTTTTTCTTTTATTTTTATATTTTCACTTCTGGTTATACTCCCTCCGGTCACAATTTTATTGTTCTCATTTCATTAAAAATACAACTCATATCTAATCATTAAATGGGACAATAATTTATGACCGGAGTGAGTACTAGATTTAAAAACGGGTCACGGTGAAATATTTTTTATATACTCCTTATTTTGGGTTATTTAATGACAATAATGCAAACTAGAGGCGACAGTTCGTTCATGTTGGGTTGTACCTCTTGTCGGTCCAGTCGTGCAAAGCTTCAACCAAGCTCGGCTCGGGCAAGGGTAAGAGGCTCGTCGTGCCGTTCCTGGGCCCGGCCCGATCCCCATATCCCAACCGAAGCACGGACCCCAGGTCGGGCCGGTTCGTCGTGCCTAACCAAAATTTCAGATTTTTTTCAATTTTTTTGGGTTTAGGGTCGTGTTTGGTCCGTCGTGCCTCATGTCGGGTCGTGCCTATGCACGACTGTAGACACCCGCATTTTGTCTGCTAGTGTCTATAGCAGCTTCCAACAAAACACCCGATGAAGATCGGACGTAAACGTGTTTTGACGTGCTCGGATATGGGCTCAAAATCGTTAGTATTTGGCTTGGGCTTTTTACGGAGTATAAATCTTACAAAACCAACCTCAAATTCAGGCCCAGTGAGTCGTTTCCATTCAAAAAACACTAATTTGGATCAAAAACGACACCGGAAATAAAACCGTCTTTTCGCGACCAGGTAAAAACCCGGTCAAAGACGAATCCGACACAAAAAATAGCTGCATACGTTTCTAGAAAGAAACCCCAACCACCAAATCTCTTCAAAAAAGGATAGAATTTCCTTCTTATCCCACTCCGTCCAGACCCACTCGATCTAGTGGTTCAGGCCCACTCGGTCGAGTAGGCTTGCGAACCGGGCGAACCAGCTTTAGACCGGGCACTCGATCGAGTGCACCTACACCACTCGATCGAGTGGTCCCTTCTTACCCTAAACCGGGGTATTTTTTTATAAATACCCAATCACCCATCACAATTTCACAACTTTTTACAATCTTTCAATCACCTTCAACCCTTCACAATTCTAACCATCTACAAATTCATAGTCATCCCGAGATCAAACTCGTCAAAGACCGAGAGCAAAACTCGTCAAATCTCTTCCCTAATCATACACACCATGACTCTCCTATATACATCTCGACGCTCCCGTGCCAAAGCCACATACTAGACGAGCCGTATTCCGAGACTAAAGCATGTAGGTTGAGGGTGTAATTCAATCCCAATTTCTCCCTTTCTTCCTTCTCTTCTCTCCGTCTTCTTCGTTCTTTTTTCCATTTTTTTATTTATCTCATCGCGTTTCTAATATCGTAATTATTATATATTTATCGTTGCATTAAATACAATCGCGTATAACTATATAATTAAAACAATCTCGCATCGAGTATACTTAAAGGCAAATCCAGTTTTAAGATCTTTTTAATCCCTTTACGAGTCGTAACAGAGGTGACACCCTTTCGAGGAGCGCTGCCCTAAACACTCAAGAGCGTAATGCGATCGCGGATATTTGTCGTTAAGTGTACTCGATCTCGTTTTTAAGGCTAGTACGAAACCTGTTGATGCCGAATCGAGCATCACATAATCCGAAAGGGTTAGTACGATGTCGTGACGCGGAAGGAATCAATTTCGTTCTAACCAAATTCAAATTTATTTTACATCACTTTTTTCTAAAACTTTCGATGTCGGTCTCATAATCATACAATGCATATTATGAGCACCGTAAAACCGAGTTTATTTTAAAACATACAATATTTTCACATAGCTCGGTTCGTCATCGATTTTCAAAGCAATAAATTCGGATCCACCATCATCCGAAATCGAGCAACATCTCGAACAAGGGGCACTCGATCGAGTGCCATAGCCCACTCGATCGAGTGGCATCCCAAAAAACAGGCAGAAGGTCCGTAGCAGGACCACTCGATCGAGTCTCACCCATGACTCGACCGAGTGGTCCCCTTTACGCAACACGAGTTCCATACATCATGTAAGCATCATTAAATATTTTTATGACTTCGGTCGTCACGTGTAAAGGCAATTACGTGTCCTTTTTCTTTCAAAAATCATGCATTGCATCGTTATATCGCTACTAATTCAATTATTTCAATTCTCGCGCTTGTTGTATTGTAATTCCGGGTTGTATTCCGCCCGTGTATTTTTAATCTACTTTCGCGCTTTTACTTTGTGTAGACACCCAGATTTGGACCTGGTAGCTGCAGAAGTGCCCAACAAACACCCGATGACGATAGGACTGCAACGCGACGCGGGTTCGCGATGTTTTAGATAGTTTTTCTATAGAAAGGATCAAATAATTACTCAGAAAAATTAAAACTAACATGATGGCAGCCTTAGTCGTGTCGTTACGGTCGCGTAGACACTACTCAGAGTCAATTCTGACACCGGGACCCCGAGTCGGTCCCGAAACTCGAACCGAGTCAACACCGTGTCAAGCGAACCTCGGGATGAACACCCAAGGCCCACTAAACCCACCGCGCTAGGTCAAGCCGCAGGAAACCTTAACATCCAAGAAATGTATTATACACTCGTCTCACGGTTTTGGAAAGTATTAAAACCGTATCCTCAAAATCCTAACCGCCCCGCCCTACGCGCCTTGGTCTCACCACACCTTAGCCCAGGCGCTTGAATCCTGGTGCGCCCCAACTCAGGCGCCCATACCGGTGACGAGGGCCGAAAACACCTATAAATACCCCCCTTCACGCCCTCATTTCGACACACAATTCTCATTCTTCTCTTCCCCCTCTAAACTCTCGCTAAGGGCTCGCACTCCGACACCCGAGGCAAACGATCCACTCGATCGTAGTTCCAATAAAAACGACATCGACGCTTGATAAGTGTGGTTTGTAGTGCCTATTTTGTAGTGTTTTGGTCCCATTTTCCTTGTAGAATCGCTCCTTGGGAGCGGTTTAGGGGCTTCTTATGCTTCCTTTAGTTCGTTTCAGGTTCCCGAGACCGATTTGGAAGAGTTGGAGCGATTCTGACTCTATACATACACATTTTGGAGCCAACGAAGTAAAGGAACGATGATTCGATGCCTTGGAATCGACCCTGAGACCTTGGGACCCAATCCCGAGCCTCCGAGACCCGATCCCGAGTCCCGAGAATCGATGGGAAGCCCATGAGAAGCAAGAAGGGACCAAAAAGTTCATATTGGAGGCCTACAAGATCCATCCCGATCGGGAAGGCCTCAAACCCGATCGGGATGAAGTGCACGATTAGGGACGCCACTGTGGAGCAATCCCGATCCGGTTGGCATATTCCCGATCGAGAAAGTTGAAGTTTCCCGATCGGGATTTCCCTTCCTGATCGGGAATGCCCCAGTTCCAGCCGCGTCACTTTGTTCCTTCCTCCTTTCCATTGTAACCCTATAAATACCCCTCCTCTTGTAATGCTATGTTATGTTCTTCACTTCCCACTAAACCCTAGACTACTTTAGGTTAGATTAGTTTAGATTAGAGTAGATTAGTGTTAATTAGTCCTTAATCTAGTTAGTTAATCTTGTATTAAGGGATCTCTTGAAGAATCCATCCAATCTTGACAACATTGGTGGATGTTTTGGGTGTTCTTTATATACAAGTTCTCATCTTTTCATTCCCTTGTTAGTTGGTATAATCTTCTCATCCTTTTACTCTTAATCTTTGTTTATGTTATTCAAGTTTTCATCTTTGCATCTTGTTTATTGTTTTGTTCATCATCTTGTTAGTTTCACTCATGCAAGTTTGGTTGTTTGTTTTGGTTTCTCTTGTTCTTGTTAGTTGTAGTTTGATTATGTTAGAGTAGTGTTCTTGCTAGGGTTAGTAGGGTGATTAGGGTGTTAATTGGGTGATTAAGGGTTTGTTGGAGATGTTGGTGGAAGATTTGGGTTTCCTCTTGGTTCGATGCATATCACATGTTTGATGGAATGCTTGAATGACTAAGTAGGTTAGAATGCTTGTTTTTCTTGCCTTCCTTTGTCATGTGTGTCGCCGATGGATTCCATGTGGAACCTCTAGGTGAGTCTAAGTTAGATTACCTAGATTACCCTACTACCTCCTTCACTCTAACCCCTCCTTGACCATTCCGTTACCCCTTTGACCCCGACCTAATCCTAGCCCGTTTTCCTTGTTTGTTTCTCCGGTACTTTAGTCTTAGTCTAGCCTTCTCTCCCTCTTATCATTCTCTAGCTTAGCTCGTTGACTTAGTCTCGTTTTTAGGTGACCTTGGTCTATACGCCTTTACCGTCCCCGTGGATTCGACCCGACTTACCCTAGCTACCCTAGTTAGGTTTTGCCGGTTTTATTTGATCGGTGGGATTCACGACAAATCCTATCCGTCAAATTGGCGCCGTTGCCGGGGGCGGTGCTAGTTTAGACTTTGTTTTCCTAGTTACTTGACTTTGTCTTTGTGTTTGTGTTTTTCTTTTTTCTTTTTGTTACCTTGCTTCTTGTGTGTGTGGTTTATTTCTCTCTTGTCTAGTGCCCAAAAAGCACTAGACTTCTCACGTTTGTTCTTAGTCTACAGTTTGTGCTTAGAGGTGGTGACTATCTTCTTCTTGAAACTTAGAGCCGCTTTAACGGACGGTTGCTAGAATGAGTGGTTTCCAACCGGGTATGAGCTACGATTTTCGAGCGAGCATGGGGTTTGATCTAAACTCCACACACTCGGGAGCCGATATGAGCTACTCCTCTTCTTCTATGAACCAAAGCTATGACATGACGTCCCCCTACCATAATCAAGCTTCTTGGGGTGATCAAGATGGGTATGATCTTCAAGAGTACGGAAACGGCTACCAACAAGTGAACGATTACCAATCCTACGATCATGGTGACTATTACTCGAGCTATGATTGTGAACCCACCATGTTCAATCAAGATTCACCGTATGGAAGCCAATTTCCCCAAGACCCACAATATTACCCTACACCCCAACCACAATACGAACCCTATGACCCACAACACTACCAATCACCCCAACCTTGCTACCAACAATATGATGCCCCACCCCTTGGGCATCATCAAGATTTTCAAGGAGCCTTACAAGACCCCAATGACCACCAATCGTCAAACTTGGAGTTGTATCAATCGATTCTTCAATTGCAAAAGAGCCAACAAGAAATGGCCATCCAAATGCAAAAGGATCAAGATGAATTCTTGGCCCAATATCGAAAGAAAAACGAGGCGTTTGATGCTCGATTAAATGCATTATCGGTTCAAACCGTAATGTATTTATCCCGAACATCGCAATTAGATGAAGGGTGCCCACTTGAGAGAGAGGAGCAACCTAACCATGAAGCCGCCGATGTAGTTCCCTTTGAAAGAGAAATTTGCTTTGAAGAACCTCAATCGTCTACCCAAAAAGAGACGAAGGAGGAGATGACTCTCGGTGAAGACAACATTGGTGAGGAATTGGAGGAGGATAGTGAGTTGGATGGGTTGGTGGAATTTGTGAGGATGTTGGATGAAATTGTTAGCCTCGAGTTGCCCTTGTGCGAGAATGTGGATAAGCATCAAGAGCCCCTAGCTAGTGAACCAAGCAATGACTTGGAAGAGATTGAAACCGCCGGTAGATGTTTCGATCCTCTCCTCCAAGATGATGTGGGGCCTAGTGATGAAGATGGGGAACCACAACTTGAGGAAAGTGTGGGGGTGTGCATTGAGGAGATGAGGCCAAAGCCGCTTTTTGTGCCTTGTTTCTTGGAGATGAAGCTTGCTTGTGATTGGAGGCGATGCCTAGAGAGGAAGAGGTCGGTGAAGCTCGTGGGATGGATAGACCCCGGAGATGACATGAATGATGACGATGGGTCTTTTGATTCCTACTTCTTGCCTCCTCCTTGGAGGCCGTGGAGGTTGGCTAGGCTCGAGCGCTTTTTGGGCCTTCATTATGATGTCGGTAGCGCGTTCGACTTGCTCCTCCATGCCCTTGAGGGCTACGGTTGAAGAAGAGTCCACCATCCTAGGTTTGACGGAGTTCCTAAAGAACCGTCATGTTGTATATTCTCCTCTCCTCTTTAGAGTACTTGTGTTTGTATTTGTGTGATTTTTCTCTTGATTTTTGGTTGTTTTGTGAAGCTCTTGTAATTGATTTGGCATTTTGATGAGCGATGTGAGGGAGTGACTTTGATGTGTACTTTGAGTTTATTGTGATAGGTCAAGTGAAGGTGACTCCTAGAAAGGAGTGGTTAGTGATAGAGCTTGGACCGTGAGTAAGGGAGTCGGTTTTTGGGGTCATGGGAGTCATGAAGATCCTTTCCAACCGGGAAGGGTGTGTCGTACCGACCGGGATGGGGCCGTCCCGATCGGGATGAGGGTGCCAAAAATCGAGTCCACTGGAGTGTCATCCCGATCGGGAAGGAGGCTTCCCGACCGGGACGGGTATGTCATCCCGACCGGGATCACCCATCCCGACCGGGATGATCCTCTACTCCTTTTTGGTGCCTCTTCTTCGACATTTAAGACCACCTAACCATTATATACCCCCACCCAACCTCCCTACCTTCCTTGCTCATATCATACCACCCACATACTTCATTTTCATATCCTCACTTCATCCTCTATCTACTTTAGACCGATATTCACATCAAATCCCACCCCCTCGCACCATTACTACCTCTACCATGCGGTTCTATCAAGCTTGAAGCGGGATAGCAATGATGAAGACAAGCAAGTGCCTATATTGATCTATGAGACGATGGAGAGAGTGAGTTGCTAACCTATGGTACGGCAACTATCCTTTCTTTTCCGTTTTTGTTGTTGCTTGTTTTCCTTTGTTTATTCCCTTCCCCTTGAGTCATGGTATCTTAGTGGCCTTCGAGGCCTTGGTATATGGTTGCTCCCGACTCTCGATGATGTGACTACATCGAGAGTCATTTCAAAATCCAAATTTTACAAGTTTTTCACTCTTTCTTTTTGAGGATTTAGTCGGATTTAGGCGGAATCCGGGCTAGGTGACTTGATTACACCTAGCCCTCCCCTCCCATTTCCTTTTATTTCCTTCCTTTTATTTTCTTCCCCCATCCATATCTTTTTCTTGTCTCGGCCCATGGTGACTTGACTACACCCAGGCCGGACACCTTCTACCCTTTTCTTCACCTTATTTTTGATTTTTAGCTTTATTCTCGTAGTTTCTTTTCTTTTCTTTTGCCTCTCCGCATACTACGGTCGAGCATGAGGACATGGCTCGGTTTAAGTGTGGGGGAGCGATATTCTATCATAGTTAGTTTTATTTTCGTAGTTTTTCGAAAAATCTTTAAAAATCCTAAAAATTTGAAAAAAAAATTCACAAAAATCAAAAAGATTTTCTTTTGTGTGTTTTTCTTTTGTGTCGTATATTTGTTTTGTTGTGTGTTTCGCCTCCCTTTTCCTTATAGGTTGCTTAATCACCGATAGCTTTGGAGAGCTTGCAAGACTTCCGGTAACATCTTTATCCCTTTTTCTTCTTTATCTCTTCTGGAGTTTGGAGGAGATTGTGATGCGGTGTGCTCGGGTGGAGCGTTGTAATGCTTGAGGTTGATTTGGTTGCTCATTTGGAAGATAGGGGTGGTGTTTGTGTTCTCTATGTGTTTGTTTTGTGTTTTTCTTCTTTTGTTGCTTTTGTTTCTTTTTCTTTCGTTTTCGTTGAGTCTTTGTTTTGTGTTTTGTTGTGTGTCATGTGTGTAAACCGTTTTCGAAAACCCGGTTTAGAGGCTAGTGTGTGAGTGCTTACTTTCCCTTCCTAGTAGTGTGAATCGAGTCTTGGACTTTAATCTAGTAGAATGACCCTAAATCAATGATTTCGTTGGTCCTTTACCTTGAGTCCACCTAGCTTACTAGGAATTTACTACGGGATTTGCATTTTGACCATTATGACCACCCACGGTGTGAAAAGGCCTTGGTTGCCGAGTCCCGTTCCTTAGGTGACCGTGTTCGGAATTGTTTGATTAGTCCAAGTTCTCCACCCTTTTTGTGGGTTTGAAAGGGGATGCGCAACCCCGACATATCCATTACCCTACCTCCTACACATATCCACACAATAACTTGCAACTTGTTGATTCCTCTCTTTCTTGTCATACAAAGAAATGCCAAGAAGCCAAATCTTGCCAAAAAGGGCAAAGAAAAGAAAAAGAAAGAAAAAATAAAAGAAAGAAAAGAAAGAAGAAAAAGAAAAGGCACAAAAGCCAAAAAGAAAATAGAAAAGAAGAAAAAAAAAATGGCATGGCAAAACAAAACAAAAATGCAAAAGAAAAGAGAAAATGCCAAAAGAAAATCGTCTCACAAAAAGATCTTAACCCCACAAAAATAAGCCTTTTTCCGACTTTTACCGTGAAGAGCCTACCAAAGGACCGAGTCCCGAGGAAGGATGATAGCGGCATTAGTCGGTCTTCCCTCATTTTGCAAGTTTTCCACCTTTTTACTTGGACTAGTTAGGCGGTTTTGGACATGGGACGACCCTCTTGGCTCTTTGCTAAAGGGGGCGGGGTCTCACTTACCTACAATGTCGACTAACACCGTGGATCATCACTTCCCACTCCGCCGATCGTCCCGTAGTACGTTTTTAGAAAGTTAGGAGGACCTAGGTAAGTTACCAACGTTTTTATTGCTTTGTCGTCATACTATTAGGGTTTAGTCCACCTCGGTTTGTATTGCTAGCTTGGGAACGTTGTCACTTACCTCGAGTCCTAAACCGGTGCTTCTTTCACCGCTTTTAGAGGGGAGCGGTATTTCTTTTCTTTTGGGTGCAACCTTTTGTGTGTTTGTTTGTTTATGTGTTTTGTGTCCGGTTGCATCCACAGTTTTGTCGCAAGACCCCACTTGCCTTGCGGGGTGCACTTTTCCTCTAAGTGCACTCGCGTGAGTTGAAAGGGCGTAGGGTGCGCTAATACCCATTCGGCTAGTATAGTAATTAGTTTGTGCTTACTCGAGGGTGAGTAAGGGTTAAGTGTGGGGGAGTTGATAAGTGTGGTTTGTAGTGCCTATTTTGTAGTGTTTTGGTCCCATTTTCCTTGTAGAATCGCTCCTTGGGAGCGGTTTAGGGGCTTCTTATGCTTCCTTTAGTTCGTTTCAGGTTCCCGAGACCGATTTGGAAGAGTTGGAGCGATTCCGACTCTATACATACACATTTTGGAGCCAACGGAGTAAAGGAACGATGATTCGATGCCTTGGAATCGACCCCGAGACCTTGGGACCCAATCCCGAACCTCCGAGACCCGATCCCGAGTCCCGAGAATCGATGGGAAGCCCATGAGAAGCAAGGAGGGACCAAAAAAATCATATTGGAGGCCTACAAGACCCATCCCGATCGGGAAGGCCTCAAACCCGATCGGGATGAAGTGCACGATTAGGGACGCCACTGTGGAGCAATCCCGATCCGGTTGGCATATTCCCGATCGGGAATGCCCCAGTTCCAGCCGCGTCACTTTGTTCCTTCCTCCTTTCCATTGTAACCCTATAAATACCCCTCCTCTTGTAATGCTATGTTATGTTCTTCACTTCCCACTAAACCCTAGACTACTTTAGGTTAGATTAGTTTAGATTAGAGTAGATTAGTGTTAATTAGTCCTTAATCTAGTTAGTTAATCTTGTATTAAGGGATCTCTTGAAGAATCCATCCAATCTTGACAACATTGGTGGATGTTTTGGGTGTTCTTTATATACAAGTTCTCATCTTTTCATTCCCTTGTTAGTTGGTATAATCTTCTCATCCTTTTACTCTTAATCTTTGTTTATGTTATTCAAGTTTTCATCTTTGCATCTTGTTTATTGTTTTGTTCATCATCTTGTTAGTTTCACTCATGCAAGTTTGGTTGTTTGTTTTGGTTTCTCTTGTTCTTGTTAGTTGTAGTTTGATTATGTTAGAGTAGTGTTCTTGCTAGGGTTAGTAGGGTGATTAGGGTGTTAATTGGGTGATTAAGGGTTTGTTGGAGATGTTGGTGGAAGATTTGGGTTTCCTCTTGGTTCGATGCATATCACATGTTTGATGGAATGCTTGAATGACTAAGTAGGTTAGAATGCTTGTTTTTCTTGCCTTCCTTTGTCATGTGTGTCGCCGATGGGTTCCATGTGGAACCTCTAGGTGAGTCTAAGTTAGATTACCTAGATTACCCTACTACCTCCTTCACTCTAACCCCTCCTTGACCATTCCGTTACCCCTTTGACCCCGACCTAATCCTAGCCCGTTTTCCTTGTTTGTTTCTCCGGTACTTTAGTCTTAGTCTAGCCTTCTCTCCCTCTTATCATTCTCTAGCTTAGCTCGTTGACTTAGTCTCGTTTTTAGGTGACCTTGGTCTATACGCCTTTACCGTCCCCGTGGATTCGACCCGACTTACCCTAGCTACCCTAGTTAGGTTTTGCCGGTTTTATTTGATCGGTGGGATTCACGACAAATCCCTCCGTCAATTTGTAGTGTGGGGAGTTGATAAGTGTGGTTTGTAGTGCCTATTTTGTAGTGTTTTGATCCCATTTTCCTTGTAGAATCGCTCCTCGGGAGCGGTTTAGGGGCTTCTTATGCTTCCTTTAGTTCGTTTCAGGTTCCCGAGACCGATTTGGAAGAGTTGGAGCGATTCCGACTCTATACATACACATTTTGGAGCCAACAGAGTAAAGGAACGATGATTCGATGCCTTGGAATCGACCCCGAGACCTTGGGACCCAATCCCGAGCCTCCGAGACCCGATCCCGACTTCCGAGAATCGATGGGAAGACCATGAGAAGCAAGGAGGGACCAAAAAGTTCATATTGGAGGCCTACAAGACCCATCCCGATCGGGATGAAGTGCACGATTAGGGACGCCACTGTGGAGCCTTCCCGATCGGGATGGCATATTCCCGATCGGGATGGCATATTCCCGATCGGGAAAGTTGAAGTTTCCCGATCGGGATTTCCCTTCCCGATCGGGAATGTGCTGCTGCTGCCCGCATTTCTTTTGTTCCTTCCTCCTTTCCATTGTAACCCTATATATACCCCCCCCCCCTCTTGTATTAAGACAGGATTCTAGCTTAGGTTCTTGACTTCCCACTAAACCCTAGACTAGTTTAGGTTAGATTAGATTAGATTAGTGTAGATTAGTCTTTAGATTATCGTTAATTATAGATTAGTGCTTGTAATTTGGAATTCTTCAAGATCTCCATTCAAGCTTAACAACCTTGGGTGTTTGTTTTGGGTTCTTCCATTTATGCTAGTTTCCTTCTTCTTTTCATCTTCTAGTATGGTATAATCTCTCTTCCTTTCTCTTAATCTTTTATTGTTTATCAAGTTTGAATCTTTATTATTGTTTGTTCTTGTTCTTGTTAGTTTGATTGAGTCTGTTTATGAATGTTTTGTTTCTTATGATGATTCCTCTTGTTTATGTTAGAATTAGTTGGATAATGTTAGAGTAGTGTTCTTGCTAGGGTTAGTAGGGTGATTAGGGTGTTAATTGGGTGATTAAGGGTTTGTTGGGGATGTTGGTGAAAGATTTGGGTTTCCTCTTGGTTTGATGCATATCACATGTTTGATGGAATGCTTGAATGACTAAGTAGGTTAGAATGCTTGTTTTTCTTGCCTTCCTTTGTCATGTGTGTCACCGATGGGTTCCATGTGGAACCTCTAGGTGAGTCTAAGTTGCGAGAGCCCGGACCACACCTAGATTACCCTACTACCTCCTTCACTCTAGCTCTTCCTTGACCATTCCGTTACCCCTTTGACCCCGACCTAATCCTAGCCCGTTTTCCTTAGTTGTTCTTCTTAGTCATAGTCTAGCCTTTCCCCCCGTCTTATCACTCTCTAGCTTAGCTCGTTGACTTAGTCTAGTATTTGGGCGACCTTGGTCTATACGCCTCTACCGTCCCCGTAGATTCGACCCGACTTACCCTAGCTACCCAGTTAGGATTAGCCGGTTTATTATTTGATCGGTGGGATTCACGACAAATCCCTTCCGTCAACGCTACTCCTCACCTTCGAGCACCCCACTCAATACCGAGGTGCCTGTGATCGACTAGCTCAAAACTAGTATCAAAATTCTGCCGGATTAGCCGCAGAACTAGTCCTTAGCAATGAAGCTCTGCCGGAGTAGCCGCGTGATGAACGCAGTTCATGTGCATATTTATTCTCGCTTTATCCTCCGTTTTTACCGATTTCACATGCCTTAAGAATACTTTAGTAGCCTTTTATCCGTAGTTTGTTATGCCGGGTATATGGTTTATGTTTTGACAGGAAACATAGCAAAAGACGAAGTTAAGAGCTACAAATGAAGTAAACAAGAAGAAAAAGGCATAAAGGCGGACAACGAAGGCCGAACCGGTCGGTATGATGCCGAACCGGTCGGTTTGAATTTGTACCGAGCGGTTTGATTTCAAACCGGTCGGTTTGATTTTGTACCGCTCGGTTTGTTTGTGAACCGAGCGGTTCGCGATACGTTAGATTCCTGCCATGATGTATATTCCTGCCATGATGCTTCCTTACATGGAGGTAATACTTTTGCTGATGAAACCCGGCATGGTGGGCGAGAATTCGTGGACCTTGTGTCTAGTCCGGAGGATGATTATGACATTGATGGGTATGGGTCTGATTCTTAGTCCCGGTTAGTTGCTGGTTTGGGGGACGTATCCGCTGTACATATTTTGTCGGTACCTTCTCTTACTCTTTTTGTCCCTCTCCATTCTTTATTATACCTTTTTGTCCTAATTTTTATTTATTGGTTCACAATGAGGACATTGTGTGATTTGGTTTGGGGGGATGTTTTAGATGTTTTGTGTGGTTATTTTATTCTTTAAAAAAAAAAACGTTTTTTATTTAATTTTTCATTTTTTTTTTGTGATTTTAGTATAGAGTCGTGTCGGCGATGATGACATTGCGTTTGTCGCATGCTTTTCCCTAGTTCTTTGCTCTTTCTTGTGAATGACACTTTTTCCCGTTATTTGAGTTTAGTATTTCTTTGATCTTGTCGCTAATTATGTTTTGAATGCCAAATGAGTAAATCGACCTGTTGTCAAGTAAGCTACTTATATTGTGAGACTTAGAGCCTTAAACTGATGACATCCATGATCAGTTTCTTATAGGTTGAGAGTAGCACTCCTTATGAGACATGTAACATCAAATTGCATAAGCATGACATTCGTCTCTTAAATACCTGTATGCATTCGGTTTATGATTGAGACATATGCAAAAGAGGCAATCCCCTTCCTTTTATCTAATTCCCATGAACTTCACATAGCCATAATTTGACCTGTTTTGACCCGTTTATTAACTACATGCCATATTTGCCTACCCTAGTCAAGCTAGTTTGGTTAATTAGACGAAATTGTTTTTTTTTTCGGGTGAAATTTGGTACTATGTCTTGTTGATTGGAAAAGAAAAAAAAAAGAAAAATAAAAGATAATTAATTGAAGAAAAATAAAAGAAAAGAAAAAGAAAGGAGATACTTGAAAAGAAGAAAAAAAAGAGTGAAACAAGAAAAGGAATGTGTTTTTGCTATGAGAAAATAGATTTCTATATTTTCGTAGTTATTAGTACGAAGTCGGTAATGAAACGACTGAAAATAAGGTGCTTGGTACTATTTGTAATTCCTTTGATTGAAGTTGGTTAAGAATGGAATGAGTTTAGTTTGGTTACGGTTGGACTAGCTTGACGTTTACCTCCACATATCCAAATCGTTTTGCCCCTTCTTACCCAATTAGCCTCACTTTATCCATATGTAAGTCCTCGGCGTGTGTTTTGGTCCGATTGAATGTATATGTACGGTTGGTAGAGATTGATATCATGTTAGATTGCATGCATGTTCTTATAAGTCGCAGTTAGGTGAGTGTTTTGTCTTTCCGATTTTACATAAACTCACAATATTGCCCTTATTTGAGTGCTGAGTGTAAACTGCGAGAAATCTTGACATAGATGGTTATGCAAAATTGAAAGTTTGGCATTTGAATATTAATTGGGACTTGGTTTTTGGAATTCTTATACTCTTCATCTTTGCTTTAGAATTTGTTTCTTTAGCTTTGGTGTCATTTGCTTGCAAGAGTTTTAGATTTGAAATGGTGCATGTTGACAAAGTTTGCTCTGAGCCAATTTATGTTGTCCTGTGTGAGTTTGCTTGGGGACAAGCAAAGGTTCGGTTTGGGGGATTTTGATGAACGCAGTTCATGTGCATATTTATTCTCGCTTTATCCTCCGTTTTTACCGATTTCACATGCCTTAAGAATACTTTAGTAGCCTTTTATCCGTAGTTTGTTATGCCGGGTATATGGTTTATGTTTTGACAGGAAACATAGCAAAAGACGAAGTTAAGAGCTACAAATGAAGAAAACAAGAAGAAAAAGGCATAAAGGCGGACAACGAAGGCCGAACCGGTCGGTATGATGCCGAACCGGTCGGTTTGAATTTGTACCGAGCGGTTTGATTTCAAACCGGTCGGTTTGATTTTGTACCGCTCGGTTTGTTTGTGAACCGAGCGGTTCGCGATACGTTAGATGGTCTTTCCTAATTTCCAAAGAATTTTTATTTCATCCTAATTAGAATCCTACGGGATTATTTTAGACTATATTCTATTTCCTAATTAAATTGGTTGTAATAAGTATAAATACCCGTTTGAGGGCTAGGTTTAAGGACAACTTTTATTCATTCGAAAACTCTAGTTTTAGTTTTATTATTAGCATCGGAATTCTGCAAGCTTGTAGCGGTACTTTTTAGCTTTTTATTATTACTCAATCTTTCAGTTCTTCATAATCGGTATTTTTTCCTCTTCTCTTATTTACATATTATTCTCAATTATGCTCAATTATTTTGTCGTTTCATCCATTACCATGAGTAGCTAATTTATTCTTCTAGGGTTGAAGGGGATCTATGTTAATTAAATTGGGGATGTTAGTTTAATTACTTATTTGATTAATCGTTCATATGTTATTGCCTTACTACTTGTTTTGTATTATCGTTTGATTAGTTTGAGACGTTGAACTAGTTGAATGTTTAGGAACCCGAACCTAAGATCGAAAGCCTGGTAAGGGTAGACTTACAAGTAAGTGGGTAGGATAATCTGGTAAGTTGCGAGAGCCCGTCAGAATCTATCCTAAGGTTGACATAAGATCCGAAAGGCCGTGTCTTTGCCCTAAATAACTTTGATTGATTGATTGAATGATTAATTAACTTTACCCAATTTAATTGCATAGTGAACCGGAAAATCCTAGATCTTTTTAATATTGTTAGAACCTCTTAGTTTATATTATTGCATTAGTTTAGATAACAATTCAACAAACCGGAATTTAAATAGTTTAGAATCGATTATTAGATAATTAGCGATTTTCATCCGTCTCTCTGTGGATTCGACCCTTACTTACTGCTAGCTACCTGTTAGTCGTTCGTTAGGATTATTTTGATTAAGGTGATACGACTTTAGCCTTATCAATTTTGGCGCCGTTGCCGGGGAGACGGTTTTGTTTTATTGCTTTTTATTTGTTTTAGATTCTAGATTATTTTTCTTCGTCTCAGGGAATTCGCAAATTCCTTGAGACGGTTTCTCACTTCTTTATTGTAGTTTCTTGCTTATGCCCAGGTGCTCCCGTTCAGAATTATATCCGTTTGATCCTGAACCAGAGAAGACCCTTCGTAAGCGACGAAATTTCTTTAAGGAAATCGCGGAAACCACAGATCTTTCAGTTTTGGAAGATCTACACCAGGAGTTTATCGCGGAATATCAGTCCTTTGAAGAGGACACTCCCACTCCCGATCCCTCTTCACCTCTCCTTCTACTACCACCCCCGCTAGTCAAGATGCCTAAACTTGCTAGCCACTCCGAACCGGAACAGACTGCTCTTCCTAAGTTGGTCAAGCGTCCAACTGCCACTAATGGCGTCTTTGAGATCCGCCCCGCGTTCATTACCTTGGTCGAGAAGAACCAATTTGGAGGCGATACTAAGGAAGATCCCGCTAAACATATGAGAATTTTTACTGACTATTGCTCCACTATTCCCCTTCCTGCAGGAGTTACTCAGGAGCAAGTCATGGAGATGCTTTTCATGTTTTCTCTACGTGATGCAGCTAGAGAATGGATCACCGATCTCGATAAGGTCTCAGCTGGAATCAACGATTGGAATTCTCTTGCATTGGCTTTCTACAAACATTATTATCCCCCTCAGAAGACGAATATGCTACGAAGTCAGATCACTAATTTTCGTCAAACACCTCATGAGAATATTCATGAGGCATGGGAGAGATTCAAGAAGCTGGTCAACGAATGCCCTCATCATGGATTCGAAGAATGGTTCCTTTGCAATCAGTTCTATAACGGTCTATACGACGATTGTCGTAATACTCTTGATTCAGCCTGCAACGGGAGGTTCCAGTCTAATGTTGATGATGATAAGGCGTGGCAGACTATTGAGGATATGGCATCTCACCATGCACGATGGGGTAATCCACGCGGTAATACCCGAGGTAATGGTAACGATTTTGACTCTGCAATCGCTAATCAATTAGCTGTTTTGACTAAGCGGTTTGATTCCTATGAAGCATCTAACTCAGATAAAGGAATGCATCGAGTACATGCTATGACCCAGGAAATAGTTTGTGATGATTGTGGAGTGTCAGGACATCATGCTCATGAATGCATGGGAACACAGGAACAAGTTAATGCTTATCAATCATTTCAACGGAATCAAAACTTGCCTTATATGAATCAACCTGGCTATAACCGTGCTCTATTATCTTATGCAAGTCAGAATGTGTTGAATCCTACAACACCTCCACCCCGCAATCCACCATATGTGCCTCCTCACGGTCGAATGCAAGGAAATCAATCAAATCCAAGACCTCAAGGACAGAACATAATTCAGAATAATCAACAACAATTTCCACCACTTCCTCCATTTGAGGCTCATGCTCACCAACACTCCGTTGAAATAGCGGAACTGAGAAACATGATGATGAATATGATGACTCAATTTCAGACAAGTTATAAGATGCTCGAGAAACAAGTTACTCAGTTAGCGAATTCTCAAGCTGCACGTCAGCCAGGAACCTTGCCGCCTCAGGGAAATCCTCCTCAAGGTAATCAACCACATGGGAATGAACATATCAACGCTATTACTTTAAGGAGTGGAACAGTTTACGATGGTCCAAAGATGCCGGAACCAGAAGACGAGGTTGTAAAGGAAACAAGAGATGAAGTTGAAAAGGAAGCAGAGGACGAAGATCATACCGGTCAGGACAAAAACGAACCGACCGGTACAGAAACGAACCGATCGGTTCAAGAACATACCGAGCGGGACAAAGACGAACCGACCGGTTCGAAATCAAACCGATCGGTTCGTCCATCGGAGCTGCCTTCTTCTACTCTAGCCCAGCACGTGAAGCTCCCATTCCCAGGTCGTCAACGCAATAGCAAGATCGATGGCCAATTTAGTAAGTTTATGGACAATCTGGTAAGTTGCGAGAGCCCGTCAGAATCTATCCTAAGGTTGACATAAGATCCGAAAGACCGTGTCTTTGCCCTAAATAACTTTGATTGATTGATTGAATGATTAATTAACTTTACCCAATTTAATTGCATAGTGAACCGGAAATCCTATATGTTTTTAATATTGTGAGAACCTCTTAGTTTATATTATTGCATTAGTTTAGATAACAATTCAACAAACCGGAATTTAAATAGTTTAGAATCGATTATTAGATAATTAGCGATTTTCATCCGTCTCTCTGTGGATTCGACCCTTACTTACTGCTAGCTACCTGTTAGTTGTTCGTTAGGATTATTTTGATTAAGGTGATACGACTTTAGCCTTATCACCGCGGGAAGGTCAAACGGTAACAGAGTTCTGCCGGAGTCAGTAGTCAAGCTAGGAGGATCCGCCTGTTGATCGAGTCCTCACTAGGTTGCCATCTAAACAAAACTTTCCATATTTGTACTTTCTATTATTATGCACTACGACAACACTAGATGTGGGCGCTAGGCCCACAAGCATCTACTAAAATACGTAATGTCCCAACTTCAACCACAAATACTAAAACACACTAAATAGACCCGAGTAATTCCGAGATCCGTTCTCAAATTTATCTATGCATCGAGTCCCGTTTAGTGTATACTCCGAGGGTGCAACTCCTCACAATGTGATTTACTTACATTCGCATTTACAGTTTTTCGTATGATTTATTGCTTTTATGACCTTATAATCGCATGCTAAATCACCTAACACGGAATTTAAAACGTAAAATAACTAAAACTGAACGAAGTGATGGTCGGGTTCCGTATTAGTCCGGGTGCTCACCTTATTAGGTTCGACGCATCTCTATTAATATCGAACCGACACATCTTAAGCGGAAAACTTTAAAAGCTCCTATAACTGATGAGTCATGCTATTGTCTAGACACCTTTGATTCAGTCGATGACATTATTGAGTCCACTTTACTCGGATCCTTGACAAAGGATCCCTTGGAGTTACTAATGTGTGAATCGAGTTATACAGGTGATGGAGGAATTTGGAAAGCTGAGGTAGACGAGATAGAGGCACTTCTATATGCAGGAGATCTGAAGGAAGCTGAGATGGCCGAGACCGTCAACTCTGATTTGCCTTATTCTTGTTCGGTCGAGGTACAAAAACCTGAACTTAAACCGTTACCCACGAATCTCAGGTATGCTTTTCTCGATGAGAGTGAGCTAAACCCGGTTATAGTAAGTAATTCTTTAACTGAATCTCAGTTGACTGATTTATTAACTGTATTGAGGAAACATAAGAAGGCATTAGGGTATAGTTTAAGTGACTTAAAAAGGTATTTCTCCCGACTTTTGCATGCATCGCATTCATCTTGAAGACGGTCATAGACCGTCTATCCAGGGTCAGCGTCGACTGAACCCGAATATGCAGGAAGTTGTTAAAACTGAAGTTATGAAACTCCTAGATGCCGGTATTATATATGCTATATCTGATTCTAAATGGGTCAGTCCGGTTCAGGTGGTGCCTAAGAAAGGAGGCACCACGGTAATAAAAAACGATAGGAATGAACTAATTCCTACTCGAATTGTTACAGGATGGCGCATGTGCATTGATTATAGGAAATTGAATGTCGCCACTAAGAAGGACCATTACCCACTTCCATTCATTGATCAAATGTTAGAAAGATTAGCTCGTCATAAGTATTTCTGTTATCTAGATGGTTACTCCGGTTTTTTTCAAATCCCCATTCACCCCGAGGACCAAGAAAAGACCACCTTTACTTGTCCTTATGGTACCTTCGCTTATCGTAGGATGCCTTTTGGATTATGTAACGCCCCAGCCACTTTTCAGAGATGCATGATTAGTATCTTTTCTAATTACATTGAATCAATTATGGAAGTATTTATGGACGATTTCAGTGTGTATGGTTCTGACTTTGACTCTTGTTTGCTGAATCTGTCTAAAGTTTTAGGTCGCTGTGAGGAAGTTGACTTGGTACTTAATTGGGAAAAATGTCACTTTATGGTCAACGAGGGAGTGGTGCTTGGTCACTTAATTTCTGATAAAGGCATTCAAGTAGACCGGGCTAAAATTCAAGTGATAAAGCAATTGCCTCCTCCTACTAATGTTAAGGGGGTTAGGAGTTTCCTTGGTCATGCAGGATTTTATCGCCGCTTTATCAAGGACTTCTCAAAAATGGCTAAACCACTTACCCAACTCCTTCTTAAAGATGCTCCTTTTTCCTTTACTGATGCTTGTCGTGAATCTTTTGACAGGATTAAGGAGGCATTAATCTCAGCACCCATTATTCGATCGCCAGATTGGAACCTACCTTTCGAGATTATGTGTGATGCAAGCGACTATGCCGTAGGAGCTGTTTTGGGTCAGAGAAAAGATAAAGTTTTACATGCTATTTACTACGCTAGTAAGACTTTAGATGAAGCTCAGGTCAATTATGCGACGACAGAAAAGGAGTTGTTAGCCATCATATATGCCCTCGATAAATTTCGAACTTATCTCATAGGTTCTAAGGTGATTGTTTATACAGACCATGTCGCGCTAAAATACCTCTTAGCAAAGAAGGAAGCAAAGCCCAGATTAATTCGTTGGATCCTACTACTCCAAGAATTTGATCTAGAGATTCGGGATAAGAAGGGAGCCGAGAATGTTGTAGCTGATCATCTATCACGGCTTAGATTCAATGAAGAAGGATTAATTGATGATTCCTTTCCCGACGATTCCTTACTTGCGATCACCCTTGCCGAGCTAACTACCAACGAGCCATGGTATGCGGATTATGCTAACTTTTTGGTTGGTGGTTATTTCCCTCCTAATTGTACTTATCAACAGAAGAAGAAATTCTTATCCGATGTGAGGAGGTATTATTGGGATGATCCTTACCTATTTCAAGAATGCGCAGACGGAATTTTTCGGAAGTGCGTACCCGATTGGGAAGTAAGAGGTGTCTTGGAAGGATGTCATTCTTCTCCTTATGGTGGTCATCATGGTTCGTCTCGCACCGTTGCTAAGGTATTACAATCCGGATTTTATTGGCCGACTTTATTCAAAGATGCACAAAAATTTGTCCTTACTTGTGATGCGTGCCAACGATCCGGAAATATTTCTAGACGACATGAGATGCCACAAACCGGTATATTAGAGGTCGAGGTTTTCGACGTATGGGGAATCGATTATCAAGGTCCGTTTCCTTCTTCTTTTGGTAACCGGTATATTCTCGTCGCAGTGGATTATGTATCCAAATGGGTCGAGGCGATAGCATGTCCTACAAACGATGCTAAGGTAGTTATAAATCTCTTCAAGAAAATAATTTTCCCTAGGTTCGGGGTTCCTCGAGCTATTATTAGTGATGGAGGTTCACACTTCCACGAGAAGAGATTAGATACTTTGCTACACAAATACGGTGTTATGCAACGTACCGGTTTGGCTTATCATCCTCAAACAAGCGGCCAAGTGGAAGTATCTAATCGAGAAATTAAATCAATTCTCGAAAAGGTGGTTTCTAGATCGAGAAAGGATTGGAGTACCAAACTAGACGATGCATTATGGGCCTATCGCACCGCATATAAGACACCCATCGGTACATCTCCCTATCGATTAGTCTATGGTAAGGCATGTCATCTTCCCGTCGAGTTAGAATACAAAGCTTTTTGGGCAGTAAAAGAGCTTAATTTTGACCCGACTCTGAGTGGGGAGAAGCGGTTGCTCCAACTGAATGAATTGGACGAATTCCGTTTAAGTGCTTATGAAAGTTCCCGAGTCTATAAGGAGCGCACGAAGAAGTGGCATGATAAGCGAATTCTCCCGAAGCAATTCAAGGAGGGCGACAAAGTTTTGCTACACAATTCTCGGCTTCACATATTCCCGGGTAAGTTGAGATCTAGATGGTCCGGTCCCTACACCGTTACCGATGTCAGAAAATCTGGAGCAATCAAAGTGCAGAATGACTCGGGAGAAGTCTTTATGGCTAATGGACACCGATTAAAGTTATATCATGAAGATGCAGTTGTAGGTAATATCGACGTGATTTACCTACAAACCCATTCCTCTTGAGGTAATTTCGGTCGAGCGGGACCGTAAAAACCAGCGCTTCTCGGGAGGCAACCCGTGTGTATAACTTCTGTAATTTTCCTTTTATGTCGTGTGTTAGATTTTTTTTATTTTTTTATTTTTTATATTTTTTGAGTGAAAGTAAGGGAGGGTACTGACATTCGTTGCAAAAAGATAAAGCAGGTACGGCAGGTGAACCGCTCGGTACAGAATCAAACCGAGCGGTACAAAAACGAACCGGTCGGTACGCAATCAAACCGAGCGGTTCGATTTTGAACCGATCGGTTCGCAGGGCGGGACTCTTTTCCGAAGTTACTTATACACCTCTACCCCTTCACCCATCCCCCATTCCCTCATTTCACTCTCTCTCACTAAACCCTTCCCACCCCTCTCTACAAAAAAAAATCCCCATAAAAACTTCTCCACCATATTAGATCTCCTTTCCACCTTCCCACCACCCATACTTCCATCACTCCTCTTCATCTTCAACAATGGTTTTCGGAAGGAAAAGAAGGAACGTCACACGTAGGTCAGATTCTCCACCAGAATCATCACATGCAACGGAATCATCGGAAGCACCATCATCAACACCAGAATTCCCACCAGTAGCTGGGTATGAACAAGTTATTTTCGAGTCCGAAAGACAGCGCGAACTTTTCCTGATCATGGCTTCCAAACCGGTAACCCCTACCCATTTTCTTAGTCATGCTTTATTACGTCGCTGTGGAATCAATGAGTTTATGGAACAGTTTTTTGATAGTACTGGTATGGGTGGTCTATTTAGTATGAATTTACCCACTTACAAAGACTTAACCCTAGAATTCTTTAGCATTTTTCAGTACAATGAATCTACTGCTACGATGACATTTAGGATGATGAATCAGACTCATACCATCCCCCTCAGACTGTTTAGGGATACTTTTGGCTTGGATCCTGGTAATATTTTAAGTGCCCCTGATTGTTTTAGCCATCAGCAGCTTTGGTATTCGATTACGGGTCAAGCTTTACCGGCTAGATTTAAGTGTGTCCCGTGTCAGGCTATTCAGCATCCTATAATTAGGATTTGGCAAAGATTTGTTTCTGGGTCAATTTTTGGTCGTCATGAACATGGAGCTATGACCAAAACTGAAATTGAATTGATAGGGATGGCTCTTAATGTCCAATCCCAACCTTTATTTTATTTAGATATTTCTTCTCTTATCATGAAACATTTTGGTTTAATTGTTACTAAAGTAGGACGATTAAAATCGATTAATGGTGGGGGATTGGTAACTCAGCTTGCTCGGACTCTATTACGAGGAACTTTTGATGAGAATAACCGGGTGCCTATTTCTATGGAAACTGTGTATACTGCTAGTGATTTCCCTGCAGGTTGGTTTTCCGTGAATGCTAATAATAAATATTTGTGGCACTTTGCTCCGGGTCAATCTCGCCTTCTTCCTGATCCTTCCCTACCAGAGCTATGGCAGAACCCACCGGTCGACGACGATATTCCACCGCCTGCCGCACCTAGTTACTTACTTACCGTTACCCCCAGAGCTGCTCCACAGGGTAACAGAGGTCGCGCTACTTTTGAGCAAGGTGAAGGTTCAGGTTCTCGTCAGGCTCCTCAGTTTCAGGCACCTCGTCCACAGCCTCCTTCTCCGCCCTTTCAGAGGCCATTTATCCCACCCACAGGTACTTTCTATCCGCCTCCGCCGGGTTATACGAAGATGCTCCATTTGATGAGGTCGATGTATGTCGACCAACAGCGAGCCTATTATCCTCATCTCCGACAGCTACAGCAGCAGGGTCAGCTACAGCCGACTGATCATTTACCCTCCTGGTTCGGTCCTGACGGTTCGTTTCGAGGACCTACCGGTCCACCTCCTCTTGGTCAGTCCAACTTCGGGGTGCAGTATGACTATGATCGCGGTGTCAGCTACTATGGACACGACGATGTATATTCCTGCCATGATGCTTCCTTACATGGAGGTAATACTTTTGCTGATGAAACCCGGCATGGTGGGCGAGAATTCGTGGACCTTGTGTCTAGTCCGGAGGATGATTATGACATTGATGGGTATGGGTCTGATTCTTAGTCCCGGTTAGTTGCTGGTTTGGGGGACGTATCCGCTGTACATATTTTGTCGGTACCTTCTCTTACTCTTTTTGTCCCTCTCCATTCTTTATTATACCTTTTTGTCCTAATTTTTATTTATTGGTTCACAATGAGGACATTGTGTGATTTGGTTTGGGGGGATGTTTTAGATGTTTTGTGTGGTTATTTTATTCTTTAAAAAAAAAACGTTTTTTATTTAATTTTTCATTTTTTTTTTGTGATTTTAGTATAGAGTCGTGTCGGCGATGATGACATTGCGTTTGTCGCATGCTTTTCCCTAGTTCTTTGCTCTTTCTTGTGAATGACACTTTTTCCCGTTATTTGAGTTTAGTATTTCTTTGATCTTGTCGCTAATTATGTTTTGAATGCCAAATGAGTAAATCGACCTGTTGTCAAGTAAGCTACTTATATTGTGAGACTTAGAGCCTTAAACTGATGACATCCATGATCAGTTTCTTATAGGTTGAGAGTAGCACTCCTTATGAGACATGTAACATCAAATTGCATAAGCATGACATTCGTCTCTTAAATACCTGTATGCATTCGGTTTATGATTGAGACATATGCAAAAGAGGCAATCCCCTTCCTTTTATCTAATTCCCATGAACTTCACATAGCCATAATTTGACCTGTTTTGACCCGTTTATTAACTACATGCCATATTTGCCTACCCTAGTCAAGCTAGTTTGGTTAATTAGACGAAATTGTTTTTTTTTTCGGGTGAAATTTGGTACTATGTCTTGTTGATTGGAAAAGAAAAAAAAAAGAAAAATAAAAGATAATGAATTGAAGAAAAATAAAAGAAAAGAAAAAGAAAGGAGATACTTGAAAAGAAGAAAAAAAAGAGTGAAACAAGAAAAGGAATGTGTTTTTGCTATGAGAAAATAGATTTCTATATTTTCGTAGTTATTAGTACGAAGTCGGTAATGAAACGACTGAAAATAAGGTGCTTGGTACTATTTGTAATTCCTTTGATTGAAGTTGGTTAAGAATGGAATGAGTTTAGTTTGGTTACGGTTGGACTAGCTTGACGTTTACCTCCACATATCCAAATCGTTTTGCCCCTTCTTACCCAATTAGCCTCACTTTATCCATATGTAAGTCCTCGGCGTGTGTTTTGGTCAGATTGAATGTATATGTACGGTTGGTAGAGATTGATATCATGTTAGATTGCATGCATGTTCTTATAAGTCGCAGTTAGGTGAGTGTTTTGTCTTTCCGATTTTACATAAACTCACAATATTGCCCTTATTTGAGTGCTGAGTGTAAACTGCGAGAAATCTTGACATAGATGGTTATGCAAAATTGAAAGTTTGGCATTTGAATATTAATTGGGACTTGGTTTTTGGAATTCTTATACTCTTCATCTTTGCTTTAGAATTTGTTTCTTTAGCTTTGGTGTCATTTGCTTGCAAGAGTTTTAGATTTGAAATGGTGCATGTTGACAAAGTTTGCTCTGAGCCAATTTATGTTGTCCTGTGTGAGTTTGCTTGGGGACAAGCAAAGGTTCGGTTTGGGGGATTTTGATGAACGCAGTTCATGTGCATATTTATTCTCGCTTTATCCTCCGTTTTTACCGATTTCACATGCCTTAAGAATACTTTAGTAGCCTTTTATCCGTAGTTTGTTATGCCGGGTATATGGTTTATGTTTTGACAGGAAACATAGCAAAAGACGAAGTTAAGAGCTACAAATGAAGAAAACAAGAAGAAAAAGGCATAAAGGCGGACAACGAAGGCCGAACCGGTCGGTATGATGCCGAACCGGTCGGTTTGAATTTGTACCGAGCGGTTTGATTTCAAACCGGTCGGTTTGATTTTGTACCGCTCGGTTTGTTTGTGAACCGAGCGGTTCGCGATACGTTAGATGGTCTTTCCTAATTTCCAAAGAATTTTTATTTCATCCTAATTAGAATCCTACGGGATTATTTTAGACTATATTCTATTTCCTAATTAAATTGGTTGTAATAAGTATAAATACCCGTTTGAGGGCTAGGTTTAAGGACAACTTTTATTCATTCGAAAACTCTAGTTTTAGTTTTATTATTAGCATCGGAATTCTGCAAGCTTGTAGCGGTACTTTTTAGCTTTTTATTATTACTCAATCTTTCAGTTCTTCATAATCGGTATTTTTTCCTCTTCTCTTATTTACATATTATTCTCAATTATGCTCAATTATTTTGTCGTTTCATCCATTACCATGAGTAGCTAATTTATTCTTCTAGGGTTGAAGGGGATCTATGTTAATTAAATTGGGGATGTTAGTTTAATTACTTATTTGATTAATCGTTCATATGTTATTGCCTTACTACTTGTTTTGTATTATCGTTTGATTAGTTTGAGACGTTGAACTAGTTGAATGTTTAGGAACCCGAACCTAAGATCGAAAGCCTGGTAAGGGTAGACTTACAAGTAAGTGGGTAGGATAATCTGGTAAGTTGCGAGAGCCCGTCAGAATCTATCCTAAGGTTGACATAAGATCCGAAAGGCCGTGTCTTTGCCCTAAATAACTTTGATTGATTGATTGAATGATTAATTAACTTTACCCAATTTAATTGCATAGTGAACCGGAAAATCCTAGATCTTTTTAATATTGTTAGAACCTCTTAGTTTATATTATTGCATTAGTTTAGATAACAATTCAACAAACCGGAATTTAAATAGTTTAGAATCGATTATTAGATAATTAGCGATTTTCATCCGTCTCTCTGTGGATTCGACCCTTACTTACTGCTAGCTACCTGTTAGTCGTTCGTTAGGATTATTTTGATTAAGGTGATACGACTTTAGCCTTATCAATTTTGGCGCCGTTGCCGGGGAGACGGTTTTGTTTTATTGCTTTTTATTTGTTTTAGATTCTAGATTATTTTTCTTCGTCTCAGGGAATTCGCAAATTCCTTGAGACGGTTTCTCACTTCTTTATTGTAGTTTCTTGCTTATGCCCAGGTGCTCCCGTTCAGAATTATATCCGTTTGATCCTGAACCAGAGAAGACCCTTCGTAAGCGACGAAATTTCTTTAAGGAAATCGCGGAAACCACAGATCTTTCAGTTTTGGAAGATCTACACCAGGAGTTTATCGCGGAATATCAGTCCTTTGAAGAGGACACTCCCACTCCCGATCCCTCTTCACCTCTCCTTCTACTACCACCCCCGCTAGTCAAGATGCCTAAACTTGCTAGCCACTCCGAACCGGAACAGACTGCTCTTCCTAAGTTGGTCAAGCGTCCAACTGCCACTAATGGCGTCTTTGAGATCCGCCCCGCGTTCATTACCTTGGTCGAGAAGAACCAATTTGGAGGCGATACTAAGGAAGATCCCGCTAAACATATGAGAATTTTTACTGACTATTGCTCCACTATTCCCCTTCCTGCAGGAGTTACTCAGGAGCAAGTCATGGAGATGCTTTTCATGTTTTCTCTACGTGATGCAGCTAGAGAATGGATCACCGATCTCGATAAGGTCTCAGCTGGAATCAACGATTGGAATTCTCTTGCATTGGCTTTCTACAAACATTATTATCCCCCTCAGAAGACGAATATGCTACGAAGTCAGATCACTAATTTTCGTCAAACACCTCATGAGAATATTCATGAGGCATGGGAGAGATTCAAGAAGCTGGTCAAAGAATGCCCTCATCATGGATTCGAAGAATGGTTTCTTTGCAATCAGTTCTATAACGGTCTATACGACGATTGTCGTAATACTCTTGATTCAGCCTGCAACGGGAGGTTCCAGTCTAATGTTGATGATGATAAGGCGTGGCAGACTATTGAGGATATGGCATCTCACCATGCACGATGGGGTAATCCACGCGGTAATACCCGAGGTAATGGTAACGATTCTGACTCTGCAATCGCTAATCAATTAGCTGTTTTGACTAAGCGGTTTGATTCCTATGAAGCATGTAACTCAGATAAAGGAATGCATCGAGTACATGCTATGACCCAGGAAATAGTTTGTGATGATTGTGGAGTGTCAGGACATCATGCTCATGAATGCATGGGAACACAGGAACAAGTTAATGCTTATCAATCATTTCAACGGAATCAAAACTTGCCTTATATGAATCAACCTGGCTATAACCGTGCTCTATTATCTTATGCAAGTCAGAATGTGTTGAATCCTACAACACCTCCACCCCGCAATCCACCAAATGTGCCTCCTCACGGTCGAATGCAAGGAAATCAATCAAATCCAAGACCTCAAGGACAGAACATAATTCAGAATAATCAACAGCAATTTCCACCACTTCCTCCATTTGAGGCTCATGCTCACCAACACTCCGTTGAAATAGCGGAACTGAGAAACATGATGATGAATATGATGACTCAATTTCAGACAAGTCATAAGATGCTCGAGAAACAAGTTACTCAGTTAGCGAATTCTCAAGCTGCACGTCAGCCAGGAACCTTGCCGCCTCAGGGAAATCCTCCTCAAGGTAATCAACCACATGGGAATGAACATATCAACGCTATTACTTTAAGGAGTGGAACAGTTTACGATGGTCCAAAGATGCCGGAACCAGAAGACGAGGTTGTAAAGGAAACAAGAGATGAAGTTGAAAAGGAAGCAGAGGACGAAGATCATACCGGTCAGGACAAAAACGAACCGACCGGTACAGAAACGAACCGATCGGTTCAAGAACATACCGAGCGGGACAAAGACGAACCGACCGGTTCGAAATCAAACCGATCGGTTCGTCCATCGGAGCTGCCTTCTTCTACTCTAGCCCAGCACGTGAAGCTCCCATTCCCAGGTCGTCAACGCAATAGCAAGATCGATGGCCAATTTAGTAAGTTTATGGACAATCTGGTAAGTTGCGAGAGCCCGTCAGAATCTATCCTAAGGTTGACATAAGATCCGAAAGACCGTGTCTTTGCCCTAAATAACTTTGATTGATTGATTGAATGATTAATTAACTTTACCCAATTTAATTGCATAGTGAACCGGAAATCCTATATGTTTTTAATATTGTGAGAACCTCTTAGTTTATATTATTGCATTAGTTTAGATAACAATTCAACAAACCGGAATTTAAATAGTTTAGAATCGATTATTAGATAATTAGCGATTTTCATCCGTCTCTCTGTGGATTCGACCCTTACTTACTGCTAGCTACCTGTTAGTTGTTCGTTAGGATTATTTTGATTAAGGTGATACGACTTTAGCCTTATCACCGCGGGAAGGTCAAACGGTAACAGAGTTCTGCCGGAGTCAGTAGTCAAGCTAGGAGGATCCGCCTGTTGATCGAGTCCTCACTAGGTTGCCATCTAAACAAAACTTTCCATATTTGTACTTTCTATTATTATGCACTACGACAACACTAGATGTGGGCGCTAGGCCCACAAGCATCTACTAAAATACGTAATGTCCCAACTTCAACCACAAATACTAAAACACACTAAATAGACCCGAGTAATTCCGAGATCCGTTCTCAAATTTATCTATGCATCGAGTCCCGTTTAGTGTATACTCCGAGGGTGCAACTCCTCACAATGTGATTTACTTACATTCGCATTTACAGTTTTTCGTATGATTTATTGCTTTTATGACCTTATAATCGCATGCTAAATCACCTAACACGGAATTTAAAACGTAAAATAACTAAAACTGAACGAAGTGATGGTCGGGTTCCGTATTAGTCCGGGTGCTCACCTTATTAGGTTCGACGCATCTCTATTAATATCGAACCGACACATCTTAAGCGGAATACCAGGTAAGGTATACCACGAGAATGACTAATATCCGTATTATCGCGTTTAAACTGATTTGCTAATACTTATGATATTAGTACTCTCTACTCTCCCACATGCATCTTTTCATGGCCTGCTTGTCACGTGAAATCGCATGCAAAGAATGTAAACACAACTACTTCGACGATAAAACTTACCTGTCCTTAAAACAACCGACGTAGAAAGAAACATAGGGTTAAAATAACGGATGTTACAGTACTTCCACCACAACAAAAGAACTAGGATATCAGCCCAGCGATTGATTAGTAGAGGCCGCTATAGTGCGGGCGGGATTGGGTGTTGACATCTATCGGATGTTGGCTTCCCAATACGTATGATGGTGGGGATTGCCGTGGGTCCCCACCGATCAAGTAGAGCCCAACTAAACCTAACGGTAGCTAGGGTAAGTCGGGTCGTGTCCACAGAGACGGTTATAGGTGTCTAGACTATGGTCTACTCACAAACAAGGCTAAGTCACACAAACAAACACAAAGGAGACAATAATTGACAAACTATGATGGTTGAGAGGTATGGAAAAGAACTAACAATGAACTAAGTAGAACAAGGATTAATAAGAACACTAGAGCTAAATTGAAACAATAAACTAGAAGAATGATTACTAACAAGATGGAGAAATAAAATAGGAGAAGGAGTAGGGTTAGGTCGGGTTCTTAAGTGTAGTAGGATAATTGGGTAATCAAGGGTATGGGTGCCGCTTAGTTACTAAGGTCGGTTTGCGCTCTCGCGCCAAAGCCAAAGTCCGCACTCTCGTGTCTAAGACTAGACCCAAACATTCATGCTAGATACTACTCAAAACACAAACATTCAACCACAAATCGAATACACAATGAGAAGATGAGAACAAGTATGAGAAGCATTGACCACTACTACCCACACAAGCAATACAACAAACACATGGTGTGCCCAATAAGTGACTAGCAACAAAGAAATCACCTTTACCCACAATCAAACCCTAATCACCCATAATCCACACTTAATCCCCCTACTAACCCCACAAAGAGTCTACTCACTCATAATGAAACTAACAATAACAATGATAAGAGAAATCAACATAAACAACCAAACATTCATCATGAACAAACAAGAACAATAAACAATATGTAAAGTTTAAAGCTTGAGAGATTAACAAAGATTAAAAGAAAAGAGATTATACCAACTAACAAGGAGATAAAAAGATGAGAACTTGCATTAATAAGAAACCCAAAATAATCTCCAAGGTTGTCAATCTTGGATGAGTCTTCAAGAATCTCCTTAATACAAGACTAATTAACTAGATTGATCTAAGATTAACAAGGGTTTAAAGAGAGATTAAGCTAATGAAAGGAGGCACTCTATCTAGGGTTTAGTCTAATGCAGAGAGGTCTAAGATAGTCTAAGATAATGTAAGATGCTTAAAACAATACAAGGGAGGAGTATTTATAAGGTTACAAGAGTGAAGGAGGAGAAAAGAAGAGCTTCGTGCTGGCAGCTGCCCATCCCGTCCGGGACGAAACGGTCCCGGTCGGGATGCTTCGGTCCCGGTCGGGATGGTGCATAACACCGGGCGGTGTTATGCATAACACCGGGCGGTGTTATGCATAACACCGGGCGGTGTTATGGTCCCGGTCGGGATGACACACCCTTTCCGGTCGGGACGACCTAAACAGCAGCCCTTTGATTCGTGCATCCCTTCCCGGTCGGGAAGGCCACTCATCCCGCCCGGGAAAGGTCTTGTAGGCCTCTATTATGATCATAAGGGTCCCTCCTTGCTTCTCATAGGCTTCTCATTGATTCTCGCGGCTCGGGATCGAGTCTAAGGGGCTCGGGAATGGGTCCCAAGGTCTCGGGATCGAATCCAAGGCACCGAGTGATCGTTCCTTCTCTTCGTTGGCTCCAAAAGTGTAGGAAATGAGTCGGAATCGTTCCAATTCTCCATGAATGGTCTTGGGAACCTAAAACGAACTAGAAGAAGCATAAGTAGCTCCGAAACCGCTCCAAAGAGCGATTTCACAAGAGAAACCGGGACCAAACGCAACAAAATAGGCACTACAAACTACACTTATCAACGTACCCTCACCCCTTACTCAGAATTGACGGTTTCCGGATGTCCGAAACCATTGGCAATGAGAGTCATTCAAGGCATGGAGTGCTTAAGGGTACAAGTCTTTATCTTTAGGTCCCGTGCCACTCGACTTTGAGCCGGCAAGGGATCAAAGTTGACTTGAACGGTTTCGGAGTCCCCATAATTGACTCGGTGGCGACTCCACAAATCGGCAATGAATTCAGTTCACTAAAAAGGTCGCCTTACCAAACAAATCGGCCTTTAAACATTTACAACCACGACTCGATCGATTCCCAAACGAAAACACGGGTGCCCGCACCCGTTTAGTACAAGTCTGGATCGTCATCCAAATCGATGTTCGACACTTCGCCCCGTATGCGAGATGGACCGGCCCCCGACAGGGAGAGGGCCGCGTGGGTGGCCGCCGCCACACGATGAAAACCGGGTCGGTCCCGCGCGGACACGCGCGGGGCGCCCGGCGGTGCGGACGGACGTCCAGACTTTGTCGTTTGTTTTATTGTACTAAAATGAACCTCGCATGCTAAACCCCTTTGACGTGAATTAAATGCATTAAATCGACGTAGCAACTTATTCAATTTCTATATCTCGTCAAACGCTGTTTGCATAATATTCCACCGAATTACTAGCACGCATATTAAAAAGGCGAACGATATCTTAGTAGAGGCCGCTAAGTGCGGGCGGGGTTGGGTGTCCTATGTGGGCTTCCCAACACGTACCTTCACCCCTTACTCAGAATCTCGGTTTCCGGATGCCCGAAACCATTGGCGCACGAGAGTCATTTGATATATGATACCCGAAAACTCAGCATCGGTATCGTAATGCAAATGGACGAACCTTACAAGCTCTAATATCGAAGTGGACCGTACTTTGTGTACGGTCCACCGGAATATAGAGTGGGTTCGAATGGGCCCGAACTCCCACAAAATTCGGTGACGACTCCAACTTCGATTTAAATTTCAACTCGAGAACCATCTCACATGAGATTCATTCGCCCCCCAAACCCGCGCGTGGCCGCGTCGGGGTGGACCTATGTCATGTCCACAATTTGGCGACTCCGCTGGGGAAGACTGATGTGTAACTTACCATCGGGATCCTCATGGTGATACTCGAGGAGAAATCGTTCGATTAGTATAATACGCGCTTTTGTTTTACGGTTCATGCATAACCTCAATTTTACTCGGCCCGGTTACTTGTGACCGACGTCCCACTATACCGTGATATATTCCAAATTGGTTATGTCAAGGTGTTTATGGCTAATTTGTATGGGTTTTCGGCATATTCTAAGATCAACTCGACTTAGGAAGTCCGTCCCGCTTCTCGAAAAGGCCATGCACACTGGTATAGATCCTATTTCGACCGACCGAGACTTAGTGTAAAGCATACATGGTGTCGTTATAATGCTTGTGTGCCTATGTGTTACTTCGTTTCCGTGTCATTTTCAAAAATCGTCATTTCGATGAAAATGCGTCTTGTTAAAAATATCCAATTTTCAAAAAATCAGAATGCTGCCAAAAATTAGACTTAAGATTTGACTCAACAAGTCTATTTTCTAGCCGGCATGCTGTCCATTTCAATATTCAAATTTCCGATCCCTATTCGATTTCCGAATTTTCAAATTTCCATTTCGATTTTCAAATCTTCGAGATTCCATTTTGATTTTCAAATCTTCAAAATTCCATTTCATTTTCAAAATTTCAAAATTCTATTTCGATTTCCAAATCTTTGAGATGCCGTTTTCGATTTTCAATCTTCGGGATCTTCATTTCCGATATTCAAATTTTCAAAATTCCAAATATTCAAATTTTCAAAAAACTCGGTCTTGTCGACATGCTGCCAATTTCAAGAGACAGGATCGCCTCCTAAATTTTCAAAACGCGAAATTACTCGCAACCATTCTAACATTTCAAAATGCCCGGTCCTATTGGCCCACTACCAATTTCGGGACCGTTCTCTCAATTTTCAAAATTCAATTATTTTTCAAAAAACCTTCCTTATTATAGGACCTACCGTTATTCGTGTGTCGGGTCTTTTCATAATTCGTCGAAGGTCTTTAGCGTCGAAACTCCGTCGATCCTACATCACGGGTTTCTTCCCCACCCTAGTCCGCCTTTTTCTAAAGGCATAACCAATCAACACGAGTCATACACTCGTAAATGGAAGGTTCGTTTAAGCACTCGAGTCCTAACAAGAAAGTCTCACGCGATCTTTCCCTCTAACAGAACGGTCCCCACGACCTTTCCTAAGGGAATGCCCATCTTTCAATCCGTTAGTCGAGTCGTCCCAACTCAAGAGTCCTTTAACTTAAGGGTCTACCCTAATCACAGGGCCACCCTTATTCAAGTCAAGTCGAGGGTCTCTAGCGTCGAAGCTCTATCGATCTTACATCGCAAGTTCCTTACCCTGTCTGCCTTTCCTCGAGGCCGAGTCAACCATTTACAAGGCATAGCCCTATAACAAAAGTTTCGTGATTCTTACGTCTAAGGGTCACTCGTCCGACACTCGAGTCTTAACAAAATCTTCGATCACACTTGGGGGCTGCCCTTCAGCAGAGCGGTCAATCACGGTTGCTCTAAGGGTCATGTCTTTCACGTGTTGTCTCACGTACCCCACTTTTGAGTCACTTAGATGTCACGCCATCTGAGTCCTATCAGAGTCATCGGTCTCACTCAGGGGCTACCCTTCAGCAGAGCGATCAATCACGGTTGTTCTAAGGGTCATGTCCTACACGTGGTGTCTCACGTATGTCACTTTCGAGTCATTTGGATGCCGCACCATCTGAGTCCTATCAGAGTCTTTAGTCTCACTTAGGGGCTATCCTCCACTCGAGCAGTCGACCACGGTCACCTTAAAGGGTACCTTACGTTCATCATACACCGACGTCCTTATGATGCCTTCTTCAAGTCGTACATATGCTACGAACACTCGAGACTCCTAAAGGTTTAGGTCGCCACGGTTGGTCCGAGCACGCAACGCGGCCAAGAATAGTCGCCCCATTTTTGGACTCATCCTCGTGCGGCTTGAGTCTCGTGGTCGAGTCCAAGCCAGGGTCGTTACTTTGTCTAGGTCAGCGTTCGGATATTCCGGACCAAGAATCTTAGCCATTTCCGTCACCCTGGGCCGTGTCTAGTTTGACTCCCTCTCTTGCATTTGCGCAAAGTCGAGTTTAGGCGAGTTGTGGCACCTGTCATTTTCTCCAATCAAGGACCTTACCAAAAAAGAACATATACCAGCCGAGCATCCGAAAGTCCGGATTTGATTCGAGTCTAAGTCTGAGTACAAGTCTAGGATACCATACATCCTCATCCCTAAGTCGGTGTCAGAGTCATTTGTATTTTGTCCTCTTTTCAAAATTCAATAAAATCAGCTTTCAATATTCTATTTCTCATATATGTTTTCCTTATGTGTTTCCGAGAACATGATGAACACCATCATACACTGTGAGCACATGCACGTGACTATTATAGGCACATCTATAATGACTGCAGGAAACCGAGACCCATGTTTTCCTTTACCTATTCCATGTCTGGCATAGAAAGCCACATAACAACCTTTAGCAGGAGCGGTATCGAATCCTATGACAAATCTAGGTAGTCTCCTAATTTGGCTTCAAGACGGGAGGCAAACCCATTTCCCACAATAAACACCCTTCCAATAAGACTGACCAATCCCTACCTTAGGCGTTAGTCTGACCATAAGAAAAAAGAAGCATCGTGACTCTATAGACTAGATGCCAAAAATACCCAACTCGGGACGATGCTCCCATCAAGCCTGCTCGGAATTATGATGACAATACCGAGATCCAAACCGCCATGTTTACCGTAGATACTCCACCGCGAGTTGCACTTACACAAACACCAACTATGCTTACACCTTACAAAGGTTTAGCTCCAAAAGTCTAATCCAACTGATAGGCCCAACCCCAGATCCACCCACAAATGAATGCCACAGATTCGGGAATACCCGTGCCTATTGCCAACACCATAGGAGGGATAGAAAAAACAAAAAAACAAAAAAAAAGCTGGACAAAAAAAAATCAAAAGTCCAAGGAAAAAGCAAAAGGCCAAAATAAAAGAGTTGGCCATGATCAAAAAGAATTCTCAACATCCCCCGACCAGATTCGGTCAATTCCTGACCAGGGCATGGTCAACTCAAATCTCATGACCGGGGCTAAGAGGTCAACCAAAAAAAATTCAAAAACTCATGACCGTGGTCAACGGTCAACCCAAGTGAAAGTCCCTTGACCGGGGTACGGTCAATTCAAAAATTATCAATGCCCATACCATCCAATAGGGGAGAGATAATCAGGCTGGTCAGCTAACGCCCCATTTAGCCTTCCCACATTACAACCCTTAAGACCTTCTCGAGACCTAGGCTAAGAGACAGCCCGAAATTTTGAGGATTCAAGCTCCATAGGATACCCCTAACCCTTAAAGCTAGACATGGAAATCATATCCCGCATTATCAAACCTGCCCAATCGAAGTCCGAGTCATTATTACTCAACTTCCCCCTTTCTTACCTCATTACAATACCTTATCCTCGAAGCCTTAGCTCCACAAAATTCGAGCTCCAGATTTCAAATCATCGAAGCCACTTACGACCTAACTCCACATTTCCAAAAATATCTAAACCAGTTACCAGCCCCAAACACGGGAACTCAACCTGCGGTTGGCATAGAACATGCCCAAATAGTTCACACCACCTCTGGGGGGCTACCCTAGAGAACGCTCACAGTCACAGGATCAACGTCCTAACCATTCAAGCCCTTTGATCAAGGCATCATTGAGAATGCACCTAGCCTACACCATTGCTATGACTAGTTACACACAAAGCCCTAATAAACTAGGCACCATTAATATATCTTCCAATCCACTGAACTACGGCTTGGTTTGATTTCACTACACGTGAATACGTAGGCAGCCTTTCAACAAGGGCACAACCACCCACATTGGCACAAATTCAAAAAGCACCACCATTCTGGTCACGACACTGTCATGTTCTCAAAAGTTCGCTTTGTCGTTCTGGGGGCTTCTCTTAGGCAGAAGTTCTCCATCACTAGTAGAAAAATGACATTTGACAAATAGATAATACGACGGTTGTTGTAAATAACCGTTGAGTATTACAAAAGACGACGGTTGTTGGACAACGACCGATGCGAAATATATGTGTATAACATAATCGCATCAGTCAAATTATACGACCGATGCGAAATGTATGTATAAAACATAATTGCATCGGTCAAGATATACGACCGATGCAAAATGTATGTATGTAAAACATAATCGCATCAGTCAAGTTATACGACTGATGCGAAATGTTTGTGTAAAACATAATTGCATCGGTGATATACGACTGATGCGAAATGTGTGTATCCCTTATAAGTTATAAAACTTTTCAAATTAACAGAACCACCCCTTCAGCTTCCCATAGCTCCTCATATTTTAGCTGCCTCAAAACTTTAGCGTCTTTACTCCTCCTTCCACCTGAGATTCTTCTTCTCTCTTCATCATCTTCTTCTTCTTCTCCTTCAATTTCCTTACCAAATCAATCCAATTTCACCCAATTCGACATAAATTCAATTTCAATGGGTTGTTCGCAATCGAAGATCGAGAAGGAAGAAGCAGCATCCTGATGCAAAGACCGCAAAACCTTCATGAAATCCGCCGTCACCGCGCGAAACACCTTCGCTGCGGCGCACGTGACATACTCTATGTCTCTTAAGAATGCCGGCGCCGCCCTCAGCGACTTCGCCGCCGGTGAAGTCCTCCACCCTAACCATTCTCTTTCTCTCTCACATTCGTCGTCGGTGCCACCCGATCTCCCCGTTCCCTCACTCATTTTCCACTCCAATAACTTGAATAATAAGCCGCTACTCCGTAATACTATTGCCTCTCCGTACTCCCTAGTCCCACTCACCAATACAGTACGTTTTTTCGTCGGTAAAATCCTCCTCAATTAACTTTAATTCCCGTTGTAATTCCAAGCCCAGGTCAATTTCATCATCTTTTGTTTCTACTCCAATTCCTAATCCCAATTATCCCTTTATTTTCTAATTTTAATTCGATTTTATCTATTTTTTTTGGGTTTATTTCTATTGATAAATTTGTTTGATTGTCTTTTACTCAATTGTTCAATTCATGCTTCCGAATTGGGTATTTGATGATTTATGATTATTTATCTGGGTTCCTTCTTATGCATGGGCTTTGTTACTAATATTGGTGCTTGTTTCGTTCAAGAATCATGAAATCAGAATCACCATTCTTGTTGTTTCAATGTGATTTGGAATTGGGTTGTTAAGTCCAAAGATAGTGTTGTGTTCTCGCAACTTTGATGTTCAATGTTCACATCTGGTATTTGTGGTCAATACCCATATTTGATTATCCCTAATAAGCAATAACCCATGCCTTAATGTTCTGTTCAAGGGAGAGAAATGTTGGTATCTTTCAACTCTTCAGGCAGTTGACACAATAGTTCTTGGACAATCAAAAGCACAAGCCGATCTTGTAAGTGTGTCGTTCCTATGACACTGTGAAGTAATACCCTCTTCTCAATCTCATAAGGCTCACTCCTTCAGTCACAATACATTGGTGTACACAGGGATGTTAGTTTCAACAACATTGAAGGAGAACTTCCTACTGGCTTGCCACCTAATGTCACCCACTTGTAAGACGGCCCCAACAATGTTGATTTTACTGATACAGTTTGTTTCTTCATTCAGCTGTTACATCATATCTTCCATCTCTCTTTGTTATACAGAAATTTGGCGTCAGCCAAATTCGTACTTGGTATCCCACATTCGCTATCTTCCTTGAGTCGTCTGAGACATCTGTCAGTAGCTGGACTGCCTTATTTCAAACTTCCACTTTCATATTGGTCTTTTGAATGTTAAGTAATATGGTATTCTGCCACAACTTGTTATCTGGAACTCTAGGCAGCGTATTCTCTGGTCTGCAGAGCTTGAAGGAGATGTACATTGATTGTTTCACTCTATCTACTGTTTCTATTTTCTCAATGCACATGCTTAAAGTAGTCTGAGGAGTGTTTCCCTTTGTTCTTTCCATTTCAAATCCCCAATAATTGGACTTTTTGAATGCTTATATTGGAGGTGAGTTGGAATTAGTTAGTTTTAATATCAAATTGATGCAAATTTAGTGTAATTGCTCAAATTTGAGGGAAATCAGAAATGACAATTTTTCCATAGTCGAGCTTGGATGCTTTATGTTTACTTTTAGGACCGTGAATATTTGAGTGATGTGTTTCTCATGTATCTACTTCGAAAAATTGTGTTGAGCCAACCTCTTGTATTTGCAAAAGGAAATGAGTGATCATTTCGTTGTGCTCGTTAACCAATTGATTGAACCCGACACTTTGCAAACGTGACTCTGTGAGAGCATCTTCTTGCTTATTTAAAGTCCTAGAAACATAACTCTTCTCGATTATTTATTGATGTGTTTCTCATGTATCTACGGATGCAACACGTTACATCCTAGAAACATAATTGGTATCAAGATTGTTTAAAGTCCTCTTCTCGCTTCCTTTTTTCCTTTGCATTTCTAGTAACTTGTGATGGTAAGTAACCCTAACTCTACTTGTAATTGAATCTTAAGGCCTCCTTTAAGGTCCTTTAATTGATACACTTGTTCATATTTTTCTCGATTAATGTTGTTTGATGTTGATTATTAGGCACCTGTTTGTTTTTTCAGGTTGTTTGATTACTATTTATGTGTTAATCAAATGTGTGTGTGTTAATTATGATATTTGTGTGTGTATTACATCCTGTCAAGCAGCATAGGTGATGATATTCGTGTTGGTGATTTAAGTGTAAATATCGATTCATTTTAGCGTACTCGGATTTTGTTCACGGATGGGGTAAATTTGATGTAATATACTTAGGTTCGGGAAGTGCGGAGTCTACGCTTATATATATAATTATTTGAGAATTTGTGAAGCCTCATTGCGTTTTCGTTATTGAGTAATATTGTATTGAGATTATTCTTAGTTACTTGGTGCTCGAATCTCATTTTTCTTGTGAGATTGTGCCATGATCATTGTAGAATTTGAGTAGTTACCTTAGCGTTGTTTATGTATGCAGGTCACATGTTACTGATCTCTTTACAACTAATTCCTACTACGGTTGATCATTTAAAGAAAATTGAAAATTGGACTTTGGGTATTAGCCATGACTGTTTCTCCAACTCCATTTTCTCTCCTTCCTACTCTTTTATTAGTTTTAATTTGAAGCAAAGTATATGTACTTTTATACTGTACTAGAGAAGCAAAGTAATACGACACTGTTGGGCTCTTCCTTACAGTTTGTCCTGATTGAATGTGGTAATCTCGTGCTTTGATAGTCTCCTACGGCATTTGGTGACAACGTGCGGAATACCAAGTGTAGACACCCGCATTTTGCCTGCTAGTGTCTATAGCAGTTCCCGACAAACACCCGATGATGATCGGACGCAAACGTGACTTAGTATACTCGGATTTGGACCCGAAATCAATAATATCTGACATGGACTTTTAGCGGAGTAATAATCTCACAAAACAGACATCAAATTCAGGCCCAGTGGGTCGTTCCGAGCAAAATAAGACTAATTTGGGCCAAAACCGACACCAAAAATAAATCCCGTCTTTTGGCGACCGGGTCAAAACCCGGTCAAAGACGAACCCGTCACAAAAATCAGCCTAAGTGGGACCTTCTAGAAGCTGGCGCCCAAATCTATTTCAAAAAAGATACCAAATCAATCAAGTCAACCCTTTCCTCTTTTATCTCGATTTACCTAACCCACTCGATCGAGTGGATTGACCCACTCGGTCGAGTGGAGCGTCAAAAACCGGATCAGGCCCATTTTCTAGGGCACTCGACCGAGTGCACTAGGGCCACTCGATCGAGTGACCCTAGGTCGTGGGGAAAAGTCTATAAATACCCCTTCAAACCCATTGCATTTTGAGATTTTACGAATGCAAAAATTACCCTAAGCTTCTACTCTAACCTATCCATACTCTCTACACTACAAGCCTTAGCAACCCTAAGCCCTACACACAAAGAACCGGGTCCCTTGTCCCTCGAAAAACCGACATTTTCATCCCTACACACACACATACACCATAACTTACATACATCCTCGATACTCCATAGTCCCGTCACTATTCGCGAGTTCATTTCCGAGGTCCCTACTAAGCATGTATGTTGAGGGTGTCCTAAACCCCATTTTGATCTTTATTGCTTTACTTACATTTTTGTATCGATAATTTTGTACTTATACTAGTATTGCAATCCTAACACTAACTCTAACATCCTAACTTTTACATTTTCGCATACTAACTTTTCTATTTCGCATTGCTAACACATTATTATCATACCGCGTATATATATATTTTAATATCAAAATTTCGGTTTCGGAAACGTTTAACTATAATTGTCGCCTAAAATCCGTCTAATCCTTTTACGAGCAACGACGGAGGTGGAGCCCTTTCGAGGAGCCCCACCCCAATGTGCTCAAAGGCGTGACGTGATTGCGGCTAATCGTAGTTGAACATATTCGATCCCATTTTAATTAGTGCGGAACCCATTGACACGAAAACCGACATCACATAACCCGAAAGGGTTAGTTTCGATGTCGTGACGTAGAGGGAAGCATTCCGTTACTAATTCAACTTTTCTAACACAAACGTTTTTATAAAGTCCCGACAACGGTATTATAATCGCACTTGCACACGATTATAGTACCGGAGGTCGAGTTAAATTCAAATCACGCGATATTCGTATTTAACTCGACCGACCGTCGCTTTCAACCTCAAAAACGAGGCGAGTTGACACTCGTACAGGGGCTACTCGACCGAGTGCGTAGGCCACTCGATCGAGTAGCATCCATAACTCTGGACAGAACCCTTTTCGAGGGGCTACTCGACCGAGTGCGTAGGCCACTCGATCGAGTAACGTCCGTAACACTGGGCAGAAACTTTTTTGAGGACACACTCGACCGAGTCAGACCATGACTCGACCGAGTGGGCCCTGTAACCCAGAAAACCGAGGGCCTTGACACACCTTTCAAGCCTCGTCTTTTTATCGACGTTAGTCATCACGTGTAAAGACTATCACGTGACTATCCTATTTTCAAAACCATGCACAACACGACACGTAGAACGACTTTGACCACCTTTTGACGTGATAAGTCGGGACAAGACTACGGAATATGAGATCGGGCTAGCAATATGCCACAGTCTCGTATTTCCGTCCTTCGTTTAGTACACGATATAATGTGTATTTAATCGGGGTTAGTCCATCTACACATTTCGCGATCTAGCTTACATACGGGTCTGTCCCTATTATTGCATCGTATTTTTTATTACTTTTACGTAATGTTGTATTGTGAATTCCGGGTTGTATTTCCGCCCGCGTAACTTGTACGTTACTTTTCTTATTTATTTTCGAGCTTTGTTTATTTACTTGCTTTTACGCTTTATAAACGAACCTCGCATGCTAAACCATTTTGACCAAGAATAAGATGCATTAAATGACGTAGTTCACATACTATTCATATGCTAGCCCGAAAACGCTGTTTGCATATCATTTAATCGTTTTACTAGCGCGCTCACACGAACACGAACGATGTCTTAGTAGAGGCCGCCATGTGCGGGCGGGGTTGGGTGTCCTTAGTGGGCTTCCCAACACGTACCCTCACCCCTTACTCAGAACCTTCGGTTTCCGGATGCCCGAAACCCTTGGCGCACGAGAGTCATTCTATATACGAAAGCCGGTTTAAACGGTATCGATATTGCAATGCAAAGGGACGAGCCCAATGAACTCTGAAATCGAAGTGGGCTTACTTTGTGTAAAGCCCATGACGACATAGAGTGGGCTCGTATGGTTCCGAATAACCACAAAATTCGGTGGCGACTCCATTTTGACTTAAATTTCGAACCCGAGAGCAATCTCACCACGAGATTCATTCGCCTACCCAAACCCGCGCGTGGCCGCGTCGGGGTGGACCTACGTCATGTCCACAATTTGGCGACTCCGCTGGGGAGACCTGATGTACCACATGTCATCGGGGTTCCTAGGGTGAGACTCGAAGAGAAATCGTTCGAATATTAGTGTGTGCGCATTAGTTTAATGGTTCATGCATAACCCAAATTTTGCCCGGGCCGGTTACTTGTGACCGACGTCCCACTATACCATGGTGCATTCCTACATGGGTGCGCTAAAGACTTCGATGGCGGAACTCACCGGGGTTTTACGGCAGGTCCTAGTTCCATATCGGCTAGGAAGTCCGTCCCGTTTCGTGAGAATGCGATCGTTGTTGGTATAGACCCTACTTTGACCGACCGAGACTTAGTGTAAAGCATACATAAGCGTCGTTATAATGCTTATTTGACTACATGCTACTTGGTTTCTGTGTCATTTTTCAAAAACCGTCATTTCAAAAAAAAATCATCTTTCCAAAAACACCCAAATTTTGAAAAACCCGAAATGCTGTCCGTTTCGGGACCCGTCTTTTCAAAATATCCAATTTTCAAAACTCGGAATGCCGCCGAAATTTAGGATCAACTGATTTGACTCAAAATATCCTTTTTCTCTAGTCGGCATGCTGCCCATTTTAATTCATGAATTTCCAACACCATCTCGATTTTCTGAATTTTTCAAAATTCTAATCCTGGTTTTCGGAATTCCGTTTTTAATTTCCAAACTCTCGGAAATTCATCCACTCATTCAATATTCAATTTTCAAACATCCAACTATCCTAGTAAACCTTCCTTATTATAGGACCTACCGTCTAGCCGTGTGTCAGGTCTTTGCATAGTGTGTCGAAGGTCTATAGCGTCAAAACTCCGCTGATCCTATATCGCGAGTTTCCCCCCTTTCCCGAGTCCGCCTTATCAGTCAAGGCACGACCGACCCGCGTAGGGCATACCCCTACAAAGGAAAGTCCGTCCATACACTCGAGTCAAAAGTCTGGGGAAAAGTCTCACGTGGACCTTCCTTCGAACGGGATTAGGCCCACAAAGCCAAAATCCTAAGGAAGTTATACCACCCATCGAGTCATCCGTCTAGATGTCTTTCTCGAGTCTCTAGTCTTTTTTCCTAGCGTTGCTCGGGATGTACTTTTCCTTTCCTTTTCCCAGACCTGGGTTCAGTTTCTGATTACGCGGTGTTCTTACAGACAGGCCACCGGCAACCAGACACGCTCGAAGGATGGCTACTTTGAACAGCCTACAAACCGCTTTGGACGCCATGGTCGCGAAGCAGACCGATATCGAAGCCCAACTGACCGAAATGAGGGCTGGCCAAGTGGCCATTGTTGCTCGCCTAGCTACGGTGGAGCAAGGGACTCCTAATGTCGAGACTACTGGGCCCATAACTGAACTGGTCAGCGCAGTGCGCCGGTTAGAAGAACAAGTCCATTTGACTGGGAGTAACAATATCCACCGGGAGAATAGCCGAGAGTACTCCACGGTGAGTAACAAACTGCCCGCAAACCTGAACCTCACAGGTTTGCCCATGTTCGAGGGAACTGAAGACCCGTTACTACATGTACGGGCCTTCAAGGAATTCATGGCCATCAAGGGAGTGGATTCATCCATGTTCAAGAATCTCTTCGCTGCATCCCTTGAGAAGCACCCACGGGCCTGGTACTATAGGCTAGACCCGAAAAAATACCCTACATGGGATGATGTGGCTACCGAGTTCGCTCGGAACTATGCTGACAATACCGAGATCCAAACCACGATGCGATCTCTGGAGGTCATGGCCCAAGAGCCAAAGGAAGGTTTCACTAAGTACCTTCAACGCTGGAGGGCCGAGAGCGTGAAATTGGTCGATAAGCCCAATGAGAAGACTCTGGTGGAGGCTTTTGTCAAGAACCTCCTCCCCTCCTACCGGGTTCACCTCCGGTACGCAGTCATACCCAATTTCACCACCCTTACTGAAATGGGTATGAGGATCGAAGACGACCTGAGACTAGAAAGCCTCACTAAGGCTGCTAGCAAAGGGTACCAAGGGGCCTCTTCCTCCACCACTAAGCCCCAGGCTGCAACCCGCAGCATTTTTGACGCGGTTAATCTACTAGATGCCCCGTCCAAGAAGAACACCCCACCTCGGGTCTTCACTGATATAGGTACTACCTATACTTATGCCTTACAAAGGCTATCCTCCAAAGGCCTAATCCAACCGATAGGCCCAACTCCTGAAGTTCCGGTCGAGCGTCGCTCCAAGAACTACAACGCTCAGGCCTATTGCCAATACCACCGGGGCAATGGGCACGATACCGAAAAGTGTTGGAAGCTGAAGCACCTGATCCAGGACCTGATCGAAAGCGGTAAAATCCCGCTACCCGGAGATAAGCCCAGCAACAAGGAGAACCCTTTCAGCTCCCATGCCATTTTTGCCGGGGAGGTGATCGACTGCTCTCACCTTATCTCCCCCTACATCCCGCAAGTGAACGGGATCTGGTTCGACGACGAGGATGATATCTACCTCGCTAAAGGGGAAACCGTTCCCATCACCCCTGAACAGATTCGAGAGGTCAAAACTCGAGTCCTAGCCAGCAACAACCTTGGTCGTCCCTATTTAGCCACAAGCACTAGGGACACCCCTATCCCGACAAACGTCACCGATCCACTCGGGATGGAAGTCGCCCCTGAAGAGACGACCGCCGAAATGGCCGTCGTGAAGCAATTGAAGAGAACCCGAGCTGACCTCACTATATGGCAACTCTTAATTAGCTCGCAAGAACATCGAGAAGCACTTACAAAGGCTCTCGATCAAGTCAAGATCAACTCTTTGGCTACCCCCGTTGAAATGGTAGCCACGGTCCTACCCCACCTAAAGGGTAAGGCCAAGGTAGGAGGCCCAATGATCACCTTTTCCGAAGCCGATCTGCCGCCATTCGGGACCTCCCATAACCTGGCCCTTTACATCACGGTGATTTGCCGAGGAAAATACCTCCCGATGACCCTAGTCGATGACGGGTCAGCCGTGAACGTCCTTCCTCTAAGGACCGCCAAAGCCCTCGGCATTACCGAGGCTGACTATATCCCGACTGCTCAAACCATCCAAGCCTTCGATGGGAGCCCAAAGTTGGTAGCTGGGGCCATAAAACTGACCATCATCACGGGCCCGGTAGAAAAGGAGCTTGAATTCCAGGTGATTGATGTCACCTCATCATTCAACTTACTCCTAGGAAGGCCGTGGATTCACGCGGTGAAAGCCGTGTCCTCCACCCTCCACCGTAAGATCAAGATGCCTCTACTCGACGGTATTATTACTTTAGAGGCGAACCCAATGACCGTGGCTAGCTGTAACGCCACGGGCCGCACGGACCTCTGGGGGTTCGACTTTGTGGGGATGATCGAGGAAGAGTACCTTTTTAGGCCTTACTTCACCACGAGCATTGACACGATGCTCCAAAACCTAGGGTACCTTCCGGGGGCTACCTCTCGACCCGACCTTCCAGCTGGGAAGATCATCGAGGTTCTCAAGGACGAGGACTCTCATTTCGGCCTTGGCTACACCCTTACTCCGGACAACGTTGTCCGAGCAGGAATTGAAAAGGCCTGCAACATCATGAAGGGTATCTACTTGAGCCCTTACAGCCCACGGTTGTCTGACTACTTTGTCACACCCGTATTCGGGGCTGTCCAAGTTGGGCTATACCAACCCAACGCTACGCACCTCGGGACCCACTTGGCCCGGGATTGCAATTACATCCCGGATGAGGTGTTCGCCCTCATCCAGTCCGACGGAGCGGACGATGCCGAGCCCGTGCTAGGGCTACTCTTCGGGGAAGACACCGTAGCCCCGACTCCAAAGGAAGACCTGGTCAACCTGACTCTCCGCAGCAACAGGTTTGACCCGACCAAGCTGATCTCGGATGTTGGCTCCGAGACGGGAAAAAGGGCCTGGAGGAAAACTGTCAAGTGGACTGACAGTCAAGGAAGGATCTACAAGCTGGTCGCCGGAGAGGGAGACATGCCTGAGTCTGAGTCCGAGTCTGAGTCGGAGTCTGAGTCTGAGTCTGAGGTCGAGTCTAGAGAAGTCGGTGCTAGAGTCACTCCTGTAACCCCCCTCCCTTCTATCATTCCTGCTGCTAGCACTTTGGGGTCTGTCCCGAGTGCTTTACCAATCCCGCCACTGACCAACGATCAGATGGCTGCTCTCTTTGAGCTGTTTTCTAAATTTTCAATCAATAATAACAATCGTTCTGCTTACGACTTGTCTCTTTTAAATCCTGCTTTCAAAAATGATTTATGCTATGACATTGAGAAATCCGACGAACAGGTACCCTTACCTCCACATCTGATCGAACAACTAGAGCAAAGGGAATCCCGGAATCCGGTAATCGAAGAGACCGAGTTCATAAACATGGGAACAGCCTTAGAGCCTCAGATACTTAAGATAGGGTTATCCTTAGATCCCGAGGAGAAACAACAGTTTATAAACCTCCTCCAAGAGTTCAAAGATGTCTTCGCGTGGTCCTACAAGGACATGCCGGGGATAGACCGGGAAATAGCCGAGCACCACATACCTATCAAAGATGGGTGCAAACCGGTCAAACAAAAGCTTCGTCGAATGAGGCCCGAGTGGTCTCTCAAAGTAAAAGAAGAAGTCGACAAACAATTCAAAGCCGGCTTCATACAAGTCTCCGAGTATCCGGACTGGGTCGCAAACATCGTGCCGGTTCCTAAAAAGGACGGTAAGGTGCGGGTATGCGTAGATTTTCGGGATCTTAACAAGGCAAGCCCGAAGGATGATTTTCCGTTACCACACATCGATATACTGGTGGATAACACGGCCGATCATGCCCTTCTATCATTCATGGACGGGTATGCCGGATATAATCAAATCAAGATGGCGGAAGAAGACATGAGTAAGACTACCTTCACTACACCTTGGGGTACTTACTGCTACACCGTCATGCCGTTTGGTCTTATTAATGCCGGGGCCACATACCAAAGGACCGCTACCACCTTATTACACGACATGATGCATAAAGAGGTAGAGGTCTATGTAGACGACATGATCGTCAAATCCAAAGAACGGGACGGTCACATCACCGCCCTAAGAAAATTTTTCACCCGATTGCGCAAATACAACATGAGGCTAAACCCTCAAAAGTGCAGTTTTGGGGTAACGTCAGGCAAATTACTGGGTCATATCGTTAGCCAACGAGGTATCGAAGTCGACCCAGCTAAAATCAAAGCCATTACCGAGATGCAAGCTCCTCAAACCGAAAAAGAAATAAGGGGATTTCTCGGGAAAGTCCAGTATATTAGTCGATTCATTTCCAAGCTAACCATGGTGTGTGAACCAATTTTCAAGAAGCTGAAAATAGGGGAACGGGTACTATGGGATGACAAATGCCAAGCTGCTTTCGACAAAATCAAAGAAATTCTGTCTGCACCGCCGGTTTTGATGCCACCTCAACCCGGCTTGCCTCTGTCGTTATACCTAACAACAACCGCGACAGCCATGGGGGCTATGCTGTCTCAGACAGTTGACTCTGAGGAACGAGCCATCTATTACATCAGTAAAAAGTTTTTAGAGTATGAGTGCAAATACACCATGCTCGAAAAGACGTGCTTGGCTCTAGTCTGGGCCACTAAGAAGCTCCGACATTATATGCTCAGCTATGAGGTCCATGTTCTGTCCAGGATGGACCCGATCAAGTACCTCTTCGAAAAACCCATCCTTAACGGCCGGATTTCAAGATGGACTCTAATGTTGGCAGAGTTCGACCTAAAATTTGTACCTTTAAAAGCTATTAAGGGGCGAATAGTGGCTGAATTCCTCGCTGACAGCCCAGTAACCGAGGAAGGACACACCGACACCTGGTCCTTCCCAGACGAAGATATTTTCCATACCGATGCCGAAACATGGGATTTATACTTCGACGGAGCATCTAATTTTCGAGGGTTCGGAGTCGGGATCCTCCTAATTTCACCAAGAGGGGAGCATACTCCCGTCTCCATCAAGCTGGACTTTGACGTCACCAACAATGCAGCAGAATACGAAGCATGCATCTATGGGCTACAAGCCGCCGCCAACCTAGGGATCACAAATCTCCGGGTACATGGCGACTCATCCTTGGTCATTAACCAAGCACTTCAAAAATGGAAGACTCGGAATGCTAATCTCGTGGCCTACCAGGCACGAGTAAGGGATCTCGAGAAACAATTCCAAAAGGTAGAATACATATACCTGCCTCGGGAAGAGAATCAGTTTGCAGATGCACTCTCAAAGTTAGCATCTTTACTGAACATTCCCGACCATGTGACCAGTATGCCAATTTGCGTCGAAAGACGGTCCGAGCCGGCGTACGTCTATGACATTGAAGACATCGAGATAACCGATCCCGAACCATGGTACCAAGCCGTGTTAACATACCTGACCAACGGAGAGTATCCTCCCGGGACGGAGAGCCGAGCCAAAAAAGCCTTACGGAGGCTAGCCACCCAGTTCATCCGTACTGATGACGGACAACTGTACAAAAAGACGACACAGGGGGCTCTTCTCCTTTGTGTTGACAAATATAAAGCCGAGAAAGTAATGGCCGAAGTACATGATGGTGAAAACGGCCCACACATGAATGCTCACATGTTGGTCCGAAAAATCATGAGGCTCGGGTATTACTGGAACACCATGGAGGCCGATTGCCAGTTATATGTCAAACATTGTCATAACTGTCAAATCTTTAGCAATGTGCAACATATGCCGCCATCCCTGCTCTATACCATGACGTCACCTTGGCCATTCTCGACATGGGGTATCGACATAATCGGGAAAGTAAATCCCTCCGGTACTGGTGGACATTGTTTCATTTTGGTGGCTATCGACTATTTCACCAAATGGGTCGAAGCTGAATCATATCGCATCCTCAATGCTAAGCATGTCGCCAAATTTATCCAAAACAAGATAATATGCCGGTATGGAATCCCGCATGAATTTATAAGTGATCATGGAACTCATTTCCAAGCTGAGACCGCGGCCCTACTGGCTAAATACAAAATTCAAAGGCACACGTCCTCGCCATACCGTCCCCAAACAAACGGAGTGGTAGAGGCGGCCAATAAAACGATTATCACCATACTCAAAAAGATGGCTGATAATTATCGGGACTGGCCCGACAAGATACCTTTTGCCCTATGGGGGTACCGGACGTCAATTCGCACCGCAACCGGAGCAACACCATACTACCTAACCTATGGGATGGAAGCAGTCCAACCAGTCGAGCTAGAGGTACCGTCCCTCAGAATTCTGCTAGAAAGTCAAGTACCCGAAGCTGACTGGGTTCGAGCACGGTACGATTCGTTGGTTCTACTAGACGAACGACGGTCCCGCGCTCTCAACAATATCCAGATATACCAGAAACGAATCCAACGGGCCTTCAACAAGCGAGTAAGGCCCAGGAACATTAAAGAAGGGGACTTAGTCCTTAAGTCTGTTCGAGCATTGCTACCAGTTGATCCAAGGGGAAAATTCAAACCCAACTGGGCTGGGCCATATCTGGTGAAGAAAATCCTATCGGGCGGAGCAGTAATGCTGACGGACCTGGACGGAAATGAATTTGTCAACCCAACCAACCTGGACCAGCTGAAGCGTTACTACCCTTAGCCACTTCTCAATGTCATTAGCAACTTTTATCAAAATCATTTATTTTACAAAAAGCAAGTCAATGAGCTAGAATTATTTATTCTACTGTCGCAAAACATCTTGAACCAATAGTCTTGGTGTAATTCGAGATTGCAATTTCCTAAGCCTGAACTACGTTTGGTTTGATTCTGCTAACTGCGGATACGTAGGCAGTCCCTCAAAAGGGCACAACCAATGCAATCGAGAAAAGACAGGAACGGTTTTAATAAAAAAAACTTCCTTTTATTAATTATCACAAAAAAAAAATCCCAAAAAGATTGGGAAAATTACAAGTGCAGGAATTCAAAAAAAAAACTACAAAAAACACATGACAAAATAATAATAATATTTAAATAATAAAACTAAGGACTCGGTATCTAGGGCATCTTGCCCTTCCCTTTGTCCTTGGCCTCCTTGGCCGTCCATTGACGACGACGCGGAGGAGAGCGTTCCCGAATCACCACAGGAACCTCTTTGGCCCGGAATCGCTTCTTGGAACTCGAGTCCTCATCCACCTCGACTGGCCCAAGTCGGGCCCTCACAGGCTCAGGGAGCCGGTCACGCGGACCTAATCGGTCCCGGGCCGCCAGCCTTGGCCCAAGTCGCCGCTCCAAGTCAGTCTGGGGGCTTTGCCGCCCCCGCGTGTCACTAGCACCGGCATCTTTAGCTCAAGTCTTAGTATGTGACTTAAGACCCGACTCTAATCGGACTAAGGTAGCAGGGGTCTCTCCCTCATCGTAGAATCCCCTATTGTCCTTTGCCGTCTCCCGACGGACCAGTTCGAAGGCCTCATCGACCTTCAGAGCTTTGCGAGCCTCCTCGGACTCCTCAGAAGTCCATTTCTCATAAGCTCGAGAAACCCAAGCGGATTGGCAAGGGTTGGGAATAGTCCATGTAGGACGAGTAAACCACCTCTGCAACCAGGTGTCGCACATAGCGTCCGTTAGTTGGAGCGAGACGCTAATAATGGCTTCGGTCTCAGGAATGCGCTGAGACGAACCGAAATGCCTCAGAATGCGGTCCGGGTAGATGTGAACTGTCCAGTCAAGGGACAAGATCACGAGGTAACGAGCTTGGTCCCTCTTGGCCAACCCTGTCAGCTTGGAAAGGAACCACCAAGCAATCGTCCACCTAATCAACGGGCCACCGTGGAACACCAATTCCTCGTCCCAATAAGCTCGATTTATATGGTGATTCGAGCTTATCCGGCGCCCCCTAGAACTGAGTTGGCTGCTACGGTAGTTGGGAACGCTCGGAGGAGGCTCTATGATCGATAAGCGCTCCGACAGCCAGACCTGCAAACGTATACACGGAATTTATGAGTAACGGAATGGTTCGCTACAGCCCACTCGATCGAGTACACCCTCTGACTCGATCGAGTAAGACTCCCTAAAGACAACCAGAAGCTCGTCAGGTATGACACTCGATCGAGTACACCATCTGACTTGATCGAGTAGGGCACTCTAAGACAATCAGAAGCTCGTCAGGTATGACACTCGATCGAGTACACCATCTGACTCGATCGAGTAAGCTCTTCACAGACCAACAGAAACACTTTGCAGACATCACTCGATCGAGTGATAGGTCCACTCGATCGAGTGACTTATGGACCTCAAGAAACCGCGAAACAAAAAAAGAGAGAAAAGAAAGATTGAAAAATCGCAAGATGAATACCTGCAGAATGATGGTGCTACCCGTCAATTGCCGGGTTGGGTCAAGTCGCCTAGCATCCAGACCCATGATAAGTTCCCCAGTGGCTAGCCAAGCAGGGCTATGACCGGTCTCCATCTGGTCAACCACTCCAATCAGCCTAATTTGACCCACGCATGAGTCAGCATCCATCAATCCCTCGAAAACGTAGCGGTGCAGCATGCAAAACGCGAAAGCCCTACGCCGGTGAGAAGGCGTAGCCCTTACATCCTGGCTGTTCATAAACTTGTCAGCCAAGTCGAAAAGGGAGACAGTATCTCCCCGCACCATTCGATCTGTCTCAGCATGAGACAGACCTAGGAAGTCCCTCAGTCTTCTCCTCGGGTCCGGGTAGAACGGAGGGATGGCAGGACGAGCAACGGGGCTCCAACCTCCAATGGCTGCGATCTCCTCGGGAAGAGGGCATATTTCTCCCCGCGGGAACGCGAAGACGTGGTGGGTAGTATCCCAAAGCGCCAAACAAGCGTCCAGAAAATGCAAATCAGGCACCAAACGCCTAAGAGGAAATAGGCTGGTAATCCCCATTTGGGTCAGCTGAATCCTACCCTCGTCCCGAAAATGCTGGGACCAAGCAAAAAGCATTGAAGTGAGATGCTCGATGCCCATGGCAGGAACTTGATTTCTCTTGAAAGACTGAGAGGTTTTTTTTTAGAGAAGAGAAGGGTTTTGATTTGAGGTGCAGTAAGCTGAAGCAGGGAAACCTGTATTTATAATAGGGAAGCCTGGCAGTAACCCTGACTAACCCTGCCTCCTCAGTAAGCTGGGCCCCAACATGTGCAGGCCTGACTTCAACCCAGAATAGGAATCTAGTTATCCTGAGCTTTCCTTTTCTTTTTTTTCTTTTTTTTTTCTAAAAAATTCCTAAAATTCTAAAAAAATCTTTTTTCGAAAATTTCAACTTTTTTCAAAATCCAGTACACTTTCCCCAGCACAAGTCGGTGTTTTGCCTATGTGTTACATGCAATTTATCATGTGTCAGCATACAGGTACACCTCAAGACTTCAAAAGCAAGTCCCCGCGCCACTACTTCACTCCCCAACGTGAACCCATATTTATCCCAGAACGCTACACTCAAAGCCATGATGTATCAGCATACGGGTACTCCTACACCTCCAAGGGCAAGTTTTATTCCCCACGGAGCTATCACCGGCAGGACAGGTATGACCCTCCGCTTATGGCTGGCGAGCCCTTCACGCTAGTCTACTGGACTATAAACGACCCGACCGGAAGGCTGCCAGGTCGTAATCTGCGATTGGCCTGGTAGCTACTCTGACTTTCGCCTTGTCCAAGCCTCAGTCAGAGTGGGGGCTCTGTAGACACCCGCATTTTGCCTGCTAGTGTCTATAGCAGTTCCCGACAAACACCCGATGATGATCGGACGCAAACGTGACTTAGTATACTCGGATTTGGACCCGAAATCAATAATATCTGACATGGACTTTTAGCGGAGTAATAATCTCACAAAACAGACATCAAATTCAGGCCCAGTGGGTCGTTCCGAGCAAAATAAGACTAATTTGGGCCAAAACCGACACCAAAAATAAATCCCGTCTTTTGGCGACCGGGTCAAAACCCGGTCAAAGACGAACCCGTCACAAAAATCAGCCTAAGTGGGACCTTCTAGAAGCTGGCGCCCAAATCTATTTCAAAAAAGATACCAAATCAATCAAGTCAACCCTTTCCTCTTTTATCTCGATTTACCTAACCCACTCGATCGAGTGGATTGACCCACTCGGTCGAGTGGAGCGTCAAAAACCGGATCAGGCCCATTTTCTAGGGCACTCGACCGAGTGCACTAGGGCCACTCGATCGAGTGACCCTAGGTCGTGGGGAAAAGTCTATAAATACCCCTTCAAACCCATTGCATTTTGAGATTTTACGAATGCAAAAATTACCCTAAGCTTCTACTCTAACCTATCCATACTCTCTACACTACAAGCCTTAGCAACCCTAAGCCCTACACACAAAGAACCGGGTCCCTTGTCCCTCGAAAAACCGACATTTTCATCCCTACACACACACATACACCATAACTTACATACATCCTCGATACTCCATAGTCCCGTCACTATTCGCGAGTTCATTTCCGAGGTCCCTACTAAGCATGTATGTTGAGGGTGTCCTAAACCCCATTTCGATCTTTATTGCTTTACTTACATTTTTGTATCGATAATTTTGTACTTATACTAGGATTGCAATCCTAACACTAACTCTAACATCCTAACTTTTACATTTTCGCATACTAACTTTTCTATTTCGCATTGCTAACACATTATTATCATACCGCGTATATATATATATTTTAATATCAAAATTTCGGTTTCGGAAACGTTTAACTATAATTGTCGCCTAAAATCCGTCTAATCCTTTTAAGAGCAACGACGGAGGTGGAGCCCTTTCGAGGAGCCCCGCCCCAATGTGCTCAAAGGCGTGACGTGATTGCGGCTAATCGTAGTTGAACATATTCGATCCCATTTTAATTAGTGCGGAACCCATTGACACGAAAACCGACATCACATAACCCGAAAGGGTTAGTTTCGATGTCGTGACGTAGAGGGAAGCATTCCGTTACTAATTCAACTTTTCTAACACAAACGTTTTTATAAAGTCCCGACAACGGTATTATAATCGCACTTGCACACGATTATAGTACCGGAGGTCGAGTTAAATTCAAATCACGCGATATTCGTATTTAACTCGACCGACCGTCGCTTTCAACCTCAAAAACGAGGCGAGTTGACACTCGTACAGGGGCTACTCGACCGAGTGCGTAGGCCACTCGATCGAGTAGCATCCATAACTCTGGACAGAACCCTTTTCGAGGGGCTACTCGACCGAGTGCGTAGGCCACTCGATCGAGTAACGTCCGTAACACTGGGCAGAAACTTTTTTGAGGACACACTCGACCGAGTCAGACCATGACTCGACCGAGTGGGCCCTGTAACCCAGAAAACCGAGGGCCTTGACACACCTTTCAAGCCTCGTCTTTTTATCGACGTTAGTCATCACGTGTAAAGACTATCACGTGACTATCCTATTTTCAAAACCATGCACAACACGACACGTAGAACGACTTTGACCACCTTTTGACGTGATAAGTCGGGACAAGACTACGGAATATGAGATCGGGCTAGCAATATGCCACAGTCTCGTATTTCCGTCCTTCGTTTAGTACACGATATAATGTGTATTTAATCGGGGTTAGTCCATCTACACATTTCGCGATCTAGCTTACATACGGGTCTGTCCCTATTATTGCATCGTATTTTTTATTACTTTTACGTAATGTTGTATTGTGAATTCCGGGTTGTATTTCCGCCCGCGTAACTTGTACGTTACTTTTCTTATTTATTTTCGAGCTTTGTTTATTTACTTGCTTTTACGCTTTATAAACGAACCTCGCATGCTAAACCATTTTGACCAAGAATAAGATGCATTAAATGACGTAGTTCACATACTATTCATATGCTAGCCCGAAAACGCTGTTTGCATATCATTTAATCGTTTTACTAGCGCGCTCACACGAACACGAACGATGTCTTAGTAGAGGCCGCCATGTGCGGGCGGGGTTGGGTGTCCTTAGTGGGCTTCCCAACACGTACCCTCACCCCTTACTCAGAACCTTCGGTTTCCGGATGCCCGAAACCCTTGGCGCACGAGAGTCATTCTATATACGAAAGCCGGTTTAAACGGTATCGATATTGCAATGCAAAGGGACGAGCCCAATGAACTCTGAAATCGAAGTGGGCTTACTTTGTGTAAAGCCCATGACGACATAGAGTGGGCTCGTATGGTTCCGAATAACCACAAAATTCGGTGGCGACTCCATTTTGACTTAAATTTCGAACCCGAGAGCAATCTCACCACGAGATTCATTCGCCTACCCAAACCCGCGCGTGGCCGCGTCGGGGTGGACCTACGTCATGTCCACACCAAGTGAAGGTCCCTGACACTGTTCTCGGTCCTCTTGATTCCCCTTATGGAGGTGAATCCTTCTTGATTGACATTCAGGTAATTTCTTACTTTCTCTCCTTCCATTGTTATGTGCATACACTGTCATAGATGGTTGTTGGTAAGTTGCTGTTGTGAATCATGATGGTATGTAGTAGTAGTGGTAGCGAGTTTTGTAATCAGAATGATTAGTTGGTATTTGTCTGAAAATGAAAGAGTTGTGACACGTATAACTCATGGATTAGGAGGCAGTAGTTTGTTTATATATATATATGTATGTATGTATGTACACACACACACACACAAGAGATATAATGAGGACTTACAGACTCAATTTTAATTGGTGGACTCATCTGATCCTTCTTCTATATATATGGGAACTTTGGCTAGAAATGATATGATATCATTGATGCGTAGCGAAGATATCGTGGTATTACCCCTAGTCGTACTGTATGTATCATATTTATATTTTTGTAGCAAAAATAGACATCTTTTGTGACAAATTTATATATTTTTGTATCATAAATTAATGTTTTGTATTTTGCCACTTATTCACAATCAAATTTTGCGAACATGGACCTCAAAATCGAAATGGGAAAAACACAACATTACGGAGGAGTATAAGTGAAGAGTACATATAATGATATCATGCACTCTTTTCATTGACTATATAAGTGTTTTTTTCAGCGGACATTGTTTTCGACTATCGACAGAAGGTGACACGCTTGTTTCAGTACTTACAAGGAGATTATTACATTGCTCCCTTATTCTTGGTGAGAAACCTCTTTGATCTAGGGCTTTGTATGTCATGTAAAAACTCTAATTTGTAGCATCTATTTTCTGATTAGTCTCCTATATATCTTAACAAGTGTCATTAGATGCAATTTTCCGCTCAATTTTTTTTCAAGATATCAAAAAATAACATCTCCCTGTTGTTTTAACACGGGTAAGGTACTAAGGTTGCAACCGGTTTACCAGCCATTTGCTAAATCCCTGGCCCTTTGTATCTATATGTAAATTGGGTCTACATTTTTCTGCTAGACATATTAACTCATACTCCCTCCTAATTATTTCAATATGTATGGATTTTTCCTTCTACTCGTCAAAATTATTAGTAATTGATTAGTTGCAACCTACTTTTGTTTTAGTCTGATACACTCATTTTAATTTTTGTAGTGTTGTGGATAGACGATGGCTTGTACATTTAAAGATATCATCGAGTTTCGAGACTATTGACGTACTTATTTTATGGACAATAATCTTTACTTATGTGTTCACGCTCGATTGAATTTTAGAATCACTAATTAGTATTGTTGGTTTGGGCTTATGAGCTTTAAAGGTTAGTGATTGTTTCTTACTTATATGTACTCCGTATTGAGGGCATTCTAGAATGATCATTAATTACAGTGGGTTGGTTTTGTGATTATGTATGGACGATTGATGTATGTATCGATTTTTAATTGTGGCTTTCAATGCCTGTAGCACTGACATTATTAATTTTTTTTAATAAATATTAGTACTTAAGACGACGGTTGTTCATAAGCCCGAAGCTAATGTTATCAATTTTCGCAACGGTCGTCACTTTTGACCGATGCTAAATGTGCACTTTTTGCATCAGTCGTTACTTCTAGCCGACGCAAAATAGACACTTTTTGCAACGGTTCCTACTTTTAACCGATGCAAAAAAACTTTTCGCAACGGTTATAAAACCGTTGCGAAAAGTATTGGACTTATTACAACGCCGCGGAATACAACGGTCAACAACCGTTGCGATATGTAGTTTTTGACCGTTGCGATATGTTGTTTTTGTATTAGTGCATCCACTCACATAATCCAAATGACTTTAAAAAACTAGCCTTCTTTCTATAGTGTGTCCTAATACTCGGCTCAGTCGAAGACGAGAATCTGTCATGGACTCGAAGCGAAACCCTACTTTGGGAATGTACCCCAAAAAACAAAAAATTCAAAAGAGCACTAGTCTACAACACTACTACTACCGAGTCCTGCAGAAACAATCTCATTACAGACTACTACATATCTTTTCCATTTTGATGTTTGACCGTGTTGCCACTCGCCTAAGCTATGAAATAGCGCAACTTAAGAGTCTTGTCGTCTTAGGTGGCCCACCCCCTACCGAGTCGCGGTCCAATCCCTCGAGAGTCCAAGTCGTGTCTGTCAACTCGTCCTGTCGCGTCCAGAGTCGAGTCTGTCGGTATGTCTCTCTCTTCAAATTCTCACTTTAAAATTTGCAAAACTTAGCTATTTGAGAAAATCTTTTTCAACAAGGTCAAATTTCAGTCTATTTAATCTGCAAATTTCTTTTCTACCCCTTTCAATTTTGAAAACCTATATCCTAACACGTTAGTTGCTTTCAGGACTTCGATTTCAAAATGAAGCAAAAGTCATTTTCCCCAGCGCAAGCCAATCTATAGATGCTAACTGCATTTCTTATGTGCTATCTTGCCATCTGCTATATTTGTTATTTCTGCCTATGTATCTAACATTTCAGGTACTAGCTTGTGCTTTCCAACGGAACATCAAGTTTTTATCTCCTCGGCGTGAGTTAGTGTTTCACCTAAATGTTGCATGCAAATTGGGATGTGTCTGCAAACAGGTACACCTAGGACTTCAGAAGCAAGTCCTCGCGCAGCTCCTTTACTCCCCAGCAGAAAACCCAAGGCGGTGTCTCTCCTGGAATATTACCTCTAAAGATGGGATGTATCTGCAACCAGATACACCCAGGGCTTCAGAAGCAAGTCCCTGCGTAGTTCCGAGATGAGATGTATCTGCAACCAGATACACCCAGAGCTTCAGAAGCAAGTCCCCGCGCCGTTTCGAGACGGGATGTGTCTGCAAACAGATACACCCAGGACTTTAGAAGCAAGTCCCCGCGCAGTTCCGAGATGGGATGTATCTGCAACCAGATACACCCAGGGCTTCAGAAGCAAGTCCCCGCGTAACTCAAAGATGGGATGTATCTGCAACTAGATACACCCAGGACTTCAGAAGCAAGTCTCCACGGAGCAATCCCAACTAATAGAACTCAGGTATGATTTCTATCTTATGGCTGGCGAGCCCTTTCACGCAAGTCTAATGGACTATAAACGACTCGACCAGAAGGCTGCCAGGTCTTAATCATCGATTGGCCTGGTAGCTAATCTGACTTTCGCCTTGTCCAAGCCTCAGTCAGAGTGGGGTCTGTAAACACCCGCATTTTGCCTCCTAGTGTCTATAGCAGCTTCCAACAAAACACCCGATGATGATCAGATGTAAACGTGCTTTGACGCGCTCGAAAATAAAACCGTCTTTTGGCGACCAACTCAAAACCCAGTCAAAGACGAATCCGACACAAAAAATAGCTACATACGTTTCTAGAAAGAAACCCCAACCACAAAATCTCTTCAAAAAAAGGATAGAATTTCCTTCTTAAAATATCCCACTCCGTCCAGACCCACTCGATCGAGTGGTTCAGGCCCACTCGGTCGATTAGGCTTGCGAACCGGGCGAACTAGCGTTAGACCGGGCACTCGATCGAGTGCACCTACGCCACTCGATCGAGTGGTCCCTTTTTTACCCTAAACCGGGGTATTTTCTTATAAATACCCAATCACCCATCACAATTTCACAACTTTTTACAACCTTTCAATCACCTTCAACCCTTCACAATTCTAACCATCTACAAATTCATAGCCATCCCGAGATCAAAACTCGTCAAAGACCGAGAGCAAAACTCGTCAAATCCCTTCCCTAATCATACACACCACTCTCCTATATACATCTCGACGCTCCCGTGTCAAAGCCACATACTAGACGAGCCGTATTCCGAGACTAAAGCATGTAGGTTGAGGGTGTAATTCAATACCGATTTCTCTTTTTCTTCCTTCTCTTCTCTCCGTCTTCGTTCTTTTTTCCGTTTTTTTATTTATCTCGTCGCGTTTCTAATATCGTAAGTATTATATATTTATCGTTGCATTAAATACAATCGCGTATAACTATATAATTAAAACAATCTCGCATCGAGTATACTTAAAGGCAAATCCCGTTTTAAGATCCTTTTAATCCCTTTACGAGTCGTAACAGAGGTGACACCTTTTCGAGGAACGCTGCCCTAAACAATCAAGGGCGTAATGCGATCACGGATATTTGTCGTTAAGTGTACTCGATCTCGATTGCAAGGCTAGTACGAAACCTGTTGATGCCGAATCGAGTATCACATAATCCGAAAGGGTTAGTACGATGTCGTGACGCGGAAGGAATCAATTTTGTTCTAACCAAATTCAAATTTATTTTACATCACTTTTTTCTAAAACTTTGGATGTCGGTCTCATAATCATACAATGCATATTTTGAGCACCGTAAAACCGAGTTTATTTTAAATCATACAATATTTGCACATAGCTCGGTTCGTCATCGATTTTCAAAGCAATAAATTCGGATCCACCATCATCCAAAATCGAGCAACATCTCGAACAAGGGGCACTCGATCGAGTGTCATAGCCCACTCGATCGAGTGGCATCCCAAAAAACAGGCAGGAGGTCTGTAGCAGGACCACTCGATCGAGTCCCACCCATGACTCGATCGAGTGGTCCCCTTTACGCAAAAACACGAGTTCCATACATCGTGTAAGCATCATTTAATATTTTTATGACTTCGGTTGTCACGTGTAAAGGCATTTACGTGTCCTTTTCCTTTCAAAAATCATGCATTGCATCGTTATATCGCTACTAATTCAATTATTTCAATTCTCGCGCTTGTTGTATTGTAATTCCGGGTTGTATTCTGCTCGTGTATTTGTAATCTACTTTCGCGCTTTTACTTTGTCGTTTTTTTTTATTGTACTAAAATGAACCTCGCATGCTAAACCCCTTTGACGTGAATTAAATGCATTAAATTGACGTAGCAACTTATTCAATTTCTATATCTCGTCAAACGCTGTTTGCATAACATTCCACCGAATTACTAGCACGCGTATTAAAAAGTCGAACGATATCTTAGTAGAGGCCTCTAAGTGCGGGCGGGGTTGTGTGTCCTTTGTGGGCTTCCCAACACATATCTTCACCCCTTACTCAGAACCTTGGTTTCCGGATGTCCGAAACCGTTGGCGCACGAGAGCCATTCGATATACGATACCCGAAAACTCGGCATCGGTATCGTAATGCAAAGGGACGAACCCCACAAGCTGTAGTATCAAAGTTGGTCGTACTTTGTGTACGGTCCACCGAAATATAGAGTGGGTTCGAATGGGCCCGAACTCCCACAAAGTTCGGTGGCTACTCCAACTTCGATTTAAATTTCAACCTGAGAACCATCATACATGAGATTCATTTGCCCCCCAAACCCGCGCGTGGCCGCGTCGAGGTGGACCTATGTCATGGTCCAAAATGATATTTTCTTCAAATTTGTGTCACGGCCCGACTCCGGGTCATGTCGGGCCGGACTCGTGCCTGAGCCATGTGTCATCGTGCTCGGCCCGGGTCATGTCCGGTCATGCGCTGAGACAGGTCCGACGCTGTTTGCCAGCTCTAATACCAACTATATGGCGTCTTCCTAAAATAATATCAATTTCAATAAATCTGCGAATAATACGTATTATTGGACTAGTTAATCCAGAGTAGTATAGTTGACTTTATAAGCTGCTACATCAGATAACCAAATTCTTATTTAACCGGCTACTTATACTCCATCTTCCTCATTAGACTTGGATATCAATCAACCAGGTCGATTTCGGGTCGGGTCAGCTTCGGGTTGTGCCACCTTCGGGTTATAATAATCGGGTTAACTTTGGGTTGGGTCGGACCATTTCGTGTTCGGGTCATTTCTGGGTTTGCTATTTTCAACCCTTTTAGGGATATCGGTTGGTTTTCTATAATAATAGTCGGGTCAGTTTAACGTTAGCTCGGGTCAATTTAGGTTACGGCTCAAAATCGGGTCTTCAGTTCGGGTGTCGGGTTAGGTCAATTGGGTCGCGTCAGTTTTGTCAGGACTATTGCTCCTTAGTTCTCCTTCATCCTCTCTCTCCATCCGCCTCCTCCTTCCCTTCATTAATGACAAAGGTAGATCTCCAAACAAAGTCTAAAAATTTATGGGCTTCAAAATTGCGCTTCAATCTGCATCTCATCCTTGGTGTTGTCGATGAGAGGGTGGGAGGGGAAGAATATCGTCGATAAGTTCAATAACTGGAGGAAACAACCGAATTTGGTGGAGGCGGTGGCTGCTATACGTGGCATACATTATTACTTAGTAGGTTTAGTAAGGCTACTACTATGACGGAGCTTGAAATAATTGAGCTCAAGAAAACTTCTGATTCTCTCAAGGTTTTCTAATTTCCATTATTTAGTTGTTTTTTTTATAGGTTTCGTTTAGATAAGTAACGTGTTGATTTTGATCTAGGATTGTGTTGTTAGCTAGATTTGCCGAGGTTGAAGGAAGAGGAAGGCGGAGGACATTAATGATATTTAGTGCTGCGTACACTAAGTGAGTGAAAGGAAATGAAGTAATATGAAATAAATTAAAGGCGAAAAAGGAAGGTGACCGGGTTCTACCAATAACCGGTCACCTATACTACTCTAGTTTAAATACTCCAATAATATGTATTATTCTCAGATTATTAAAATTAATATTATTTTGGGAAGACGCCCTATAGTTGGTATTATTGTCGTTAAATAAAATTAAAGGCGAAAAAGAAATGTGGACGGGTTCTACCGATAACCGGATACCTATACTACTCCGGTTTAACTACTCAAATACTCCGTATTACGTATTATTATTCTTAGGTTTATTAAAATTGATCTTATTTTGGAAGACGCTCTTTAGTTGGTATTATTATCGTTGAAGAACCCCATATTTTATTTAAGTTTTTAGTATATAAAAAATTATTTAATTATTAAAGACTATAATAATGTGGACGCTGTCACCCCTGCGCGCGCACCCGCGCTTGTCCGTGGCGGCCATTTACATGGCCCGCTCTGGGGGCCGGTTCGATCACTCGTTTGGGGCGAAGTGTCGGACCTCAATTTGCTTCACGATTTGTGGGTTGTACTAGATAGATGTATGGGCGCATCCATGTTTCCATTGAAATCGATCAAGTTATGGTTGTAAACATTTAAAGGCCGGATCATTTGGTCTGGCGACCGTTTAGTGAACCGAATTCGCGATGTGATGTTGGACTCGCCACCGAACAATTATGGGGTGTTTGGAAACCATTCAAGTCAACTTTGATCCCTTAGTCGACTCAAAGTTGAGTGACATGGGACCTAAAGATAAAGACTATACCTTTAAGTACTCCATGTTTGGAATGAATCTCGTTTCAAGGATTAGTCATCCGTTTATCCAGAGATTCGAGTAAGAGTGAGGGTATGTATTGGGAAGCCAAAATTAGGAACATCGATACCCAATCCCGCCCGCACATAGCGGCCTCTACTAATCAATCGATGTCGGACGTTTCTCGTTCTAAAGTGGTGAAAAGGAAAAATAACAACCAATGTTTTAACCCTAGCAACAATGTGCCTTAGCTAAGTCGGTTAATTTAGGAGCAAGTTAGCTACTTTTTTTGGGTGGAAATGTGAGGTATATTATATAAAAAAAATGGTTACAAATTACATAAAACTGTACATTCTAAGAATTAAGACACCCCATAGGAAGATGCTAATACTTAGCCAATAGAGCACTAATTATGCCAACTTTAGTTTGCTTGATGTGTGGGTTATGTAGCACCCCTTGTAGTCTTGTTTTGATTTCATTCTTCACTGAACCAGTTACTTTACCAGGGTCTATCAGGTATCCTTCAAGTCAAGCCTTGTTTCTCATCATCCAAATGCTATGATGGTAAACATTCATTGTCATAGCTATACTTTTGCCAGTAGGGTCATCAGAAACCTGAAAATCAGGTGGGAAGGAACTCCCAAGCCAGTGTTCCAACTTGGTTCTAATCATATTGTTGTACACATAAGTGGAGGTGATGTGTTGCATAGATTCAGCAGCTACATTGCATAGGCATGCAACAGATATCAGCAGAACAACAACCAATTCTCATTAGCTTGTCTTTAGTATTCAGTCCCTTGTTGAGCATAATCCAAGTGATAATGGCATGCTTGGGGACATTCCAATTATTCCAAACCAGCTGATACCACTCAATTTTAGGGCGTGTTTTAGAGAGCCATCTGTACCCCTTAGATATTGAATACCCTTGGATGTCTGCAGTCCAGATGTTCTCCTCATATCCTACCTTCAACTCTTCCTTAGCTTTACAAATCGATCTCCATGTCCAAGCTACATCGGGGGAGGGGGGGGGGGGGAATTATAGGTTTGCCATTAGCAAGTTAGCTACTGTCTAAGTAGGTGTTTTACATTCTTTGCATGTGAGATATGCGATAACACGTGACAGACATTTCACGTTACGTTGCAAGTAGGAGAGTGGAGAGTACTATTTATTATACGTATTAGCGAATCTGGAAAACTGGTTTAACGCGATAATAAGGATATTAGTCGATCTTGTGATATACCTTACCTGGTATTCTGCTTAAAGTGCATCTTTACGGCATTAGTAGGGATGCATGGCACCTTGCAATTCGGAAGACAGGTGCGCGCCACTGCGCGTTGGTTCGTGGGTGTTGGATGCATAGCGCTCAGACTAATACTGAATTGACCGCTGCTCATTTTGATTAATTTGCTCAAACACAGAAACGCACACAGAGAGAGACGCATGCCCCCTGGCGCCCTAGGAATCAGACGCACGAAGCCATGCACTTCAGTTCTTAGGGTTGGGTTCAGACGCGGTTTATGAGTTTGTTTAGGTGTTCGATTAGTGTTTGTTATTTATGTTTTAGGCTCTTTTTAGGTGATTTAGCATGTGATTGTTGTCATAAAAGCGATAAATCATGCGAATAAGACGGTAAATGTGTGAGAAGATAAGTAAATCACATTAACAGGAATTGCACCCTCAAATTGTACACGAAAATGAAATACGATGCATAGACGATAAAGAACGGATCTAATAACAACTACTCGGATTTAATTTAAGTGTTTTAGTATTTAGGGGTTTAAGTTGGGGACATTTCGTAGATTGAACGGTTTGGTCTATGGGGTCGGTCAGACATGCATTGCGACGGGGCACCGAGCATGAGCAAGGTTTGTACACCATACCTGGAATGGGAACCGCAAGTGTACGTGTCGGTTTGGGCGTATTATGAATCCTCATCGATCTACAATATCGTAATGCATATTTCAATTAATCGGATTGTGAGCTCTTTTAATTCGACCTTTATGTAAAAGAAAAAGATGTAAAGTAGTAGATCGAGGAACAACCTAGTGACGATTATGACTTGCGTGGATGAACTCGTGTACGTTATGAACGTGTGAATTAATTTAGGTTAGGAACTGTTATTAATTCGACCCTTTGTCTCGACTTGGTCGATTACGACGAGGTTTGAGTTAATAACTTGAGGTTTGTTTGATTAAGAATCCGGATTCCCTAAAGATTAGACTAGAAAAAATTATGAATTCTTTAGGGTTCGATGTGATCGAGGTTAATTCATTTATCCTTTTTAATCTCGTTGAATAATAAGTTGTTGAGAAATCGAAGGATAAACTAATAATAACTCATGTGATATGTAAAAAAAACTAAACCTATAGAAGTTTATAAATTCGTAACATACTCAAATTTGTTTTTTAATTATTACATATATTAATTGAATGTTTCTTCCTTTTTTGGTTAGTCACGGATTATTATTTTTAAAGTCACATATTCTACATTTTAAGGTTGATCATTGGACAAAATAATTAATTATATTGCTATCATTTGAATTACTTTGTCCGTGGATTGATATTATACTATAAAAGATTCAAAAAGTTGTCATTACGTAGTTTATTGTTAATCACATAAGACGGCGTGAGCGAAATTCTCTTAAATTTAGGAATATAAATATCTATTCGTGATATTTTTTGAACATATTCGCTCTATTGTCAATGCCAGAGCTCTAAAGTATAGCGAGTGGTCATATTACGATAAAATTACAAAGAATCTGAATTATGTATATGGATGTATGTACGTACTTATTATTGTTGACAATAGTATGTAATTTTTAGCTTTCAGTAAAAACGAAAAAAATAAATTCTTTCACTCCTTTTTGGATAGATACTATTCATATTAATTTTTTTTGAAAGAAAATAACTCACTGCTTTTAAGATTTTACAACTTCGATCATAATCATTTTAAGCAATGACTATTTATAAGTAATATCTTCAACATAAAATACAACTAATGTTCGTTAACAGAAATATAAGGAATAATAAATCACTTGATACATACTATGTTTAGATGTATATATATTAATCTGTTATGAAACATAATATGTGGATGTTCATCGGGCCTTATAGCCCACTATGATGTAACCCTAGATGTACCATGTACTATATATACCCCTTGATGGAATAAATAAACCATCTCTCTGATTTCTCTCATTCTCTTTATCCCTTTCTACTTTCTCTTCTTTCTTCCTTTCACAACACGTTATCAGCACGACTCTAACCCTAATTTTAATTTTACGAGTAGGTAAACATATTCTGAAAACCGATTTTTTTTAAGATAAGGCATGTTTAATTCCACAAACACACGTATCATACAATTGATTTGCAATTGTCTCATATTGGTAGCATATTGGTGCGTGTTTATAATTCAACCAATTCATGTTCATTGGTGTGTATTGCATCAGCAAAGTCATATTTCAACTCATTTTATTTTATTTTATTTTGTTTTGTTTTTAACCCAATTTTTTTTTCTTTTACGGGTAACCTGTGATGTTTATCATCCTACTACAAATAAGATTAAATAGGATGGGTCTTAACCATCCTATATTGGATAAGGAACCGTCCTTTAGGTCGACGTCCTATTAAATCAAATAGCGCGGTTCCAAGAAGGTCAAAGCGTGCTATTTAATTGATTACAAATAGGACGGTTGGAGGCGGAACCGTCCTATTTATGTCTTTACAAACAGCGCAGTTATAGGCGCAACCATCCTATTTAATTGAATTACAAATAGCACGGTTATTGTACTGAACCATCCTCTTTAATACAATTCATAAATTTAAAAAAATCATATATATATATATATATAATTAACCAGCACAATAATCTAAATCTAAACAGATATTCAAAAATCACAAACTTTACTAACACTATTGATTAAAAGAAATGCATACATATGGTTGGCAGGCTGTATCGTATCAAACTTAATTTATAAATCATTCGGGTAGAAGAGATTACAATTGGAGTAGCACTAGGACTAGCAATTATCATTGACAATTTTAGACTTTTCAAGTATGATTTTGCCTTCCTTGTACTTCTGAGATTCCTCGTAGGCTAGTTCATACATCCAACCAACCAGCTCATGGCAATCGGAGAAATAGACATCAGCCACCGTGTGTAGACACGTCATGAGGTGTCTGTCCTCTTTGGGGCCAACATCAATGTTCATGTCATTGGCAAACAAAAAAGGCCCTACTATTTTTCCCTGAATGACCATCTTCAGGGAAAATAAGGCCCCACATCTCCGCTGTAAGTCATGTACAGGAACCCATCTTCGTCCTTATTTTCTTCATAAACCGCTGACATCAAGGCAGTTGTGGCAACCATCAAAACCAAAGTCATTCCAAAAACAACTCTAAAACATACACCACCTTATATATATTGTTTTCCGGTTTGTTGTTTCTTCATCATTTATTATCTCGTGGTCTGTTCTTTTTGATATAAATATTGACACTAAGAAGAGAAACAAAAACTCACCGGTGGGAGTTAAAATATTTTGACAAACACAAGGATGGCCTTGTCAGCACTCAGGTTTACTCTCTTTCTCACGACAAAGACAAATTTTCCGACTGTCAACGTAGCTGGCACAAGGTACCTGCAAGAATTAACAACAAAGATTTTTCACAACTTGCAATCAATTAAAGCGACATGGATACAAGGGGAGAAAAACTTGAGAGCCATAAGGGTTCAACTAGCTATACTGAGTGACTGAGGGTGGTACCCTGTACCCATAAGGCGGAACCTAGAAACATACTTAAAGCTAGAAAATTTATGTACTTAATTTTGCCGCGTTCATTCTTAAGATCGCCTATGTTAAGGGTAGAAATAAGAGAATTTTGTATTAAAACGAAGGAACAATCAAGGTATATTAACTACTAAGCTAGTGAAGAGAGGAGTTGAAACTGACTTTTATCTTGTTGATGTCGGGAATGTTGCTCCTTGCAGCTTTTTCCACAATCACCTGCGTATATTTGCAGACTGAGTTAAGAGTTCACGAATCAGAAAGAAAACAAGGACGCAGAGTTATCCGTAAATTAACAGTAGATAACGCATAAACATGTCAAGAGTAGCCGCCTTACAGGTATTTATCAGGGTATTTCTCCTTGAATTGATACGAGCAGCCTCTGCTTGCCTCTTTTCTGAAACCATCAAAAGCTAATTAATTTCTGATACGACAACACTGAAGTGCATAAACTTGGTCATCAAAAGAAAGAATCCCAAAAAACATGGACATGATGATGATGACAAGGTGTCAGTAATTAAGACACATTGAATACACTCAGGGAAGCATTCAATTAACAGACAGCATGGTCCAAAATTTCAGCATCGTACAAAGAGCTTCCACAAGGGATTTCATTATTTCAAGCTAAATCGAGAATAATCGCCCGACTAAGAATCTTGTGGGAGACGGTTGTATGAATCATCAAACCAAGTCATTCGCCCTCCCTATTACTAAATAAAGAATAAAACCTTAAGTATCTCGGCTATATGCAAACAAATAAACAATTGTCACATACAGAGTATAAGTTTTTGCATTATCGGAAAGATTTCAAAGCAAATTCGTTTGCCTTTACAGAGTATAAGTTTTTGCATTATCAACATATGTAAGCATTCTAATAGCAACATCAACAAAGTTGAATCCAACAGGAAATACACATCAATATAGACAAGAAAATGTAACTGTATGAGTACATACTCCGTTGTCACACTCATGATATATGGAGTACATCATCTTTAAAGTGCGTGGTGGCAGCAGAATTGAAGTCCCTACATTGCTGATAATTCAAGGCTTAGGCACAAGATAATCACTCCTATATATACATTGCTGATTATTCATCATAATGATAATGGGCTCCATCTCCTCCAATTATCTCTTTATATTCATTTACCCTTACAAAACTACCGCTGACCAACTTCTTCATACGTATCTACCTTTTTTTCTTATATATATACAACAGTACACCCACCTTTATTTATACAGTAGATATCCAATTGATAGTCTACACAATAAACGTTACATGATTGAATACTCAGTAATCGATAACTAACGAGTAACTTGTGTACATGAGAACTAGAAAGCATAATAAAATTGAATAAAGCTAATGAGCTAGGAATTGACTTCCTAGTGTGTTTTATCCGTTGCATAATCAAATCAAACCTCTATTTTCATCTCAATGTATCAATCCAAACAGTAACAAGACGAGCAAGAAGAATGAATGATTTGGTTAATCAAGACTGAAAAACTGAACAAGAAAAATGTAGAGCAACTGTCAATCTCAACCAGCTGAAACTAGCACAGGCAAGAGCTGGTTTAACTTACTAATATGGCGGTACTTAAGCCACTTAGTCGACTACTTACTCATCTGGCTATTTAACCGAACTCAACAAAGGTGTGAGTCGCTGCTAGAGCTGAAACCTCACAAACGGATCAACGGATCATGCTACAAAATACTCAAAAGAAATACAACTTCAAAATCTTCAGAAATTATATGCCTGCATTACTCCAAACAAACAAAATTGACTGAACTGAAATCAAGATATCAAAATCAAAATTGCAACAAAAATTTATAACAGTAGAAGTTCGACACTCACTAACGATTTCCGGTGACTTCAGAGCAACATCACTGAAACTCCTCCGAGCTTCACTCTCGTAAATCAGCCTACGAAATTCTCAAAAGAAACACAACTTCAAAATCTTCAAAAACTTATGCATACATTACTAAAATTGACAGCGCAGAATCTAAATGCGTAAAACATAAATCTAATAACCTATAATGCAGAATTTGACAGAAATTCATCGTAAAATGAACTAACAACCTAAAATCTAATTACTCCAACTCATTTTCACCCAATCAAACAAATTATAGACTAGAATAAATGCATGGTCTAGCAGCAGTTCATCACAAAACGATAATACTCAACATCACCAAATTGAACGAAATGATTTCCAGTAAATTGAACGAAATCAACGATAAAAAAACTCTCAGATAATGAGCAAACCTCGGTTAAATTGGCGCAAAAATGATGAAGCAAACCTAGGTTACATGAACTTGCGAGTACAAATTGTAAGAAAAAATGAAGATCTGTGTAGAAGAAAAACGATAAGGTGAGAAATACTGACGAATTGTTCGCGAGAAAGTAGACGGTTGGTCATGAACTTGAGAGTACGAATGGTAACAGCTTCGTTCGCCATTGTTTCTCTCTATTCAAGCTTGAGCCAGTTGTTCTTGCAGCGGCGGCGACGACGATTTCTAGCATGGTTATGAAGCGTCATTGGAGCTAAAAATTAGGGTTGTGAAAATTCTGCAGACAATGGAGCTTCGTCGTTTGAGAAAAAAGAAATACGGAGTAAGAAATAAGAAATAAACAAATTGAGGATAAAATCTGAAGGAAAAAAGGGTCCCAAATCAAATCAAATTGGGGATAAGAATCGGGTTCACTTTTGGTCGGATTCGGATCATTTTTGGTTTGCTATTTTTACCTTTTTTTTTAGGGATACAAACTCGTTTTCTATAATAATAGCCGAGTCAGTTTTAGGTTAGCTCGGGTCAATTCGGATTACGGATCAAACTCGGGTTTTCAGTTCGGGCGTCGGCTCGGGTTCAAATTGCTTATTCGAGTCGGATCATTCGGACCAGTTTAGTTTTGTCAGGTCTACTAGAGCAAGTAACAAAAAGAACAATGATAAGTTTTGTCACATCACATTTTACGGGTTGAGGGTTGAGCATAAGGGTTGAGGGTTTAGTGAGTAATTTTTTTTATAGAGACCTATATTTTAATAGGACGGGTGTAATATATACCCGCGCTTTTAAATATATTTAATAGCACGGATTTAACCTATAACCGTCCTTTTATATTAATTAGGACGGTTCCATTGACCAACCGCGATAATACTAAATATTAAAGGACGGTTCTTTTGCTGAACCGTGCTATTTAACCAAGGTCATGGGGAGCCAAAATTTATCATGTTATATAGGACGGTTCCTTATATAAGCGTCCTATTTTGGGCGTCTTCTAATGTCAAAATTGTAGTAGTATCCATGATTGCCGACTTATTTGGTGCGGTGATTCATTCACATCTGCAGGAGTCTTTAACCTTAATTTTAATTTTATTGTTTTTGTCTTACGGGTAAATTGTTTTTATTCATATCTGATAATATGAATCTTAATATAAGATCGTATTTTATTTATCAGCTTTGATGATTGTTTATCATATGTCACTATTCGTAGTCATAAAGCTCCACAATTGCTTTACCTTCGTTCAATTATTGTTTACCCTTTTTTTTTTAGTACACAAATTTGAGCATTGAAATAATCTTGATGATATTATCGAGAGAAATTAATATAACAAGAGGTCAAAGATACTTTATTGAAAATATGAAGTTATATGCAGAGTATGATTTTTCTTCTTTTAATAGAAGATATTTTATGGATAGGTCTTATAAGACCGTATTATACGAATGCATCTGTTTTGGAGGTCATAATCCAATATAGAAGGAGTTCATATGAGGATACCATGTTTCCTATCCTTCGACCTTTTTATAAAAGGTGTTTAATTATTTAATTCAGTCTCGTAGGCTGTATATATCTATGGATCAATTTCAATGTTAATATCCATACGATGAATGCTCATATAATTTTAGGCCTGAAGTTCCAAAACTATTTAATTTTTAATTATGAGCCGTGAAAATAATGGTAGCCAGTGTGGTGAGAAATATTTTTGGACAGAAGTTCCATAAAAGAAATTGTATACCTGAAGTATACACGATTATTTTGGGTGATAAATATTCTAATACAGCTGTCCCAGAAAATATAATATCGCGGAAATAAAGTAGCCTCAAAGGCGTTGTACCGTGAAAAATATACTCCGCGCAAGTACGTACATGAAATTGTACCGAGATAAGTATTACTTTAAAGTTAAAGTTGATAAAATTTATACTCGGTGTGAGTAAAGTACATGAAATTGCACCATTTTCATATCAATTTCAAATTGAAATAATAATTATGTGGGAGAGAAAGTACATGAAATTGTACTGTATTTAATACCGCTTATTATTGTCCTGAAGACAAGATATCATGAAGAGAGGTCATGAGAAATCCTCTGAATTAATTTCGTGTTCATCCGAAGTTGAACAGAATAATATAATATACAGAGTAATTAATATTGAAAGACGACGAATCTCTTTCAATTGGATGAGTCCATTCCCTGAAGTGAATGTGACATTCGATAAAGACTCTATCAGAAGCAGATAGAAGTCGAGAACATGGCAGAAAAATAAGCCAAATATTGTGGCCTTAATTGAGCCTAATGATAATGCGGCCTTAATTGAGCCTGATTCGGTCAATTAAATTACATAACTCATGAAAAATCATGTGACCCTCATATACGCGAAGTTCGATATGGGAAGGAAAAATAATATACGAGTTGGAATTTTGACACGCACACTATGACCTGAAATTCATAGTGCTTACATATACTGAACCTATGATGAGAAATCATAGTGTTGAATTGTTGACCAATATTGAAACAATTACGTGAAATTCACGGTGTCTTACAAATTTTCGTTTTGCGTGTAGCGAATATTATTTTAAGTATCAAAATTAAGAATAAACTTGATGTTTATTCACGGATGTTTGCAAAATATGAGATACTTTTAACAGTTGATATTCGTATCAAAATAATATAAACCATTTCCTGAACCGAATGGTATTATCATATTTTCATGATGTAATACTCGTATATTTTATTTTCATACAGATTATGTAGTCGTAAAGACATATTATTTTGAAAATGGCTTAAAGAAATTATGCGTGATATCTCGTATCCGCATGTCATGGTTGAGCAAATTAATGCGATATTAAAATTGTGAGTCTCGTATAGGTGATTAATAGTCATTTTTCCTGTTATGGATATGACATGAACAAAATATTCGATTAACGACCATTATTTCGTGAAACGAATATGGCATCGAATAAAATATTGATTAAGTGATGAAAATTATGTCACCGACACTGAATAAGTGCAAGAAGGTGAATATTTTAATTATATGTTTATTTAAAAACTCAAATATTTTTACCGGAAACGGTATAGTAAAGATCACAATATCTTGTGAAGACAATGTGATAATGCGACCATGTATTTATATGGTGAAATAAATGATCAATTTACAGTTATTATTATCACACAGAATTAAATTACTCTAAGAGTAATATATTTTCCGGAAAGGAATATTGACGGGTCTTGCCTATTGTATTAGACATCATTTGTGTCATGTCACTATCATTTGCTATGGTCATATGACTAAATAAAATTAGTGTGCACATATGATTGAATGTAGCTAAACAGAAGTTTAGCAGGATGAGAATCGGTCAACTAGTAAAATTGACACGAAAATATTTAAAAAGTGACAAATTGAGGCCATCCGGGTTCTTCTTACACCCGTTTCGATAAACCCGACGTTTATCTTGAAAGAATTTAATGGCGTGCTGATCAAACTCTCTAGTGTACCATTAAAATTATATTTAAGGCAAGACAATACACTGAGATTGAGTATGTGAAATATTGAAGATCTAAATACTACTCGTAGTTGGATAATGGAGATGAACGTCCATATCCGGTTGACCTTTAAGGCTTTAATTAATTACGTGACCTGTAGTCACACGAAATTTTACGAGTAGCCCATGTAATCAGAGTTCACAATTTGATCATTATGTGAACATGATGATGATCTCCTAAATGGGCAATTTTAATTCAGCACGTGAAAAACCAACTGCGTTAAGTTTAGCTCCCAAATATATTATTTTACTGAAGAGAATCAGTTGATGAAGTCTATGAAATATAAGAAGAATTCTAAGGTGGATATTGCCCTTTAAATCTATCCAGTAATGATAGTTTTTACCACCTTAGGGGGGGACTGATAAGAATAAGCTGGTAAAAAGAAACAATTAATGTTGATCCCAACTGAACCAGAAGTTCAGAGACTTCTTTTGAATATGAAATACATCAATTAGAGGTTCATGAAATATAAATAATGATTCGATCATTGTGTTATGATGATGTATATGATGATATCAGCTTGATTACTTGTCTTATTAAAATATGTTATACATTGAAATTTATGATTTCACTATAGACAGATTCACCCTCCTTGTGGTGTAGCGAGCTATAGATCAGTCATGGATAGTAGATGTACTGATGAACATTGAGATTGTTGCCAAATTTTCAATAATTACACACGATATAGTGTGAGGGTCATAATCGGTTCATTTGTTATAAGAAAATGGCAAGCATGTGCAGTTGGTACTCGTAAAGAGTAATGAAATTGAATGTCCCGAAGTGGATAGATATCTGATGATAATAGATGGCTTACATAAAAAGATTGGTACCACATATATTCAGATTCAGATATCAATAATCAGTACTGATGATAAGAGATTATATCGATATATTAATTCGTGGAACCGAATAATAGTTGCGCGCATTCGACCCTAATAGAGATCTTATATAAAAATCCATTTTGATTGTTGACGTACAATCTATGGTTAAGATTGAGCTCATGGACTTAAAGTCCACGTATTGACATGAAGTCAATCCAATTATGAATATTGGTGAATATACTGTACAGTTCGCATTTGAGTCTCATGTGCATGTAATATAGTTATTTTATCATTGCATATTAGTTAAGATTACATCATTGCATTAATTTAGAATATATACACTATAAGGCATTGTTCGTATTACATGCATGCACGAGATTATTATTGTTATATATTGCAGAATATATGTTTAAAAGGAGATCATACTCCAAGATTGATAAGTACTCCGGGAAGGAGCTTATATTATAAATTATCAGCACATGACAGTGGTTGATCGAATGAGTTCCTGAAGGACTCGTGATTTAGTATATATGAACCTCTACACGTAAGTGTATCTATGAGAGCATTCAACATGCATGTGGTATGGTGTGAATGCACGGTTTCATTATCTCAGCTTGAAGTTTGAGCGTATGAGAAATCATACATGATTAAATTTCTTGTCATGTGAAAATACTTTATGGTCCAGAAGCGCCATAATAGTTGGAAAATCATGTAGTGAAATGCTACAATAAGTATGTCAATCCGTACAATGACAAGAAAAATCAATTATTATTTAAGATAAAATCGGATTGATTGATTCTCCTGAAGATAATCAGTTGAGAAATAATGTTAGCTACACTCTTTTTCCCTTCGACTAGGTTTTTGTCCCATTGGGTTTTTCCTAGCAAGGTTTTTAACGAGGTAGCGCTATAGACGTGTTAATACGCTATAGTTATGATCGTCATAATTTTAATGACGAGATACATATTTGGCTATACATCAAGGAGTTATAAATGATTATGTCCAGATTGCAAGCTTCGAAGAAATATGATACTGAACTTATCAAAGATTCCTATTGATTGAAGATACCACGTTTGTCAGTTACTACAATTCATTTCAACGTCGCCGTGAAGTTTCATGAAGACATGAATTATTTTCATTAAATATCAAGTTGTGTAATTATCCGGGGGAGTAACCACGCGCTGTACTCTTTTTCCTAAGCCATGGTTTTGTCCCACTGGGTTTTCCATGGAAAGGTTTTAATGAGGCAGCCTATTATGCGTGTATGAAGATTTATGTACTTTTTTTCCTTCACTAGTGTTTTTCCCACCGGGTTTTTCTAGTCGAGGTTTTAGAGGCATTTTCTTTAGTGATGTACATCCAAGGGGGAGTGTTATGAAACATAATTATGTGGATGTCCATCGGGCCTTATAGCCCACTATGATGTAACCCTAGATGTACCATGTACTATATATACCCCTAGATGGAATGAATAAACTACATCTCTGATTTCTCTCATTCTCTTTATGTCTTTATACTTTCTCTTCTTTCTTCCCTTCACAACATAATCAGATTATATGAGTTGTGAATTTTTCTAAGCACTTTCTTTAATTCGTTCCAAGCATTATTATAGGTCAACACTAAAATATCTCATTTGTTTGATTGATGTTTGTAAGATATGCAATTTTATCTATGGATTTCTGAGGACGAGTTTATGTGTAGTAATAATAAGAGAGAGTAAAATGACACTTTGTTAAACTAAATTTTTAATTTTTTTTAAGCAAAATGGATACGTGGTCAAGTTAATGCGATAAAATAGTATAGTACGTATATATGATAGTTAAACAATACTATAATCAACGAAAATCAAACTTAATTAGTCAAATCAAACAATGTAAAACGATATGTCTTCAACAAGGACACTGCACTGAAACAAACTCTGTGGTAGGAGCTATATTATCAATTTACCATAAACAAACAATTAATTAAGCTTCCAAACAATGTTTATCTAACCATAATTATTTCATCATATCTCTTATCAATTTTTCATTTAAAGATATAAATACATACTTTCGATATATTAACGAACTAATTAGAAACATGTCCAAATGTCTTGCAAAGTTCCCATATTTTTCATTTTTAAGCCATGCTTCGTTTGTCTCTTTCTCACCAAGACGCTTGTCGACTATAGACACTTGTGTTAGAAGCTTGTGACAGTCCTCTCCGACCTTTAATAGAGCGCTGCAAGCTTCTGTGGATACTTGTTTTCCATTGTTAAAGATATATTCGGATATGACACCGCCAAAAGGTGCATCTAACTTCCTTTCACATTTTTCAAAGTCGTCCACCTTCGTGGTGCTAGGTGCGGCAATAGAGTAATTTGCAAAACAATTTTCAAAGATAACTAGCACTGTAACAAGAAGTAGAGCAATTTTGATTGTTCTAGCATCCATATCAAAAGATAAGTTAAAATTTCAAAAATTTGATAATATATCTCAAGTACGTTTCAAACGCAGGGAACGAAAAAGAATACTAAAGTAAACTGAGTTGTGATGGAGAACAATTGTTCATGTCATACACTTTTATATTTGAATCTATACATTTAACGTATTTGTATCTCAAAATTTACATACAATATTATTAATACTTATTTAAAGCAAATTTTCATCATTCATTGATAACCGTGAAAGTTTCTATAATAAATATTTCAAATTATTATTTGCATAGGAGTATTAAATTTTATAATCAAATAATATCCAACATTAACACTGATGTTAAAAAAAATCCCCCTAAATTAATTTATCATTACTAATTAAAAAAAAATTGGTTCTAATAACATAACTATTTTGTTCATTTGAGGTTATGCCGGTTTTCAAATTTATGTAGATTGTCTTTTATTCGTTAATTAGTATAGAGTTCAAATTTCTACGGTTACTAGATTATTTTTAAATTTGTTAGATATTTATTTTTAGTAAACTAATAATAACTCATGTGATATGTAAAAAAATAAAACTAAACATATAGAAGTTTATAAATTCGTAACATACTCAAATTTGTTTTTTAATTATTACATTTATTAAATGAATGTTTCTTCCTTTTTCGGTTAGTCGCGAATTATTATTTTTAATGTCACGTATCCTACATATTAAGGTTGATCATTTGCCAAAATAATAAATTATATTCCTATCATTTGAATTACTTTGTCCATGGATTGATATTATACTATAAAAGATTCGAAAAGTTGTCATTACGTAGTTTATTGTTAATCACATAAGATGGCGTGAGCGAAATTCTCTTACATTTAGGAATATAAATATCTATTCACGATATTTTTTGAGCATATTCGCTTTATTGTCAATGCCAGAGCTCTAAAGTATAGCGAGTGGTCATATTACGATAAAAATATAAAGAATCTGAGTTATGTATATGGATGTATGTACGTACTTATTATTGTTGACAATAGTATGTAATTTTTAGCTTTCTGTAAAAACGAAAAAAAATAAAATTTATTCTTTCACTTCTTTTTGGATTGATACTATTGATCATATTAATATTTTTGGAAAGAAAATAACTTACTGCTTTTAAGATTTTACAACTTCGATCATAATCAGATCATTTTAAAACAATGACTATTTATAAGTAATATCTTTAACATAAAATACGATTAATGTTCGTTAACAGAAATATAAGGAATAATAAATCACTTGATACATACTATGTTTAGATATATTTATTAAACAGAATATATGAGTTGTAAATTTTTCTAAACACTTTCTTCATTTCGTTCCAAGCATTATTATAGGTCAACATTAAAATATCTCATTTGTTTGATTGATGTTTGTAAGATATGCAATTTTATCTATGGATTTCTGAAGACAAGTTTATGTGTAGTAATAATAGGAGAGAGTAAAATGACACTTTGATTTAAACTAAATTTTGAATTTTTTTAAGCAAAATGGATACGTAGTTAAGTTAATGCGATAAAATAGTATAGTACGTATATATGATAGTTAATCAATACTATAATCAACGAAAACCAAACTTAATTAGTCAAACCAAACAATGTAAAACGATATGTCTTCAACAACGACACTGCACTGAAACAAACTCTGTGTTAGGAGCTATATTATCAATTTACCATAAACAAATAATTAATTAAGCTTCCAAACAATGTTTAACTAACCATATTTATTTCATCATATCTCGTATCAATTTTTCATTTAAAGATATAAATACATACTTTCGATATATTAAAGAACTAATTAGAAACATGTCTAAATGTCTTGCAAAGTTCCCATAGTTTTTCATTTTTAAGCCATGCTTCGTTTGTCTCTTTCTCACCAAGACGCTTGTCGACTATAGACACTTGTGTTAGAAGTTGGTGACAGTCCTCTCCGACCTTTAGTAGAGCGCTGCAAGCTTCTGTGGATACTTGTTTTCCATTGTTAAAGATATATTCGGATATGACACCGCCAAAAGGTGCACCCAAATTCCTTTCACATTTTTCAAAGTCGTCCACCTTCGTGGTGCTAAGTGCGGTAATAGAGTCATTTGCAAAACAATTTTCAAAGATAACTAGCACTGCAACAAGAAGTAGAGCAATTTTAATTGTTCTAGCATCCATATCAAAAGATAAGTTAAAATTTCAAAATTTTGATAATATATCTCATGTACGTTTCAAACGCAGGGAACGAAAAGAATACTAAAGTAAACTGACTTGTGAAGGAGAATCGTTGTTCATGTTATACACTTTTATATTTGAATCTATACATTTAACGTATTTGTATCTCAAAACTAACATACAATATTATTAATACTTATTTAAAGCAAATTTTCATCATTCATTGATAACCGTGAATTTTTCTATAATAAATATTTCATTATTATTTGCATAGGAGTATTAAATTTTATAATCAAATAATATCCAACATTAACACTGATGTCAAAAAACAATCCCCATAAATTAATTTATCATTACTAATTAAAAAAAATTGGTTCAAATAACATAATTATTTTGTTCATTTGAGGTTATGCCAATTTTCATATTTATGTAGATTGTCTTTTATTCGTTAATTAGTATAGAGTTCCAAATTTCTACGGTTACTAGATTATTTTTAAATTTGTTAGATATTTATTTTTAGTAAACTAATAATAACTCATGTGATATGTAAAAAAATAAAACTAAACATATAGAAGTTTATAAATTCGTAACATACTCAAATATATTTTTTAATTATTACATATATTAATGGAATGTTTCTTCCTTTTTCGGTTAGTCGCGAATTATTATTTTTAAAGTCACATATCCAACATATTAAGGTTGATCATTTGAAAAAAATAATAAATTATATTGCTATCATTTGAATTACTTTGTCCGTGGATTGATATTATACTATAAAAGATTCGAAAAGTTTTCATTACATGGTTTATTGTTAATCACATAAGATGGCGTGAGCGAAATTGTCTTACATTTAGGAATATATATATCTATTCGCGATATTTTTTGAACATATTTGCTTTATTATCAATGCCAGAGCTCTAAAGTATAGCGAGTGGTCATATTACGATAAAATTACAAAGAATCTGAGTTATGTATATGGATGTATGTACGTACTTATTATTGTTGACAATAGTATGTAATTTTTAGCTTTCTGTAAAAACGAAAAAAATAATAATTCTTTCACTTCTTTTTGGATTGATACTGATGAGGGTCAGGAGCCTGCATCGGACCGCCCGCCTAGCAGGCCCCATAAAAACCCCGTCTAGAGAACCGAGGAGCCTGCCCAGCAGGCCGTCAGGATAAGACACCTGGATTTCCCCAGTGGAACAAAGCTACAAGGAGGCCGCCTGCCCCGTAGGGTAAGGCGGCTGGCTGTGAAGGGCGTGCAGGCACTCCCCGCTCGCCTGCCTCCGGGCAACCTTCTCCCTGAGCAAGGCCGAGGTTCCCAGAAGCCCCCTCTGTCATCTTGCCTAAAGGTAAGGGAGAACGAGTGGATGAGGTAAAACCACATGTCAATCTCTCATCCACTCATTCTCCCTCTCTCCTCTTCTCTTTTCCTCTCTCTTGTGGGAAAGTATAAATACTCTTCCATTTCCCACATGAAAGGGGTTGGATTTTCTTTCTCTAGATTCTCACTCCTAAAAACGCCACCTAGTTCCTCACGAGCTAGGTTCATCAAGGCATTTCACGGACTAACTTAGGCATCGGAGAGGGTTCCCTCGGACAACCTCCGAGGCCCTGTGCGTTCATTGTGCAGGGAGCAGGCCAACTCCGCCGGGAAGGTCCGATCAAGGGAGAGGGATAAAGGAGAGGTTCAAGGAAATCAGACGATCCGTTGCTTACCAACAATCCGATTACACAACCCGGATCCAGAGCCGGGTTAATTATTTCCGTGACCGGAACAATTTGGCGCCGTCTGTGGGGATCAACGGTTGTGCTCACGAGTTACCCACAAAAATCAACCATTCCTAATTACAAAAAACTAAAACAGTCAAAGTAATCATGCCAGAAATCGTTGACGCCAGTGCAGGGGCGGGTCCGACGGTCCCACCGGTGACCCCCCTGTATGGCATGCCACAGCCATAGAGGATTCCTCCCGCCACGATCCTGGGGGTAGGGGGAACCAGTCTCCTAGGCGTACCAAGCGCTGCTGTAGCACCTGAGTTGGGGACACACCCAGGGCACACTCTGAATCTGACCCCGGCTCAGATGGCGCAGACAGCCGCCTTCTTCTCTGCAATGCTAAACCAGGAGTTCACTCCTGAGGACCTGGTAGGCAGGGTTGCATCGGCCCCCAGGCAGCCACCCTCAATAAGCAGGGATGGAGCTGGGGGCACGAAGCGGACCGCCGCCAGAAACGCTCAGAGGAAAGCAAGAAGGACGACACAAGTATACGCGCAGGTGCAAAGGCGTATCACAATAGGCAGCCCAGAGCCACCTGTCCAACAGCAGGCATTCTCCATTCACACAACAGAATCCGCGTCTGGAGAACATAGAGGTTTATCCCAGGGATTGCAGGAGCGTATGAGGCACAGGGAGCCCATATCTAAGCGCCTGGGAGAAAAGCAGGGCGGGGTCTTCTCCAGGTTAACGCCGGCGGTCAAAGAGCAGTCAGCCCCGGGTTTGTCCCAAAGCCTGCAGTCTAGGCTTAACCGGGGGCAACCGCTTGAATCTAGATACCACCAGGATGAGAACCTCTGCCACTCTCAGAGAAAGAGACCCAGGCAAATCTCCCCTGAGACAGAAGACGAAGCAGCAAGCAGGCCGCCTCCAAGGCACCGCTCCCCCAGTACGAGGAAACCGATCCATAAACAATGGGATATTCACGGTAACTAGTCTGGGGAAAGCAGGTCACGAATGGTAGGCAGGCCTACAAAAACCCCACTTCATCCTGAGGTACAAGAATACCCCATCCCGAAAATTAAAATGCCCACCATTAAGTTTGACGGGACAACAGACCCAGAGGACCACTTGGCGGCGTTCGAGAGCCACATGGGCATGTACGACGTGGATGACGCCATCTGGTGCAAAGTTTTCCCAACCACACTGGTAGGGCTCGCACAAGGATGGTTCAGGGATCTCCGCCAAGGATCAATCAAGTTCTTCATAGAATTGGCCGAGATCTTCCTCGAACAGTATGCTGGGAACAAAAGGAGACGCCTCACTCGCTTCGATCTTATGACCCTAAAACAGAAAAAGGGGGAAAGTGTAAGGGAGTACCTAAGGAGGTTTGACCTATCCTACCAGCAAGTCAGGGAGATCGACGACTCCACCGCTGCCTACGCCCTGACTATCTCCCTGCTTCCAGGAGAAATGAAAAATCAGATGACCAGGGCCCAGCCAGAAACCTTGGCCATGGCCAGGAAAATTGCTGAAGGGTTTATTCTGCAGGAAGAGTTTCACAGTCTGCCGGATACCCCTGCAGGCCAAGCAAGGCCGCAAGGGGGACCGCATGGTGGACGTGGCAGAAATGAGCCAGGCAAGCAGAGAGAAGAGGGAGACACTCCCAAGAAAGAACGCACAACATACCAGCCAAGATTTGACAGCTACACGGCCCTCAACAGGCCGAGAGCAGAAATCTTCGAGTTGGAAAAAGAAACGGCAAAGTGGTCTCGACCAAACAAGCCTCGCAGCCCAAAAGGGGATCCCAAAAAATTCTGCACGTTCCACGATTGCATAGGCCATACCACGGAGGAATGCCGCCACTTAAAAGACGAAATAGAGAAACTAATAAGAAACGGCTGGCTGAGTAACTATGCAGCAAGGAACAAACCCCAGAAAGAGGCGGCAGACAAACCTGAGGGCTCAGCCCAAAATCGCATGGTCATCCATGTAGTATCAGGGGATGCAGAGGGGCGGACCAGCAGGCGTAGCCAGAAAAGGCAGATCCGCGAGCTGCGGAACCAAATTTGCTACGCCAAGAAGGCAGGCAGCCCAAGGGGCACTACCCTACGCATCACCCCTGAAGATGCAGGGAGAGTCGTGTACCCGCATAGTGACCCTCTGGTCTTAACCCTGGAAATTAGCAATCACATTGTCAAGAGGTGTATGGTGGACACTGGCGCCTACACAAATCTCTTATACAAAGATGCTTTTGAGAAAATGAACCTTGAAAAAAGGCACCTGAAGCTAGCCCCCGGATCTTTGTATGGATTCAATGGAGCAGGCATGCTACCCATGGGAGTTATCGATCTGCCTGTTACGTTTGAGGAGGGGACCTCAGCAAGAAATATCAGGGCGTCATTTGTTGTGGTGGATGCCAAATCCGCGTATAACGCCCTGATAGGCCGAGCCACCCTAGATGAAATAGAAGCTGCTGTATCAATTAGGGCCCTCACCATAGCCTATGTAACAGACTTTGGCATGGAGGGGAAGGTCCACGGGGATCAGGAGTCGGCCAGACACTGTTATTCCGTGGCCCTGCAAGCCCATGAGACAGAAAGAAAAGGGAAGCGAAAAGCCCAATGCTCTCCCAGCAGGGAAGGTGAGATTCCGACTGCCCAGCAAGAATCAGTCCACCTAGAGCCTGAGGGGGAAAGCATGCTAGTGGACTTAGAGCCAGGAAGGCAGGTCCTTATAGGGGCCGACCTGGAGGAGTCCTATCAAAAGGAACTAATTGCAGTCCTAAGAAAAAATAGGGACGTATTCGCTTACTCTGCAGACGAGATGCCAGGGGTCGACCCGGCCTTTATTGTTCACAAGCTGAACATTAATCCGGAGGCTCGCCCTGTGAAGCAGAAGAAAAGGAACATGTCCGTAGAAAAAGATGCGACAATAAAAGAAGAAATAGACAAACTCCTGAAGGCAGACTTCATCGAAGTCTGTGACTACCCTGAATGGTTGGCAAACGTTGTCATGGTAAAAAAGTCATCAGGCGCATGGAGAATGTGCGTAGATTTTGCAAATCTCAACAAGGCCTGCCCTAAGGACTGCTACCCTCTGCCCAGGATAGATCAACTAGTGGACGCCACTAGTGGATACACCACGCTAAGTTTTCTGGATGCGTTCTCAGGGTACCATCAAGTGTACCTCTGGCAGCCAGACAGAGTGAGGTGCGCCTTCATAACCAGTCATGGCACCTACATGTACAAGATGATGCCATTTGGGCTGAAGAACACCGGCGCCACCTATCAGCGGTTGGTAGACAGAGTCTTCGAAAGTCAAAAGGGAAGAAACATAGAAGCCTATGTTGACGATGCGATCGTCAAAAGTAAGGGGGACAAAGAGCATCTGACAGACCTTCAAGAGACTTTCTCTTCCCTGCGGTCATATAAGATGAAGCTGAATCCGAAAAAATGCACATTCGGGGTCCGATCCGGAAAATTCCTAGGTTTTTTGGTCAGCTCCAGGGGGATAGACGCCAACCCCGAGAAAATTCAGGCGGTCCTAGACCTTCCGGAGCCTAAAACCATCAGGGACATTCAGAGGCTCACAGGCAGAATGGCCGCCCTGGCTCGGTTTATCGCCAGGTCAGCAGACAAGTCTACCCCCTTGTTCAAAATATTAAAAGGCAACAAGCAATTCAAATGGGAGGATGAACAAAAGAAAGCCTTCGAGCAATTGAAGGAGCACCTAAAGAAACTCTCTACCCTGGCAAGACCGGTAGCCGGAGAAAAACTGTACCTATACATTGCTGTCACAAATACAACGGTAAGTGCCGTCATCCTAAGGGAGGAAGCAAATTCGCAGCAACCCATCTACTTTGTGAGTCACGCCCTGGGAACAGCAGAGAGAAATTACCCCCTGATAGAAAAAGCCGCCTATGCAGTCATCATTGCAGCCAGAAAACTCAGACCCTACTTTGACGCACATCCCGTTGTGGTCCTCACCGACCAACCACTGGAAAAAGTGTTGAAAAAGTTTGAGAAATCAGGGAGACTGCTGAAATGGGCGATCGAGTTAAGTGGTCTGGGAATATCATACCAGCCAAGGACAGCCATCAAAGCCCAGGCCTTGGCCGATTTCCTGGCTGAATGCTCTCATTCAGGGGAAGAGGAGCCCCCTGCCGAGTAATGGATCGTGCACACTGATGGATCCTCAACAGCCAATGGTGCAGGTGCAGGCGTCGTGCTAACCAGCCCTGAGGGGGTAGATTTTGAGCATGCACTCAGATTCACCTTTCCGGCATCAAACAACGAGGCAGAATACGAGGCTGTGCTCACAGGGATAAAACTGGCCAAAGCCGCAGGGGTAGAGCGAGTCACACTAGCTACCGATTCTCAGCTCATTGCTAATCAAATCAACGGAGAGTATGAGGCCAGAGACCAGGCCATGGCCACATACCTTGAAAAAGTAAAGCAAGAGTTGTCGGGCCTGAAGTTCTATGAAATCCAGCGAATACCTCGATCGCAGAACAACCGAGCCGACGCTCTGTCAAAACTGGCAAGCTCCAGCCTACAAGACATACGGAGATCAGTGTGGGTTGATGTTTTGCATGAGAAATCTACCAGCGCCTGTCAGGCAATTAGCACCGTCGAGGAAGGGCCGGAAAATTGGATGACCCCCTTCATCCAGTTCAAAAAGCATGGTATCCTGCCATCAGACACGGTGCAAAAGAGGAAGGTACAGGCCAAAGCAGCCTGGTTCTTAATCATTGGCGAAGAACTCTATAAAAAATCTTTTACTTACCTCCTGCTCAAATGCCTAAGGGCAGACCAGGCTGCTGAAGTACTGGAGGACATCCACTCAGGAATCTGTGGACATCACATCGGAGGAAGATCGCTAGCCCACAAGGCCCTAAGGGCAGGCTACTACTGGACTACCATGCTAGCAGATGCCAGAAGCCTGACCCAGAAGTGCAGAAAATGCCAACTCTTCGCTCCGTCAATTCATGTCCCGGCCCAGGAACTCAGGCCAATCCTATCCCCCATCCCCTTCGCTCAGTGGGGGATGGACATATTAGGACCTTTCACGGTGGCCACTGGGGGCAGGAAGTTCTTGATCGTGGCTATAGACTACTTCACCAAATGGATAGAAGGTGAAGCAGTGCCCAGCATTACCGAACCAGCGGTCAGAAAAGTGATATGGCGAAATATTATCACTAGATTCGGCCTGCCAAAAATGTTGGTGTTTGATCATGGCAGGCAATTTGACAATGATCCCCTGAGAATCTGGCTAGAAAGCCATAGCATCGCAGTTGCCTACTCGGCCGTCTGCCATCCTCAAACCAACGGACAGGCAGAGGCAGCCAACAAGCAGATCTTAAATGGCCTTAAGAAAATGGTAGATGACCTGAAGGGCAGATGGGCTGACGAGCTTCCCAGCATACTCTGGTCAATCCGGACCACCCAAAAGGAATCTACAGGCCAGACCCCGTTCGGTCTAGTGTATGGAGCAGAGGCTCTACTACCAATTGAGGCCAGGATCCCATCTCTGCGCTCCCTGCAATACGACCGGACTGAGAATGAAGCTGCAATGGTCGAGGCCCTAGATCTGGTCAACGAGATAAGGGAGGAGGCCAGTACCAACATCGTTGCCTACCAGCAACGAATGAGGAAAGCCTACAACAGAAGAGTACACCAGAGAAATTTCCAGATGGGTGATCTGGTTCTCAGAAAAACGCAGGCTGTTGGAAAATCCAGGGAGCACGGGAAACTAAGTGCCAACTGGGAAGGTCCGTACCAAGTGACTCAAATCTTGGGACCAGGCACATATAAGATCGCCAACCTCGAAGGACAAGAGTTGAATGCTCACTGGAACGCGGACACCCTGAAGAAATATTATGTCTAAACCGAGTCTAAAGATAGTTTTTATTTTGCTGAAAACAATGGCGGAGAACGGTCAAAGAATGTCGACGGCTCCGACCACCCTTATGTCAAAAAGTTTTATAAAGAAATAAGAGAACTTCAGATTCATACTCGTTGCCTGTTCAAACTTGCGTCTTCACACACAAACGAGCAGGGGGCAATAGGGGGAGGCCCCCCTGTTGCCAAAGCTAAAGAAAATGAACACCCCAACAAAAATTCCGAGCCTCTCTGCTTACCTCTGAGCAGGCAGGGGGCAGCCCCCCTGGACTTTGAACAAAAGCCAGGGACAGGCCGGATCAACAAGGTCTGGGGGCAGGTCCTCCAACCTTGTATAAAAAACGTTAAGAACCTCCCTGCTTACCTCTGGGCAAGCAGGGGGCAGGCCCCCTGGACTTTGAACAAAAGCCAGGGACAGGCCGGATCAACAAGGACTGGGGGCAGGCCCTCCAACCTTGTATAAAAAACACAAAAAGCCTCCCTGCTTACCTCTGGGCAGGCAAGGGGCAGGCCCCCTGGACTTTGAACAAAAGCCAGGGACAGGCCAGATCAACAAGGACTGGGGGCAGGCCCCCAACCTTGTATAAAAAACGCAAAAAGCCTCCCTGCTTACCTCTGGGCAGGCAGGGGGCAGGCCCCCTGGACTTTGAACAAAAGCCAGAGACAGGCCGGATCAACAAGGACTGGGGGCAGGCCCCCCAACCTTGTATAAAAAACGCAAAAAGCCTCCCTGCTTACCTCTGGGCAGGCAGGGGGCAGGCCCCCTGGACTTTGAACAAAAGCCAGGGACAGGCCGGATCAACAAGGACTGGGGGCAGGCCCCCCAACCTTGTATAAAAAACGCAAAAAACCTCCCTGCTTACCTCTGGGAAGGCAGGAGGCAGGCCCCCTGGACTTTGAACAAAAGCCAGGGACAGGCCGGACCAACACGGACTGGGGGCAGGCCCCCCAACCTTGTATAAAAACGTTAATAACCTCCCTGCTTACCTCTGGGCAAGCAGGGGGCAGGCTGTACATCAAACTTATACAAGAAACCAAACAAAAACAAACAAAAAGATCCTCATAAAAGGGAATAAAGTGGCAAGGGTACACAGGATAAGAGTTTGCTGAAAAGGTGATTACAGTAAACACGGCAGCCGGCCACAAAAGGGCTCGGCGCGCAAAGAAATAAAGAAGTCAAAGCATCAGCGTAGGCGCAGCGGGGGACGAACAAGAGCCCTCTGAGGAAGACTGCCCTCCGTATTAAGCAGGGGGAGCATCTGGGCCAGAAGTAGCAGCCCCTTCAGCCATCCTGCGCATCTGGGCCTCATCCTTGGCGGCGTAGAGGGCCTGAAAAGCTTCTTCATCAAAGCCAGGGAACATCTCTCTGACAGCCTCCATAACTACCCCTAAGCAAGAGTTGGCGCCATTCACAAAACCCGCTGACACGGCCGTCTCCACCTCTTGAATTATTTTCTCCCTCTCTTTCTGCCACTCCTCAGTCTTCACCGCTAGATCACCAAGAGCCGCCTGAAGATCTGAATTCGCCTTGGAAAGGCGCTCCCCTAGATCGACGTCACTTTTCTTGGCATGATCCAGCTCAGCTAAAGCTTTCCTGGCCTGCTCCAGCTATGCGAAGGCCTGCTTAGCTCTCTTCGACTCCTCCTCCAGGCGGGACACCTCCCTGACAGCCCTCTCATTTTGAGACTTCCAGTGAATCACCTGACTCCTGGCATCTTCCAGCTCGTTCTCCCTTTTTGCCAATTGATCCTTCAAACTGGCAATAAGAGCAACATCCCTTTCGACTGCAGAAAGGCGGTCAGAGTTAGCCAGTTCCTCATCGCTCAAACGATTAAGGGCCGCCAACTCCGCAGAAGCCTGAATGATTCTGGCGGTACGCTGAACGTACTGAGTGACTTGATGAGTGGCAGAGTGGACAGTCTTGAGGAGATCATCCGCCAAAACTGCGCCAGAGTCGGAAAGTAAGGCAGAAACATCCTGGCTATCGCCGGCGGTATACTGAAATTCGGCGTTTTCCTCAGAAAAGAGGGTACCAGGAACCCCCTGAGCGAAGCGTTTTGGTTAAGGCGTGGCGGCTTCCAAATCCACCACGTGGTCTGCATTCGGAGCCTCCCTGCTCCTCTTTCTGATCAGCCCTCTAGGAGTGCTTTCCCCAGTCTCTTCGAAGCCCGCGGCCCCGAGGGAATCTGAACCCCTGCAGAAAGGCCCCCCTGCCTACCAGCAGGTGAGGGAGTAGCCTCACAGGCAATCACCTTCTTCGCAACCGGGGAAGGGGTGGCTTCAGAAACCGCCGTTTTTGCAGGCGTTGATCTGGGAGGGGCAGGGAGCCTTGGCCTACTAAAAGACAAACCCTTCAGATGCTTCATCAAGTTCTTCTCACCTTTCTTGAAATCAGGGGGAAGAGAAGGGCGGCTTTGGACAACGGTAAGCATCTCGGTCAAACCCAGACGCCTCACCTCCCCTTTTTTCCAAAGGAAGGTGGCAAGATCTGCAAGGCAAACAGACGAACAGTCAGGACACTTAAAAAGAAAAAGGGTAAGGAAGAATCATCAGCACTCCTGAACTACCTTCATCTAGGCCCGGATTCATGCCCACCCGGGTCAGGTATCTATCAGTAGCAATGAGCTCCGCATGGGGGAGCCATAATGAAGGGCCATACACCCCGTATTTATCAGTATGGGCGGCAAAATAGTCTACCAGTTCCTTGTCCTTCCTGCTCAGCTTCACCTCCAGGGCCTTTCCACCCACGCCAGGGTGATACTCCTCGTGGGTCTCTAGTCTGGTGTGGACATGATTCCTGAAATGACGGGGAATCTTCCACCCATGGGCACTGTGCACATAAAGAAAATTGTTCTTCCAGTCTCTCAGGCTGTCCATAGCCGGCCACACCAGAGTATGCCCCTTCTGCCTCAAAAGGGACCAATATCCAGGAGAGCCCTCACTCCCAGAAGAGACCATTTGTAGGCCGACCATAAACCTTAAGGCATCAATAGAGGGCTCGACGCGATGGAACAGGCAGGTCCAAACATATGAAATCAATGACCTAACAGCCATGGCTGTCAGCTGGGCGATAGCCACATTCATACGCCTGAAAATCTCTTCCAAGGAAGGATAAAGGGGAAAACGAAGGCCAAATTCCAAGCACTTGTGGTAAACCGCTATGCACCCGTCGGGAGGGCTGCATACGGTGTCTTTTTCGTCGGGGACGACAATTGTGTACCCATCCCCAAAATTGTAAAACCGCTCAATCGCACCGGCGGCATTTTTCGCAAGAATCAAGTCCCGGCTTTTTGGGTCGGGGTAAGTTCTCAAGGGAACGTGGTACTTGACTTTGTCTAAATAATAAACCTTACCCCTTTCCCGAGGAATAAGGGGGCCAGAGGTCCTGGAGGGGTCAATTTCCAGTGCCTCGTCATCCGAATCAATAACGTCGTAAGGAGGAGGGTCAGGAGAGTTACCACCTCCACTACCCGCCGAATTTTCTTCCTCAACTACCCCAGAGCCAACCTCCCTAGAGGAGGAAGCAAAATTCTCCCTACCTTTTTCCCCTTCCTCTCTCCTCGATGGGTCAGTAAAAGGTAGGATCCGCTCACGAGTTCTAGACATTGTAACTCTAATAGGAATGGAAAACAAGAAATCGAAAAGAAAGAGCAAGAAATGGAAGACAAAAGTCTAACCTAAGGTCGTCTGCCGGTGCGATGAAAGCCTGAAGGAGAAATCTCCCAGAGAAACGGGGGTACAAAGGAAGGCACAAGTCGTCACACCAAAGGATTTGCAGAGAAGGAGAAAGGAAGATTTGCAAAAGAAAGAAGGTTTGAAAAAGGAAAAAGAGGAGGAATGGGTGGCTGATTGCTTTTATAGGAGAGAAGGCATACAAAGAGTCGTCAACCCTCGAAAATCCGCCCAAAGATTACTGTCCACGTGTCACCCCCTTGGAAGTCAGCCCTGTGTAGCTTCCCAAGGGTAGCCTCGAATGGACCAAAGGGTGTCAGAGGATTGATCACCCTGTGACGTCCTCTCTTCATTCAAATAATAAGTAATAAACAAATTGTAAAAATACAACACACAAACAAATTGCCTGAACTTTCTTTCATTAAGTCTTAAAAAACCCGGAAAAACGAGCAATTACATCCAGGACAAACAAAGTACAAAAAGAGCCCCTATTTTTCCGGCTCATCACGCCTGCGCCCCAAGGGCAGGCCTAATCATCATCAGAACCTGGGGAGTATTCCCCAGGGCTGTACCCCCCTGCGTCGGATCCCCAGTCCCAGTCGTCGGAATCCTTGAAGGGGTCTGCAGAGTCATCATCACCATCTCGACCGGAGGAATAACCCCGGCCATCACTGTCGCCGGAGTCCCGGCTGCTGACATCCCAGTCCCTCCCATAAGGGACTGTCTCAATGTCGTCACAGGAGCCGCAGCCCACTTTCTTCCTCAAAGGGGAAGAAGGGCCCGACTCAGAAGAAGAGCCCAACTCTGAGTGATCAGGGTCAAACTGCTCAGGGTGTAGCCATGGGTAACATTCAGGGCACCCCCTATCAAAGCAACCCCCTCCCTGGAGGCAGCATTTATGCTTTGGGACGGTAGGAGAAGCCCTCAGAGGGCGCTTGCCCGCCCTGACATGAGACCTCCTCTTAAGCCTCCTATGGAGTCGAGTGCGGGGTCGCCGGCTGCGGCGCAAGATGAGAAAGGATTCCCTGGAATATCTCAGTCTCTGACGGCCCCTGAAACGGCGGGTCACCACACGAGTCCCTTGGTAAAAGAATGTTTTGGTAATCCACGATATTTTCTTAAGAAAAAAGAAGAAGAGGAAAGTTGAAGATGGGTCGTGAAAATAGCAAAGGAAAAATGCAATTTATACGAGGGAAGCCAAGGCATTGAATAACGCCCCAACCACCCTGACAGGAGAAATGGCCAATCAGCACACCAGCACGCTGCCCAAAATCCATTTGGTGCACAAGGCAATCATGACCTAAGGAACAATTAAACTCTTGGCATGCCCAATACAGAAGAGACTCCCCCTCGGGAATACGCGAACGCATTAAATGCAGTGGAAAGAGACACAAGTCAACTCCCCTCCTCCAAGAGTCCACCTGCCGAAGGGGAACCCTGCTTCCCCCCCAGCCGGTGAGGGCCAATTGATGAGGGTCAGGAGCCTGCATCGGACCGCCCGCCTAGCAGGCCCCATAAAAACCCCGTCTAGAGAACCGAGGAGCCTGCCCAGCAGGCCGTCAGGATAAGACACCTGGATTTCCCCAGTGGAACAAAGCTACAAGGAGGCCGCCTGCCCCGTAGGGTAAGGCGGCTGGCTGTGAAGGGCGTGCAGGCACTCCCCGCTCGCCTGCCTCCGGGCAACCTTCTCCCTGAGCAAGGCCGAGGTTCCCAGAAGCCCCCTCTGTCATCTTGCCTAAAGGTAAGGGAGAACGAGTGGATGAGGTAAAACCACATGTCAATCTCTCATCCACTCATTCTCCCTCTCTCCTCTTCTCTTTTCCTCTCTCTTGTGGGAAAGTATAAATACTCTTCCATTTCCCACATGAAAGGGGTTGGATTTTCTCTCTCTAGATTCTCACTCCTAAAAACGCCACCTAGTTCCTCACGAGCTAGGTTCATCAAGGCATTTCACGGACTAACTTAGGCATCGGAGAGGGTTCCCTCGGACAACCTCCGAGGCCCTGTGCGTTCATTGTGCAGGGAGCAGGCCAACTCCGCCGGGAAGGTCCGATCAAGGGAGAGGGATAAAGGAGAGGTTCAAGGAAATCAGACGATCCGTTGCTTACCAACAATCCGATTACACAACCCGGATCCAGAGCCGGGTTAATTATTTCCGTGACCGGAACACTATTGATCATATTAATATTTTTGGAAAGAAAATAACCTACTGCTTTTTAGATTTTACAACTTCGATCATAATCATTTTAAAGCAATGACTATTTATAAGTAATATCTTTAACATAAAATACGATTAATGTTCGTTAACAGAAATATAAGGAATAATAAATCACTTGATACATACTATGTTTAGATATATGTATTAAACAGATTATATGAGTCGTAAATTTTTCTAAACACTACTTTCTTCATTTCGTTCCAAGCATTATTATAGGTCAACATTAAATATCTCATTTGTTTGATTGATGTTTGTAAGATACGCAATTTTATCTATGGATTTCTGAAGACAAGTTTATGTGTAGTAATAATAAGAGAGAGTAAAATGACACTTTGATTTAAACTAAATTTTGAATTTTTTTAATCAAAATGGATACGTAGTTAAGTTAATGCGATAAAATAGTATAGTACGTATATATGATAGTTAATCAATACTATAATCAACAAAAACCAAACTTAATTAGTCAAATCAAACAATGTAAAATGATATGTCTTTAACAACGACACTGCCTGAAACAAACTCTGTGTTAGGAGCTATATTATCAATTTACCATAAACAAATAATTAATTAAGCTTCCAAACAATGTTTAACTAACCATATTTATTTCATCATATCTCGTATCAATTTTTCATTTAAAGATATAAATACATACTTTTGTTATATTAAAGAACTAATTAGAAACATGTCCAAATGTCTTGCAAAGTTCCCATAGTTTTTCATTTTTAAGCCATGCTTCGTTTGTCTCTTTCTCACCAAGACGCTTGTCGACTATAGACACTTGTGTTAGAAGCTGGTGATAGTCCTCTCCGACCTTTAATAGAGCGCTGCAAGCTTCTGTGGATACTTGTTTTCCATTGTTAAAAATATATTCGGATATGACACCGCCAAAAGGTGCACCTAACTTCCTTTTACATTTTTCAAAGTCGTCCACCTTCGTGGTGCTAGGTGCGGCAACAGAGTGATTTGCAAAACAATTTTCAAAGATAACTAGCACTCCAACAAGAAGTAGAGAAATTTTGATTGTTCTAGCATCCGTATCAATAGATAAATTAAAATTTTAAAATTTTGATAATATATCTCAAGTACGTTTCAAACGCAGGGAACGAAAAAGAATACTAAAGTAAACTGACTTGTGATGGAGAACAATTATTCATGTCATACACTTTTATATTTGAATCTATACATTTAACGTATTTGTATCTCAAAATTAACATACAATATTATTAATACTTATTTAAAGCAAATTTTCATCATTCATTGATAACCGTGAATTTTTCTATAATAAATATTTCAAATTATTATTTGCATAGGAGTATTAAATTTTATAATCCAATAATATCCAACATTAACACTGATGTCAAAAAACAATCTCAATAAATTAATTTATCATTACTAATTAAAAAAAAATTGGTTCTAATAACATAACTATTTTGTTCATTTTGAGGTTATGCCGATTTTCAAATTTATGTAGATTGTATTTTATTCGTTAATTAGTATAGAGTTCCAAATTTCTACGGTTACTAGATTATTTTTAAATTTGTTAGATTTCTATTTTTGGTAAACTAATAATAACTCATGTGATATGTAAAAAAATAAAACAAAACATATAGAAGTTTATAAATTCGTAACATACTCAAATTTGTTTTTTAATTATTACATATATTAATTGAATGTTTCTTCGTTTTTCGGTTAGTCGCGAATTATTATTTTTAAAGTCACATATCCTACATATTAAGCTTGATCAATTGACAAAATAAAAATTTATATTGCTATCATTTGAATTACATTGTCCGTGGATTGATATTATACTGTAAAAGATTCAAAAAGTTGTCATTACTGTTCGGGCCACAAATTTGCACCTTCGGAATACAACGTGGCATACCACGAGTGGACGGTCAAAAAGTCAGAAGTCAAAGGTCAAAGTGCCGAGGGTCAAAGGTCAAAGGTCGGAAGGTCAAAGAAGGACGTCAAAATAATCAAAAGTCGTCAAGTCAACCAAGATCCGGAATAATGTACGATGATGGGCCAGACATGGCATGTACTAAGTGAAGCAATGGGCCGCACAACCAAATAAGCCCAGCAAACATAGTCTAGCTACAACACCCTCAGCCCACACAAACAAAGGAGAAAGGGTCAAAGAGGGAATCCCTACATTGGGGGAAACCCTCCTGCTGACCAGGAGATAAATGAGGAGAAAAATGTAACTGCTGATGAGGGAGTAAATGTCAAGATATCAAGCAATAAAGGGGGATTAAATGTCAAGATTCTGAGGGATAAGAGGCAACGGTCAGCAGCAGTATAAAAGAAGAGGAGAGGAAGAAGAATGGATTCATTCAAGCACACCCACCTCAAGCATACATACTCACAATCAAGCGTAGTCACAATATAATCAAATTACTTATATTTGTATTCCTTTCTTCATTCTTTCTAGTTCATAGTAGAATTTTGGTGGGATTCCGACTCCCCCCACGGTTTTTCCCACATCGGGTTTCCGCGTCACCAAAACCTTGTGGGTCGTCCTTTTCCTTTCCTTGTTCTTCGTTTACCAGACCCGACTCAACTTCGTCAAACCGTAGTTATAGGACGATTGCTTTAACCCGCAACCAAAATCGTGGACCCGGTAAATTTTTACCAAAACAATTTGGCACCCACCGTGGGGCAAAGTGATCATTTCCTATAAGCCAAACCCTACCTTGAAGCAATCTCGTGTCGTCATGACCGGATCCGGCCAAAGTTCTTCCAGCAGTCAAGGAGCATCCACTCAGCCCATTGGAGGAGGATCGTCCCCAGGATCAGCGGAGCTAATTTTCACGCCCCTTACCCTGGCAATTCCCACCAGCCAAACAGTGAAACCCACGTTGTCGGCATCTAGGCTCCCTCCGACGCCTAAAACCTCTGGGGTCACCAGCTCCACCAAGGCCAAGAAGGAAAGCATACCAGCCAAAATCTCGACTCCAGGAGGATTCATAGGAGAAGCTTCCAGTGGTGCGGGGTCACCAGACCTGATGCAGAATATGCTCCAGGGAATCAATGCTCTGCGTCAGGCAGTAAAAACCCTGCAGAAGGACAACCAAGATATCAAGGCTCGGATCTCGGCAGCAGACAAGGCTTCAGTTGCATCGGTCCAGCCATCACCAGAGATGCTGCCCTTGATGCCTAGGGGAGAGCCCAGTACCCGCAGGGAATCAGCGACCAGCAGGAGGACCACCAGAGAAATCCCCTCAGAGCTGGTCACCAGACTGGAGCTAGGATTATTGGCTCAACCAGACCTAGTCATTGAACCCCAGGGGTTGGGTTATCTGACCTATGGCTCCACACCCGGCAGATCTCGCGTCACAGGTAATCTTCTCTCCAGCATCGGAAATCAGGAAACTAACTCATTGTCTTTCACAGGTACTCCTGTCTATCAGACACCAGAGTGGCGACCCTTGACCCAACCAGAGATGACCACCTTGTCCAACAATCAGTCCTCAGGAGGAGTGTGGGCAACGCATACCCCCAGCCAGCAGGCATCTGGATGGCAGCAAGGAGCCCCAGGCAATATGGTGACCCCCGACAACAGCCCACATCCAGAAGGAACCTGGCCACCCAGAATCCCAATCCAGCATGCATCAGGGTGGCAGCCCAGATCCGCGACAACAGCAATACCTTTGCCTCCTCCTAGCATTCAACACCCTGGAGGACCTCATGCAGGGAGTACTCTTTTCAGCTTTTCTCCTCCTGTTTCTAACCCTCTTGCAGGAACAGTCAGCACAACAGATCAACAATACCAGGAACTGGAGGAATTGAGAGACCTGATCAACACGATTCCTGGAATGCCACGCCCCCTGGAAAGAGCGGTTAGAGACAGCTACGCAGATTCACCCTTCATCGACGATATAGCTTGTGTTGTTGTACCCAAGGGCTTCGTGCCACCAGCCATGACGCTTTATGATGGCACTGCAGACCCCTTAGATCACATCAACCAATACAAGCAGAAGATGATGGTGGTGACCGCTACGGGACCCCTGAAGGAAGCCTGCATGTGCAAGGGGTTTGGCTCCACACTGTCAGGAGCAGCCCTTCATTGGTTCGTCGGACTGCCTAACCAAAGCATCACCTCCTTTGCTGACCTGGTCAATGCCTTCAATCAGCAGTTCGCCAGCAGCAGAAAACCAGAGAAGCAGACCAGTGATTTGTATCGGGTGGTGCAGAGGTTCGAAGAATCTACACGCGACTTCCTCAACAGATTTAACAAGGAGAAAGTAACCATCCCCATATGTGATGTACCCACCGCCATAAAAGCCTTCCATCAAGGGCTCCACCAGGACTCAGATCTATACAAGGATCTCACAAAGTACCCGTGTGTCACGTTTGAGGATGTGCAGACCAAGGCAATGGCAGCCATCAGACTAGAAGAATATTCAGGGCCCAGAAGAGCTACGTATGGTTCTGAACATGTCACCAGAAAGGCGCCAACAAAAAAAAGGGGTGAGAGATCGAAGCCCTACTCTAGGAATGTAAACAAGGTTTCCGAGGAGAGAGACTGGAAGGACAATCCAGGATTGCCACCCAAGGTAAGTGAGTATGGGTTCTCTACCAACCTTGATGGAGTACTCAAGGCTCTGAGGGAGCTAGGGCGCAGAGTCAGGTGGCCCAGAAGACAGGAGTACACCAATGACCGAAGGGATGCCAGCAAGAGGTGCGAATTCCATGACGACATCGGACACCATACCAATGAGTGTGTCCAGCTCAAGAGAGAGGTTAAGTTCCAGTATAATCAAGGGAACCTGGACCGCCTCGTGTCCAGAAACTCCAGCAGGATAAATGTGGCAGATCAAGTATTGCCTTCTCCACCTCCAGTATGTACCAGAATTGTCAATGTGATCACAGGAGGATCAGAATTATGTGGGTTAACTTACTCAGCAGCCAAGAGACATGCCTCTCATGCCAGAGGAGACAAGCCAGAGCACTCCTGCAGAATCAGTTGCAAGGATCTCCCAGCCGTCACCTTTGATGAGACTGATGCAGAATCTACTCCTGAAATGCACCATGACGCCTTGATAATCCCTCTCTCCATAGGGAATTCCACCGTGAAGAAAATTCTGGTGGACACCGGAAGTTTAGTCAACCTCATCATGTTGGAGACTCTACAGAATATGGGGTTCAGCGAGAAGGATCTGACCAGGAAGGCGGTTCCCTTGATAGGTTTCAGTGGTGAAACGAAGCACTCTCTGGGAGAGATCACCATTCCTACTTACGCTTACGCTGGAGGAGTGAGTAAGCAAGTGCGGTACCTTGTCATCGATGGACCCTCCACCTACAACGTGATTCTAGGAAGGCTTTGGATCCATGAAATGAAGGCAATCACCTCCACCTACCACCAGTGTCTAAAGTTCCCTACACCTTGGGGAGTACAGAAGATCAGTGGAGACCAGGGAGAGGCCAAGGATTGCTACAAGGTGGCTTTTAAGAAGACAGCGAGTCCCCCAGCATAGCAATTATAGAACCTTCACCTGCCTCCGCAGGGGTACGTTGAACCACCTCAGGCGGAAGTAGATGAAGTCAATTTGGACAAGCAACACCCGGAGCGAAAAGTGTTGATCAGATCAGAGTGTATAGGTAGTATCCGCCAAAACCTCATTGAATTATTAAGAACTAACATGGATTGTTTTGCTTGGTCACATGATGAAATGGTAGGTATAGACCCCAACATTATAACCCATAGGCTAAGTGTGGATCCCAACTACAAGCCAGTCCAGCAGAAGAGGAGGAAGTTTGCCCCAGAAAGAAATCAAGTCGCAAATCAGGAGGTAGACAGTCTGCTGGCTGCTGGAAAAAACAGGGAGGTGAAGTACCCGGAGTGGTTGTCTAACGTGGTGGTGGTCCCAAAGAAGAATGGCAAGTAGAGGGTATGCGTGGATTTTACCGACTTAAACAAAGCATGCCCAAAAGACCCATTCCCACTACCGCACATAGATGCCATGGTGGATGCTACAGCAGGCCACGAGATGCTAACCTTGTAATCCCCTAGAAATTCTAACGCAATACAATGGCGGAAACACTGTAGAGTTGGGATTAAAACACACTGACAAACTATATCTTATTAAATGAAAATGGTAAGTCAATACAAAGACCTCTTTTTACAAAAGGGCTAAAAAGAAAATTCTTCAAACGGGTTATACAAATCCATAAATTACATAAATGAAGAAGGAGTAGGATCCATGCTACTCGCTAGCTCACACCCAAAACCTAACAGCAAATACCTGTCATGTTAAAAACACAACAACCACGTCAGTGGGGAGTAACTCGGACGTTCTCCCAGCCATATTATATCATATGGAAAAATAATAGTATTATTATATCAAAATATTTAAAATGGAAAACATTAAAACGATATAATAGAAAATAAGTTTTCAGCGAAACTTAAAGCATTTGCAAACCTGCAAGTCAATATCAATCGATAATAATAATATTCAAAAATGGCGTTATGGAAATCAATCAGTGCAACGAAATAGACTTTCACTAGGATAATACTCAAACTAGCTTCGAGAACTTAGTCAAAACAAATTAGACTTCGGTCTTTAACTAGGCAACTCAACTATAACAGGACTGCGTGCAGCGAGGTCCTGGCTTAAGTAATGTACACCCCTCCTGGACACCAACCGTAATCCAGTTCAACCCGACGGCGACTTACACGATGCGATATCTAAGTTTAAGGTCAAAATATACACATTCCTGAACACAAACCATGCTCAGTTCAACGACCGATGCGTCTCTAAATAGACACACCGGCTTTATAGTTGATGGCAAAACGTATACCCTAGACTGTATTACTCTACCCATACACTTGTCCTCATTCCATAACTCCAAAACAGCCATTATCGATATTCAAAATAAATGTAATCAATATAAATAATATGAGGATAAAAGAAATAAACTTTTTATATAATAATCTTCTTCAAGCAGGCTTCGGCACGAAAAATCGAGTTGACAAAATATAAGAATGAGACAAGGTTGGATTCGAAAAAGGAGGGAAGTTAAAACAAATACAAATGGGTCGGAATAAAATGATATTCAAACTCAAGTTAGGGGAAGAATAAAGGAATGAGTATTTGACACAAAACGGAAAGGGAATTGATGTGTCAAACCGACATATGAGGACGGAAGAGAATCATGTCGATAAACACGGTAACAGGGTGATAGGCAGTAACCAAAACATGACAACAGGCAACAACAACTGAGACCAAACAGAGGCAACAAGACGGTCAAACCGAGGCCACGAAACGAGCACTAAAAGGGACAAAAGTAGCACCGTGATAACTAAAGTAACTGAACAACAGCAGCAGAAATGAGGGGAAGAAAACAATGGGGAAAAGAAGGGAATCGGACAACAAGAAACACAGCAGCGAACAACATCGTCACTGAACGACCACAATCGACAACAGCCGCAGCAACAAGGTACGAAAACTGCAGCCAAACGAGAACAATAAGACAACTGAAGAAACATCAGGACGAAAAGAATAGGGAAACGGGAAAGAAAGAGACTAGTAGATCAACAGCAAGTCGATATTAACAAGAGCAGAACATCAGGAATACTAGAGAAAAACCCGATTGCGACAGTTTGATAGAAAATAAAATTACATCAGCGATAGTAAATAGCAGCAAAGAGAAGGAGAAACGATCATGGAATCCATGGAATCGACAGTGAACAGAGGGGCAAGAACCGAGGAATACACATCAGAAATGGCAAGCAAAGAAGACTACAGAAATGACGAGAAAAGAAGACGACAGCAACAACAAATGAAGGCCAAAACAGCAGCCTCATCGAACCACACTAAGGGCGTACAGCAGCAACAAGCGCAGATGAAAACGAGGAAAGAGGAAGAAGAAACACGCAGGCAAAGGATGAGGATAGATGAAGAAGAAAAGGAAACAACGGACCACAAAAGCAACATCAACCGCGTACAAACGACATAAACGATCAGCAACATCAATCGACATAAAGCAGCGAATCGAAAACCGACAGAAGCAGGACGAAGAAGAGGAAAAAGAAGACAGTAGCAGTAAGACAAAAGATAGAAATTAGCAACGCAGTAGCATGAAACACGGTCGGCGATAACAGCCACAAAATGCAGCAGCAGGATCAGTACAACAACAGAACGCGCCAGCAACAGATGCACGAAGAAGAAGAAGGAGAGAAAAAAGAAGAACAAAGAATAAAAAGGGAAGGAATACGAACAGTAGTAGTAGTACCGAATTGCAGCAGCTGTACGGGCAACAATAGCATCGACATACAGCAGCACACACACGGACCAACAGCAGCAGCAGCGGCGCGGTACAGCAGCGAAGACGGAGGAAAAATGGCGGAGAAAAAGAACGAAAGAGGAGCAGCCAGAAAAGAGAATGAATAAGATGGAGGAATGAAGAGATAGAGGTCAAAACAAGGAGTAAGGGGGAGATGAACGAAAACAAAAAAAAGGGGATGAATGAGGGTGTCAAACAGTGGGATAAAAGATAAGGTGAAATGTATGTGTAGGATTGAAGCGGTGGATAAACCAAAAGTCTGAGGCTGACATTAAACAAGTGGTCAACGGAAAAGAATCAACCAAATAAGAAAGTACGGATTAATTAAATGAATCGGGTTAGGAATACGAGTTAAATGAATCCCGTAACGATAAGTTGACTGACCCACAAATCGAAATAAAAAAAAACGAGTCAATAAAACTAATAAATAATCGGGCCGTCAAATGAGTAATTAAAGTATCCGAGACAAAAACGAAGTTGATAGAATAAATAATTAGGCGATGAAATAATATTATCCGATTAATAATAAATTTTCGATAAAGTGAATTAAATGGATTTCTCGAGAAAAGGTAACAGATGTTTTGACGAAACTTTAAAATAAATGAGTTTCGAGCCAAAAATAGAAATTTGAGCTTAAATATATATAAATAAAAAGAATTTGGAATTTAAATCGTCGAAATAGACTTTCGATAAGAATTAGATTAAATATATAAAATGAGTCGAAACAGAAATAAAAATATGTTTTAAATATAAGAGTTTCCGAGTCAAATAGAATTTTAGGAGTTTGAAACGATTAAACGATAAATTCGTTTTATAATTATTTTAAGAATTACGAGTTAAATCGTTAACAAAATAAAGATACGAACATAATTTTAATTTAATTTACTTTATAAAAATCAGGGGTGTTACAATCTTCCCCACTAAAAGAAGTTTCGTCCTCGAAACTAACAAAATCGAAATCGAAGATAAAATTTATTTCAAGAAGAGTTGGGCTCAAATCCCAAAGTTTAAAATCATTTTAATTAATAAAAAAACACAAGTTAAAAAAAATTATTTTATAAAATAATGACGATAAATAATATTTGTAAATGAACTCGAGGGAGAAGAGTACTCAAATATTTTCAAAGCAACATTAAAACGTTTTGATTAAGAAATTCGACAATATTTTGTCTTAAGACCAAACAATTTTTTTTTTTGAGAAATCAAGTTTTGTAGTTAATAAATAAGAATCAAATCAGTCGATAAATATTTCTAATAACAGATTAAATGTCTAACGACAATAAAACAAAAATTTAGACGTATGAAATTTTTTCAAAAATATTAAATCGTTTTACATAATAATCTTATAAAAATCCAAAATATTTGCAATTATGAAAGTTGTAATAAAATCTCGATCACACGAAAAATCAAAATTAAAAATTTAAATAATTTCGAAATACTTTAGGATAAATTATTAAGACTCTTTTGAAACATGACCAAAATAAAACAAAAACAAAATACAAAGTTTTGAAATTTATAACTCAAAATGTAAAAATTTCTTGAAAATCAAATTTGTGGATTAGTCAAACTTTTCGTAACACAAGTTTTGGAAAAATAATAATAATAATAATAATAATAATAATAATAAATGGATAAATAGAGTCAAGGTCAACGACAAATCGAAACAGAAATACCCGATAAAGAAGTCAAAGGAATCGGCAGAAGAAGAAGTAGCCGGATTTAAGAAAAGCTAAGGGGAGGAACGAGATTGAGAGTCAAACGAAGCTCTCAAAGAATTACAGAAGAAGTTAACCATCTCAAGATTCCCGGTACGACTCCCACAACACGGGTTCCTAATTTCCATCAAAAACGTTAAGTCCAATATCAGGCACTAGATGGTACCACTGGTCACAATCCCAAAAATGTCTTACGTGATTATCCAATCGTTCAAACGACTCAATACTAATCCACAATTGCTTTAAAATCTAATCTCATCAATTAAAATTCCAACGGTCATCAGACAAACTAAAACTTGCAAACGATAAGGTTCCTAAATTCAAAGTTCGTAAAGTTTGAACTCGAGGTATACTCCAAATTTCTCGAGTAAGGAACACTAAACAAGATCCACCAATCTGATAATGCTTGGGCACGAAATCCTCAAAAATGATCACCAACATATTTATAATGCCAGAAGTACATAAGTTGGGGAAAGTATAACAAATCCTCAAACACGCTCAAACTTATAGTAATGGTGCAAATACTCACATCTTCAAACACGTCATAGGGCTAAGGTTTCTAAAAATTCCACCAAATTTCATATTGTATCAGCGAAACCACCAAAATATTTATTAACTCAACGAAGCCACAATCTCGTTGGTCTAAGGGTTCAGAACTCTAAATCCATTAAGATGATTGACATTAAGTATTCCTCAAAACAACGCGATAAATCCAAATTGTGATTGTGCACGATAGTTCTCTTCTTCAAAATTAAGAATAATTCATCCAAGTTAGATCAGTCAACTCCAAATTTCATAGGTTACAACCCTAAACAACGATCAACGATCTAATCCTTAAGAAGCACAGGGAAGTCTATGTCCACCAAAATTTCTAACGACGTTAATGAAATTTTTTTAAGGGTAACACAACACTCCGGCTAACATTTTAAACGATACTCTATGATCCCGAATATTTGCGGTGCATCTAACCATTAAGCATCAGGTAAGAACCCCAAAGAAATATTATCTCTTAATTCGGTTCTAGGTTAGGTACTAGGTGTCCATCAAATACGATATATTCTTACTACTCCAAAATACCATTAAATTTTACGTACTCTATATAATCATATAATCTATAACCCCAAAGCTGGTTAGTATCTAAAGTATCATCCTAATTCCGTTAATCAACAATTTATCATTCAAATCGATCCTCAAAAGCTTACTAAGATAGATAACAGGGTATAACTCACAATCCTCAAACCATGTAACACAGGCTTACTAAACCTCAAACATCTATATCCTTTCACGGGGTTCACTGAGACGGAAATCGGTCAAACAAAGAATCTCAAGAGAAAAGAGGGTAAAGTAGGAGAATTAATCGAATATTTAACACCAGAATGAAGACGAGAATTTATAAGAGAAGGGTTAGAAGAAATAGAGGCAGGGAGAAAAGAATCGATGATCCTATATTACTAAGTTCTGAAACCAGATGAGGATCTTCGAGCCTCTAGAGTTCACGGGGAAACCAAATGGATTACTTCATCTTCTTGTAGAGGAACGAGCACGCAAGTCTTGGGTCGCTCCATCTGGATTTACTGCAACATCATGGAACATGAATCTACTCTTTATCATCTAACCTGTAGCTTGAGCAAACTAAATCTGGGCTGAAAGGTCATCATTGTATCTTCCTTGTAGCACAAAGTTGTCCACTCGAGTCAGCAGGCGTTGAGAGTTCTAAGCAGGACTTGTCCCGATCTGGAGCAGCATCATATCAACATCTTGTTCCTTCATCTTCTTCCAGTCAAAAGCAACAAATATTCAATGCTAATCATTGAGTTACAAGAACATATAAACCTAACTGTTAAGTCCTTAATTTTATTTCAACCCATCTCTCACTGACATTTCTTTAATATTTAAATCATTTACTGGTATTTTTCTTAAAATCAGGTGTAAGCGTCGGGAGCAACAATGCTCTGATACCAACAGTAATCCCCTAGAAATTCTAACGCAATACAGTGGCGGAAACACTGTAGAGTTGGGATTAAAACACACTGACAAACTATATCTTATTAAATGAAAATGGTAAGTCAATACAAAGACCTCTTTTTACAAAAGGGCTAAAAAGAAAATTCTTCAAACGGGTTATACAAATCCATAAATTACATAAATGAAGAAGGAGTAGGATCCATGCTACTCGCTAGCTCACACCCAAAACCTAACAGCAAATACCTGTCATGTTAAAAACACAACAACCACGTCAGTGGGGAGTAACTCGGACGTTCTCCCAGCCATATTATATCATATGGAAAAATAATAGTATTATTATATCAAAATATTTAAAATGGAAAACATTAAAACGATATAATAGAAAATAAGTTTTCAGCGAAACTTAAAGCATTTGCAAACCTGCAAGTCAATATCAATCGATAATAATAATATTCAAAAATGGCGTTATGGAAATCAATCAGTGCAACGAAATAGACTTTCACTAGGATAATACTCAAACTAGCTTCGAGAACTTAGTCAAAACAAATTAGACTTCGGTCTTTAACTAGGCAACTCAACTATAACAGGACTGCGTGCAGCGAGGTCCTGGCTTAAGTAATGTACACCCCTCCTGGACACCAACCGTAATCCAGTTCAACCCGACGGCGACTTACACGATGCGATATCTAAGTTTAAGGTCAAAATATACACACTCCTGAACACAAACCATGCTCAGTTCAATGACCAATGCGTCTCTACATAGACACACCAGCTTTATAGTTGATGGCAAAACGTATACCCTAGACTGTATTACTCTATCCATACACTTGTTCTCATTCCATAACTCCAAAACAGCCATTATCGATATTCAAAATAAATGTAATCAATATAAATAATATGAGGATAAAAGAAATAAACATTTTATATAAAAAGGGAAACTTTCTATAAATAGAAACATACTAATTTTAGAAACTTACTTAAAATAGAAATAGTCTTACAGAAAATACGTAAGTTATTAAAATAAGTGAAATGTATAAAATAGCATTTCTAACGAAATTAACATTTTATTATTATCGTCGTTATCGTAACTTTATTATATTTCTAAATTCGTTTACTAAAATATAAATAAAATATAATAAGTCATTATATAGTATTTTATAAATAATTTAGGAAATCGAGTTAAAACAATAAATCTTAGAAAAGAGATATTTTAATAAAAATGATATCAAAATTAATTGAGTCAACGAGTTTTATAAATGAAATAAATTTTATAAAGGTTTCAAATTATTTTTAAGAAATAGCTTTGATTTATAAATAATACAAATTTTAATAAAAATAGTCAATCTGAAACAAATAGGAAATTATTAGTGAAAATAGTCTCGACTAAAAATATATTTAAAACAAAATCGACTATTTTCTCATTTATTAGTATAAATCGTAAAACGATAATTAATTTATTAAACAAGTATACAAACCTTGATTATAATATAGAAATACAATTTTGAGTTAAAATTATAATTTAACGGAATCGGAAGAAAATATGAAATCATTTTTATTTAGTTACTAGTGTCACGATAACCAACAAAATACTATAACGATCGTAAATAATTAAATTACTAACGATTTATAAAACGATATCGAAAACTGTAAAATATAATAAGATATACGATTTTAAAAAAAAATAATATAATTAGCAATAATATATAGCTAAAATAGAAAACCGAAGTTAAAATATTTACTACATACTACTACTCAAACATATGATATAAAGTCGAGTAACGTCCTAAAGTTACCTTGAGTCCAAGTCCGAGTCGATAACTTCAATGCAGTTGCCCGTCCAATTAGTCCATGTTCAAAACCTTCAACGGTAACACGTCCCTAAGCTCCAATTTGTAGAGTCGATAATCTTCTTCAAGCAGGCTTCAGCACGAAAAATCGAGTTGACAAAATATAAGAACGAGACAAGGTTGGATTTGGAAAAGGAGGGAAGTTAAAACAAATACAAATGGGTCTGAATAAAACGATATTCAAACTCAAGTTAGGGGAAGAATAAATGAATGAGTATTTGACACAAAACGGAAAGGGAATTGATGTGTCAAACCGACATATGAGGACGGAAGAGAATCGTGTCGATAAACACGGTAACAGGGTGATAGGCAGTAACCAAAACATGACAACAGGCAACAACAACTGAGACCAAACAGAGGCAACAAGACGGTCAAACCGAGGCCACGAAACGAGCACTAAAAGGGACAAAAGTAGCACCGTGATAACTAAAGTAACTGAACAACAGCAGCAGAAATGAGGGGAAGAAAACAATGGGGAAAAGAAGGGAATCGGACAACAAGAAACACAGCAGCGAACAACATCGTCACTGAACGACCACAATCGACAACAGCCGCAGCAACAAGGTACGAAAACAGCAGCCAAACGAGAACAATAAGACAACTGAAGAAGCATCAGGACGGAAAAAATAGGGAAACGGGAAAGAAAGAGACTAGTAGATCAACAACAAGTCGATATTAACAAGAGCAGAACATCAGGAATACTAGAGAAAAACCCGATTGCGACAGTTTGATAGAAAATAAAATTACATCAGCGATAGTAAATAGCAGCAAAGAGAAGGAGAAACGATCATGGAATCCATGGAATCGACAGTGAACAGAGGGGCAAGAATCGAGGAATACACATCAGAAATGGCAAGCAAAGAAGACTACAGAAATGACGAGAAAAGAAGACGACAGCAACAACAAATGAAGGCCAAAACAGCAGCCTCATCGAACCACACTAAGGGCGTACAGCAGCAACAAGCGCAGATGAAAACGAGGAAAGAGGAAGAAGAAACACGCAGGCAAAGGATGAGGATAGATGAAGAAGAAAAGGAAACAACGGACCACAAAAGCAACATCAACCGCGTACAAACGACATAAACGATCAGCAACATCAATCGACATAAAGCAGCGAATCGAAAACCGACAGAAGCAGGACGAAGAAGAGGAAAAAGAAGACAGTAGCAGTGAGACAAAAGATAGAAATTAGCAACACAGTAGCATGAAACACGGTCGGCGATAACAGCCACAAAATGCAGCAGCAGGATCAGTACAACAACCGAACGCGCCAGCAACAGATGCACGAAGAAGAAGAAGGAGAGAAAAAAGAAGAACGAAGAATAAAAAGGGAAGGAATACGAACAGTAGTAGTAGTACCGAATTGCAGCAGCAGTACGGGCAACAATAGCATCGACATACAACAGCACACACACGGACCAACAGCAGCAGCAGCGACGCGGTACAGCAGCGAAGACGGAGGAAAAATGGCGGAGAAAAAGAACGAAAGAGGAGCAGCCAGAAAATAGAATGAATAAGATGGAGGAATGAAGAGATAGAGGTCAAAACAAGGAGTAAGGGGGAGATGAACGAAAACAAAAAAAAGGGGATGAATGAGGGTGTCAAACAGTGGGATTAAAGATAAGGTGAAATGTATGTGTAGGATTGAAGCGGTGGATAAACCAAAAGTCTGAGGCTGACATTAAACAAGTGGTCAACGGAAAAGAATCAACCAAATAAGAAAGTACGGATTAATTAAATGAATCGGGTTAGGAATACGAGTTAAATGAATCCCGTAACGATAAGTTGACTGACCCACAAATCGAAATAAAAAAAAAACGAGTCAATAAAACTAATAAATAATCGGGCCGTCAAATGAGTAATTAAAGTATCCGAGACAAAAACGAAGTTGATAGAATAAATAATTAGGCGATGAAATAATATTATCCGATTAATAGTAAATTTTCGATAAAGTGAATTAAATGGATTTCTCGAGAAAAGGTAACAGATGTTTTGACGAAACTTTAAAATAAATGAGTTTCGAGCCAAAAATAGAAATTCGAGCTTAAATATAAATAAATAAAAAGAATTTGGAATTTAAATCGTCGAAATAGACTTTCGATAAGAATTAGATTAATTATATAAAATGAGTCGAAACAGAAATAAAAATATGTTTTAAATATAAGAGTTTCCGAGTCAAATAGAATTTTAGGAGTTTGAAACGATTAAACGATAAATTCGTTTTATAATTATTTTAAGAATTACGAGTTAAATCGTTAACAAAATAAAGATACGAACATAATTTTAATTTAATTTACTTTATAAAAATCAGGGGTGTTACAAACCTTTCTTGATGCATGGAGTGGGTACAACCAGATCAAGCTGCATCCAGCAGACCAGGAGAAGACAACCTTCAGGTCTGAGAGAGGTATATATTGTTACAATGTAATGCCTTTTGGTCTGAAGAATGCAGGTGCCACCTACCAGAGACTAGTCAATAAGATATTCAAGAGGCAGATTGGGGACACAATGGAGTTATATATTGACGACATGGTCGTCAAGTCAAAGCAAGCTTCGCAACATACAACACACTTGGAGGATACCTTCAACACCTTGAGGGAATACAAGATGAAGTTAAATCCTTCAAAGTGCACGTTTGGAGTGTCATGTGGGAAGTTTCTGGGGTACATGGTGACCCAGAGGGGAATTGAAGCCAGCACAGAGCAGATTAAAGCCATCCTCCAGCTGGAGTCCCCACAGAAGCCAAAAGACGTGCAACTGCTGACTGGAAGAATTACTGCTCTGAACAGATTTATCTCCAGATCTTCAGATAGATGTCGGCTGTTCTATGACGTCCTGAAGAAGGCACAAAGGTTTGATTGGACAGAGGAGCACGAGAAAGCATTCAATGAGCTGAAGCACTACCTGAGTACTCCACCACTCCTGTCAAAGCCGGAGCATGGAGAACCTCTCTTCCTGTACCTATTAGTAACCGAGGTAGCAGTTAATGCAGTACTGGTGAGGGAACACGAGGGAGCGCAGCATCCAGTCTACTATGTGAGTAAGTCTCTGCTTCCTGCAGAGACCAGGTACACATCTCTTGAAAAACTCGTACTTGCACTTGTTATAGCATCTTATAAACTTTGACCTTATTTCGAGTCACACGCTATTTCTGTAATAACTAATTGCCCACTGAAAACTATTATGAGAAAACCTGAGTTGTCAGGAAGGATGGCCAAGTGGTCCATGCACTTGAGCGGCTTCGACCTAAAGTTTGTCCCCAGAACAGCAATAAAGTCCCAGGCGTTGGCAGATTTCGTATCCGACTTCCGCCCAGCACTGCAGACCCAGGCAGAGAAAGACATCCCCCTCTTGGAAGAAGACAAGGGTGAGCAGGTATGGAAGCTAAGTGTAGATGGCGCCTCCAACATGAGGGGATCTAGAACAGGGTTGGTTCTCAAGTCTCCTCAAGGGAACCTCATAGTCCAGGCAGTACGATGCGTGTTCCGGACAACAAACAACGAAGTAGAATATGAAGCTCTAATCTTGGGTCTCCAGTTGGCCCTAGACCTTAAAATTAAACACCTGGAAGTGTACAGTGACTCACAGTTAATAGTCAACCATGAACGGCTCATATGCAGCAAAGGACTCAAAAATGATGGCATACCTTGAAATAGCAAGAGACTTGTCCCTCCGATTTGTAGCCTTCTCAATTAGCCAGATCCCAAGGGTGAAGAATGCAGAAGTAGACGCCCTAGCCACCCTGGGGGCGACATTCAAGCCTGGAGTAGTCTCCACCATACCCATTGTCCATGTCCTGGAGCAAGCTGTTTGGAAGGGAACACAGGAGCACCAGATGCCTAGAGAAGGGGAAAATTCATCAGACCAGGGGTTGCAGTGGTTACAGGAAGCAGGAATCTGCAGCACCACAACAGGACAAGGAGAAATCTCAGATTGGAGAAAACCCTACCAAGAGTGGCTGCAGAATGACGTTCTGCCAGCAGATAAGAAGGAAGCTAGGAGCTTTAAAATGAAGGCGTCTAGGTTCACCCTCATTGATGGTGTCATGTTCAAAAGGTCAACTGCTGGACCATACCTGAGGTGCCTAGGTCAGCAAGAGGCAGAAGTCACTATGCATGACCTCCACAGTGGTGAATGTGGAAATCATGCAGGGGGCAGAAGTTTATCCAACAAAGCACTCCGCCAGAGCTACTATTGGCCAACAATGCGCAAAGATACTATAGAGTATGTCAGAAAATGTGACGCCTGCCAAAGACACGCACCAGTCAACCACCAGCCGGCAGAGCCATTGCACCCAGTAATCTCTCCTTGGTCTTTCATGAAGTGGGGGAAGGATATTGTTGGCAAGTTACCAAGAGCTCCGGGAAACAAAGTCTTCATGTTGGCCATGACGGACTACTTCTCCAAGTGGATAGAAGCAGAAGCATTCCCTCAGGTGACTGAAAAACAGGTTATATCCTTCATAAAACGTAACATTATCTGCAGGTTTGGCATTCCTTCAGAAATCATCTGCGACAACGGAACCCAGTTTATTGGCAACAAGATGGAGGCCTACTGCGCCAGGTGGAACATCACATTAAGCAAGTCTACCCCCGGAAACCCTCAGTCTAATGGTCAGGCGGAGTCTAGCAACAAAATTGTGATAGACAACCTGAAGAGAAGGCTGGAGGAGGCAGGGGGCAGATGGGCAGAGGAACTCCCCTTGGTGCTATGGTCTGATAGAACTACACCCAAGGTGGCTACGGGACAAACGCCTTTCAGCTTGGTCTTTGGTGCTGAGGCGGTCATCCCTTCAGAAGTGAGAGTGCCTACCCACAGATACGGTTGCGTAACAGAAGACAGGAACCAGGTGGAGATGGCAAACAACTTGGATACTATAGACGAGCTCAGGACTAATGCTCAAGTAAGGATGGCCTCCTACAGGCAAACAGTCGCCAGGAGCTACAACAGGAATGTCAGAGTAAGAGTCCTGCAGGAAGGAGACTTAGTCCTCAGGAAAGTCTTCCAGAACACCAGGAACCAGCGAGCAGGAAAATTCGCCTACAATTGGGAAGGGCCCTACCAAATAGAGAAAGCAGTTGGGAATGGAGCCTACCGACTTATGAACATGGATGGGAAAATCATCCAAAAACCATGGAACATCGTACACCTGAAGAAATACTTCTTCTAAAGGGGCTACAGCCGCAAGCAATTCGGGCCACTGCCGCCAGAAACATGGGCTACAGCCGCCAGAAACGTGGCATCTATTCTGCCAGGTGCACCTCCAGCAAAACCCAGGTTTAATCTTATCAAACCTCGCAAACATATATTTAAATTTTTTACTCATTCTTCTGTCTGCTTTGCTTTCTTTTTGCAAAATTTAAAATCTCTCCAGCATATTTAAAAACGGATAAAATTTTGATTTCTTTTTCAAAGTTTGATTTTCTTGTGGCACATATTTTCAAAATTTGATTTTGTGGACATGACATAGGTCCACCCCGACGCGGCCACGCGCAGGTTTGGGGAGGCGAATGAATCTCCATATGAAACGGATCGAATGCAAATTTAGGTCTATGTGGAGTCGCCACCGAATTTTGTGGTTATTCGGAACCATTCGAGCCCACTCTATGTCGTAGTGGTCCGTATACAAAATACGGCCCATTTCCGATGTCAGAGTTTATTAGGCTCGTCCTTTTGCATTTGATACCAATACCGACATTATCGGATATCGTGTATTGAATGACTCTCGTGCGCCAACGGTTTCGGGCATCCGGAAACCGAGGTTCTGAGTAAGGGGTGAGGGTACGTGTTGGGAAGCCCACAAAGGACACCCAACCCCGCCCGCACATTAGCGGCCTCTACTAAGAATTCGAGTGACTTACAATACGCGCGCTAGTTAAACGGGAAAATGATATGCAAAGATTATTTTCCCTAAACATGTGAATGGAATTGAAAGGAACTTCTAAGTCGATTTAATGCAATTAATTCTACGTCAAAGTGGAATTTTAGCATGTGGGTTCATTTTAGTAAAATAAAATAAACAACAAAAATCGACAAAGGAAACAATCAAACCGTTAGTAACGATGTAACGAGTAATAAATTGAATAAAGATATAGATGTGATGAATGCATGATTTTGGAAAGAATAATAGGTCACGTGATGGATTAACACGTGTTGACCGAGGTCAAGGAAAAAAATATATCGAGATCTAAAAAAAATGTTTTGTCTAAAAAAAAGAAGTTCGAAGAATAATAATAAAAAAGAGCGAAATTGTTTTCTTCGGAAAATTGATGATTTTATTAAATCGCGTACAAATATTGCGTAATTTGCACTCGACTTAATATTTTCGATATTCGTCGTTTTCAATATTCGATTATGAAATCGATATTAAATACTTGGAATAATTTATACTCGATTTTAATTTTGATGCTCGTCTCCATATCCGATTATGGAATCGATATGGAATACTAGAGTGAAAAAATAAAGAAAATAATATAAGTCGTTTTAAATTAACTAGCACGATATAAATTTTCTCCGCGTTTATTAATGTCGTAATTAATTTAATTGAATTAGAGGACATCTATATTAGCATCAACGAAAATCGTGTTAATTAATTTATTTGACTAAATCATTAGATTCGACATCCAATTATGGAATTGGTATCGAATCTAATAGATCGACACCTTAAAAACCTCGCCTTGATTCCCTCCGCATCCCGACATCATAATTAATTCTTGCGAATTGTTTGATGTCGGATCCGCATCAACGGGTTTCAACCCTTATTAAATACAATGCTTGTTTTTGAAAATTAATGTAAATATACGACTAATGATAATGATGCAAACAAAATAAAAAAAAATATTGTTTAAGTTAACTTATCTCAATAATCAAATAATCGGGGTATTGGAACAAGCGACCGTCTACGCTGTGTGCAGTACACTTGTATATTCGTGTTTCCTTATTCCGATACCCCTCTTATTCGACACAAATCGATAAGTATTTTAATGTTTTGTATTAGTATTATCGATATTATGATGCAATAAACGAAAAAAAAAGTAAGAAAAAGCGAAGAAGATGACGAGAGGAAGAGAAGAATGAGAGAACGGGGTTTTGACACCCTCAACCTACATGTTCTTGTCTCGGATGAAACTCGTAACCGTGGCTTTAACACAAGAGTCTTCGAGGTTTTATGGAGGTTAAGTTATGGTGGCTCGGGATTGATTCCTAAAACTAGGTTTAGGTTTTTTTTGCTAGTGTAGAATTGCTAGGGTTTGACTAGGGTTTGTAATAGATGTTGTATGTGTGTGTAGGGTTGCTCTAGGGTTTTTTTTCAATGTGTGAAAGTGTGTTGCATGGGGGTGTTTATATAGGCATGGTCATGCACTTTGGTGTCTAGGGTTTTGCCTTGACGGACTTGACCTGATGGCCCGTCTGAAGATGGACTATTGGTTTTGCTTCTTGAGTTGGACTTTTGATGTTGTGAATGGTTGTTTTGTATGTCTCGGAAACGACCTTGACCAGGGTTGACCCAATCGCAAAAAAGTCGGTTTTAATTCCGGTGTCGGTTTTGGCCCAAATTAGTCTTGTTTGGTTCGGAACGGTCCGCTGGGCCTGGATTCGAGGTTGATTTTGTGAGATTTGTACTCTGTAAGTGTGTTAGCCAGCGATTAATGGATTTGAGCCCGTATCCGAGCGCATAGAAGCACGTTAGCGTCCGATCATCATCGGGTGTTTTTTTGGGAAACTACCATAGACACCTGGCAGTCAAAATGCGGGTGTCTACAGAGCCCCCACTCTGACTGAGGCTTGGACAGGGCGAAAGTCAGAGTATCCACCAGGCCAATCGAGGATTGAAAACCTGGCGGATTTCCGGCCGGGTCGTTTATAGTCCATTAGACTCGCGTGAAGGGCTCGCCAGCCGTAAGCTAGAAGTCATACCTAAGCCGATAACTCCGTGGGGAATTGGTCTTGTCGCATAAGTCCTGGGTGCGCCTGTATGTAGGCTCATCCCGTGAAATGCCGCCGTTGGCTTCCGCTGGGGAGATATCGTGGGTTGCACGTCCCTGTTTGAGTCGTACCTGTATAAGTCACATAAAATGCATGCAACACGTAGATAGTAAAATGACTCGCGCTGGGGAAAATGATTTTTTGAAATTTTGAAAATTTTGAAATTTTGAATTTTGAAATCTTGAGATTTTTGAATTTTGGAAACTTTGAGATTTCTGACTCCTAACAAGGATTAGGAAAGTTCGGGACGGAGATTTCCGTGCTAGTATCGAGACTAGGCTTGCGGTTTGATTCCAATTAGGATTAGGAAATTTTCCTAAACAGTTTGCAAGGCTAATGCTATATATAGTCCTCTCTTGTCCTTGATTTCTCCACAATTCTCATTACAAATCAATCCCTTCTTTAAAGAAAGTCTCTTTATTTCCCTTAAGGCAAAAAGAAGATCTCCTTATTTTCTTAAGGAATTTAGTCATGGGAATCGATAGGTTGAGTGTGATGTTGCAGGAGTGGTCCCGTTGCTTTAGGGACACAGATAGGGTTGGCTTTGAATCAAGCGGGGATAACTCAGCTGTACCCATTCCGTCAGATGGTGGTTGATCGTTATTTTCTGGATGCATGCTTGGCTTACTGGGATGACATATATCATGTCTTTGCTTTTTCCCGGGGCGAGGTTTGCCCTTTGCCTGAGGAGATTGCTGCTATAGGAGGATGGAACCCGGTGCTTCGTCCAGCCGTCCCGTACTTGATCTATGACCCGAGAAGGAAGCTTCGAGAATTTCTAGGGCTTTCTCACAATGAGGTATCCCGCATGATGGAAGGCGATAAGATTTCTCTGATCGACTTGGCTGAGAAATTTATGAATTCTCTTGATGTTCGGGTCAGACCGGCTTACAGCCGCAGGGCCTTTTCTTTCTGTATGCTCCTCGTATATGCTTTCGAGGGTCACATGGATTTGTTATCTTGCATGGGAAACACCCATATTCTGACCGTAGTAGATTTGATGGAGACTGAACACAGCCCGACTTGGCTGATCACGGGCGAGATTATCCAAGGATTGGACAGCCGTAAGAGAGACTCGTCAATTCGTCTTACCGGGAGCACCCGATTGCTGCAAGTATGTTACTTTGCAAAAAAAATTTTGTTTTTTGATTTTTTTGATTTTTTTTACTCTTGTTTTTGTTTCTTTTTTGCAGATTTGGCTTTATGAGAGGCTATCAGTGATAGACCCTCCCCTTGATGCGGGCAACTATCGTCATAACCAGGTGATGACGAGGAGGCGGGCCATTGATTTCTCTCGTCAGATTACGCAAAAGTATTGGGACGAGGTTTTGTCTTTCCATGGTGGTCCGCTAATTCGATGGGTCGTTTCGTGGTGGCCCATCTACCTTTGGAGTGGCTTGGACCCGAGGGACAGAGCCCGCTATCAGGTGATCCTATCTTTCAGGCAGACGGTTCATCTCTACCCAGATCGCATACTAAGGCAGTATGGATGGACCCAGCGAATCCCTGAAGTTGAAGCAGTTGTGAGTGACCCTACCCAACTGACTGATGTAATGTGTGATACCTGGATGCAAAGATGGTACACACGGCATACTTGGCCCGTTGTCAAATCTCGCCACTCAATCTGGGTTTCAGATTCCTACATAAAGTGGACCAAAGCCGTTGATGCTAAAGCCCGAGCTGCGCTGAAGGTTGACGAAGCTTTTGACCTGCTGAGGAGGGAGCAAGCTAAAGACAATAGGGGATTCTTCGATGATGGTGACACCCCGGCTACCATGGTTCGTCTAATGTCAGGTCACAAAAAGAAGACTAAGACTCAAGCTGAAGGGTCTAGTGCTAAAGGTGCTTGGGGGAAAGTGAGCCCCCAGACTGACTTGGGAAGGAGACTGGGCCCAAGACTACCCGTGCAGGACCGACTTGGCCCACGAGATAGATTACCCGAGCATGTGCGGGCTCGCATTGGACCGAAGACCGTGATAGAAGACCCGTCACCGAAGAAACGGGCTCGTGCTAAATTGGTTCCACATGTGATTCGGGAACGCTCGCCACCACTCCGAAGACCTCAGGCTCCACGCGACCCGAAGGACAAGGGGAAGAGGAAAATGCCCGGATATTAGTCTTCGTTATTATTATTTGAATATTATTATTATTTTTTAGTGGTGTGGTTTTTTTTTTGGTGTATGTATGTCGTGCCCGGCGTTTTTTTTTGTAATCGAGATAAAAAGACATATTATTGAACACCGTTCCCGTCTTTCGTTTATTGCAGTGGTTGTACCCTTTTGAGGGGTTGCCTACGTATCCACAAATAGCGGAATCAAACCAAACGTAGTTCAAAATTGATTTGATTGATTTTTGCAATTTTCGAAACACATCAAGATTATTAATTCGAGATGTGCGACAGTAGAATAATTAATTCTAGCTTATTGACTTGTCTATAATTTTTGAAAATTTATAAAAAGACAAATTTTTATAAATTTTTGTAAATGACATTGAGATGAGGTTTATGGGTGGTAGCGCTTCAGCTGGTCCAAGTTGGTTGGGTTGACAAATTCGTTCCCGTCCAAGTCTGTCAGCATCACCGCTCCTCCTGATAGGACCTTCTTGACTAAGTATGGCCCAGCCCAGTTGGGTTTGAATTTACCCCTTGGGTCAACCGGTAGTAAGGCACGAACCGATTTTAGGACCAGATCCCCTTCTTTGATGTTTCGGGGCCTAACCCTTTTGTTGAAAGCCCGTTGGATCCTCTTTTGATATATTTGGATATTGTTGAGGGCCCGTGATTGCCGTTCGTCTAAAAGGACCAGCGAATCGTATCGGGCTTGGACCCAATCTGCTTCAGGTACTTGGCTTTCAAGTAAAATCCTGAGGGATGACACTTCTAGCTCGACTGGTTGGACCGCTTCCATTCCGTATGTCAAGTAATACGGGGTTGCCCCGGTCGCGGTGCGGATTGAGGTTCGATATCCCCACAGGGCAAAAGGTATTTTGTCGGGCCAGTCCCGATAATTCTCAGCCATCTTTTTAAGTATGGTGACAATTGTTTTATTGGCCGCTTCTACCGCTCCATTTGTTTGAGGTCGGTAAGGCGAAGATGTATGCCTTTGAATTTTATATTTTGCCGGCAATGCGGCAGTTTCGGCTTGAAAGTGGGTCCCGTGATCGCCGATGAACTCGTGAGGGATCCCATACCGGCATATTATTTTATTTTGGATAAATTTGGCGACGTGCTTGGCGTTCAAGACACGGTATGACTCGGCTTCGACCCATTTGGTGAAGTAGTCGATGGCCACTAAAATGAAGCAATGACCTCCCGTCCCGGAAGGATGCACCTTTCCAATTATGTCTATACCCCATGTCGAAAACGGCCATGGTGATGTCATGGTATATAAGAGGGAAGATGGCATATGTTGTACATTGGCAAAGATCTGACAGTTATGGCAGTGTTTGACATACACCTGACAGTCTGTTTCCATGGTGTTCCAATAGTACCCGAGCCTCATGATTTTTCGGGCTAGCATATGGGCGTTCATATGCGGGCCGTTTTCACCGTCGTGTACTTCAGCCATTACCTTTTCGGCCTGTATTTTATCGATGCATAGGAGTAGAGCCCCCTGTGCCGTCTTTTTGTACAGTTGCCCGTCGTCCGAGCGAACGAATTGGGTTGCCAATCTCCGCAGGGCTTTCTTGGCCCGGTTTTCAGTTCCCGGAGGATATTCTCCCGTTGCCAAGTAGGTTAGGACAGTTTGATACCATGGTTCCGGTTCAGTTATCTCGATATCCTGAATGGCGTGGATGTAGGCTGGCTCGGACCGTCTTTCGACACAGATTGGCATGCTGGTCAGGTGATCCGGGATGTTCAGTAAAGATGCTAATTTGGAAAGTGCATCTGCGAACTGATTCTCTTCCCGGGGAAGATAAATGTATTCTACCTTTTGGAATTGTTTCTCTAGAACCCTTACCCGTGCTTGGTAAGCCACGAGATTGGCTTTCCGAGTTTTCCATTTTTGGAGTGCTTGATTGATGACTAATGATGAATCACCGTGGACCCGGAGGTTTGTTACCCCTAAATCAGCGGTGGCTTGCAACCCGTGAATGCATGCTTCGTATTCGGCTGCGTTGTTGGTCACGTCGAAGTCCAACTTGATGGATAAGGGAGTGTGTTCCCCTCGGGGTGAAATTAACAGGATTCCGACCCCAAATCCTCGGAAGTTGGATGCCCCATCGAAATATAGATCCCACACCTCCGTATCGGTATGGAATATGTCTTCATCAGGAAAGGCCCATGTATCGGTGTGGCCTTCTTCGGATATTGGGCTGTCAACGAGGAACTCGGCAACTACCCGACCTTTGATGGCTTTTAATGGTACAAATTTGAGGTCGAACTCGGATAACATTAAAGTCCATCTTGACATCCTGCCGTTGAGGATGGGCTTCTCGAATAAGTACTTGATAGGATCCATTTTGGATAACACATGTACCTCGTGACTGAGCATGTAATGTCGGAGCTTTTTAGTGGCCCAAACCAATGCTAGGCACGTCTTTTCGAGCATTGTATATTTGCACTCATATTCGAGGAACTTTTTACTGATGTAGTAAATAGCTCGTTCTTCTTAATCGACTGTCTGGGCCAGCATAGCCCCCATGGCCGTCTCCGTCGTCGTTAGGTATAACGACAAAGGCAGACCGTGTTGAGGTGGCATTAGTACCGGCGGAGCAAACAGAATCTCCTTGATTTTATCGAAAGCCGCTTGACTTTTGCCGTCCCATAGCACCCGTTCTCCGATTTTTAGCTTTTTGAAGATGGGTTCGCATACCATGGTTAGTTTCGAAATGAACCGGCTGATGTATTGGACTTTCCCGAGAAACCCCCTTATTTCCTTTTCGGTCTTGGGTGGTTGCATCTCGGTGATGGCTTTGATTTTAGCTGGGTCGACCTCGATGCCGCGTTGGCTAACGATATGGCCCAGTAATTTGCCCGACGTTACCCCAAAACTGCATTTTTGTGGGTTCAGTCTCATGTTGTATTTACGTAGCCGGGTGAAGAACTTTCTTAGGGCTGAAATGTGCCCGCTCCGGTCCTTGGATTTGACGATCATGTCGTCCACATAAACCTCCACTTCCTTATGCATCATGTCGTGGAGCAAAGTAGTGGCGGTCCGTTGATAAGTGGCCCCGGCGTTGATAAGCCCAAATGGCATGACGGTATAACAGTAAGTACCCCAAGGTGTAATGAAGGTGGTCTTACCCATGTCCTCTTCTGCCATTTTAATTTGATTGTACCCAGCATACCCTTCCATGAACGATAGAAGGGCATGATCGGCCGTGTTATCCACCAGTATGTCGATGTGTGGTAACGGAAAATCGTCTTTTGGGCTTGCCTTGTTAAGATCCCGGAAGTCCACGCAAACCCGCACCTTGCCGTCCTTCTTGGGTACCGGCACGATGTTTGCAACCCAGTCTGGATATTCAGACACTTGTATAAAGCCTGCTTTAAATTGTTTATCGACCTCTTCCTTGACTTTAAGAGACCACTCGGGCTTCATTCTTATGAGTTTTTGCTTTACCGGCTTGCACCCATCTTTGATGGGTATTCAGTGTTCAGCTATCTCCCGGTCTATACCCGGCATGTCCTTGTAGGACCATGCAAAGACATCTTTGAATTCCTGGAGGAGGTCTGCGAATTGTTTTCTCTCCTCTGGATCTAAAGATAGGCCCAACTTAAGCATCTGAGGCTCTAAAGTGGTTCCCACGTTGATGGACTCGGTTTCTTCGATTACCGGATCTCGGGATTCCCTTTGCTCAAGCTGCTCGACCAGATGTTGAGGTAGGGGTATCTGTTCGTCGGGTTTCTCAATGTCATTGCATAAAAAATTTTTGAAATTGAGAAAATTTTGGAAATAAGACAAGTCGTAAGCAGAACGGTGTTCGTTATTATTATTGATGGTAAATTTTGAAAATAGCTCGAATAGAGCTGCCATCTGATCATTGGTCAGTGGCGGGATAGGGAGAGGTCTTGGGACAGGCCCCGAGACCTCAGTGGATAAGGGAAGAGGGGTTACAGACTCGACTTTAGCACCAGACCCCCTAGACTCGGACTCAGACTCCGACTCTGACTCTAACTCAGACTCGGTATCCGGCATGTCTCCCTCGCTGGTGGCCAGCTTGTAGACCCGTCCTTGACCGTCGGTCCATTTTATGGTCTTCCTCCAAGTCCTCGTCTCGGTGTTGGTACCGACCTCGGTGATTAGCTTGGTTGGGTCAAACCGATCGCTGCGAAGAATCAGGTTGACCAAGTCGTCCTTTGGAGCGGGGACGGCCTTGTCTTCCCCGAATAAGAGCCCCATCACGGGCTCGGAGTTGTTTTCGCCTTCCTTTGATTCGGCCTGGACGATGGCGAATATATCATCAGGGATGAAATTGCATTCCCGAGCCTTTTTAGTCTCGGGATATGTGACGGTGGGTTGGTAGAGGCCCACTTGGATAGCTCCAAAGACTGGAGTGACGAAGTAATCCGTTAACTTCGGGCTATAAGGGTTTATATAAGTACCCTTGAAAATGTCGATGGCCTTGTGAATACCGGCCTGAACCACGTTTTTCGGGGTTATAGCATACCCCAACCCAAAATGTGATTCGCCATCATTTAGGACCTCGATAATCTTCGCAGCTGGAAGGTATGACCTTGAGGTTATTCCGGGTAGGTAACCCAGATTTTGTAGCATCGTGTCGATGCTAGTTGTGAAGTAGGGCCTAAAGAGATATTCTTCTTCAATCATGCCCACGAAATCAAATCCTCGTGGGTCGGCCCGGCCCGTAGCGTTGCAGCTTGCTATGGTAATTGGGGTCGCCTCCAGCGTGATGATACCGTCTTTAAGGGGCATCTTGACTTTTCGATGGAGGGTAGATGACACGGCCTTGACTGCGTGGATCCAAGGCCTTCCTAGTAAGAGATTGAATGATGAGGTGACATCTATCACCTGAAATTCCAACTCCTTTTCGATTGGGCCTGTTATGATCTTCAATTTCACGGCCCCGGCGACAGGTTTTGGGCTTCCGTCGAAAGCCTGGATAGTCTGCGCTGTCGGAAGGTAATCGGCATCGTTGATGCCGAGTGCTTTTGCGGTCCTTAGAGGAAGGACATTCACGGCTGATCCATCGTCGATAAGGGTCATCGGGAGATATTTACCTTTGCAGATGACCGTGATGTATAGGGCCAGATTGTGATTGGGCCCAAATGGTGGCAGATCAGCTTCAGAGAAGGTTATGAGTGGGCCTTCTTCCTTTGACTTGCCCTTCAGAAAAGGCATAATAGTGGCTACCATTTCAGAAGGGGTAGCTTGTGAATCGACCTTGATTTCATCGAGAGCCTTAGTCAGTGCTTCCCGATGAGCTTGCGAGCTAACCAATAGTTGCCATACGGTTAAGTCAGCTCGAACCCTCTTCAATTGCTGGACCAGAGCCGTGTCTGGGATTGGTTCTTCAGGGGTAGGTTCCGTCCTGGCAGGTTCAGTGACGGATATAGGAGTAGAGCGCTCGGCTGCGGCGAGGTGGTTGGTGGCTAAGGCTTTGGACTTAGCCTTCCGGACCTCTTCAAGGGTGATGGGGACAGCTTCCCCTTTGGTTAAGTCGACATCGTCCTCATCATCGAACCATATCCCATTGATTTGTGGGATAAAAGGAGAAATGAGGTGAGAACAGTCGACTACTTCCCCTGTGAATATAGCATGGGCGCTGAACGGGTTTCCTTTGTTGCTCGGCTTGTCTCCGGGCAACGGGATTTTCCCGCTCTCGATAAGATCTTGGATCAGGTGCTTTAACCTCCAACACTTTTCAGTATCATGCCCGTTACCCCGGTGATACTGACAGTAGGCTTGGGCATTGTAAGTTTTGGGCCTCTTTTCTACTGGAGGTTCTGCAGTTGGGCCTATCGGCTGGATCAGGCTTTTTGAAGATAGCCTTTGTAAGGCATAAGTATAGGTAGTCCCTATATCTGTGAATACCTGATTTGGTGCATTCTTTTTAGATGAGGTGTCCAGCAGGTTTACCTCGTCAAAGATGCTGCGAGTTGCAACTGCAGTTGTGGGCTTGATCGTAGAAGAACTCGCCCCTTGATAGCCTTTGGTAGAGGCCTTAGTCAGGCTCTCTAGTCTCAAGTCATCCTCGATTCTCGTGCCCATTTCAGTAAGGACAACGAAGTTTGGGATGATAGCATACCGGAGATGGACCCGGTAGGATGGGAGTAGATTTTTGACGAAGGCTTCCACTAGGGCCTTCTCGCCGGGCTTGTCGACCAGCTTCACACTCTCGGCCCTCCATCTTTGCAAGTATTTTGTGAACCCTTCTTTGGGCTCTTGAGCCATGACCTCCAGAGTACGCATTGTAGTCTGGATTTCAGTGTTATCGGCGTTGTTCCGAGCGAATTCGGTCGCCACATCATCCCAAGTCTTGTATTTCTTGGGATCGAGTCTGTAGAACCAGGCCCTGGGATGCTTCTCCAAGGAGGAAGGGAATAGGTGCTTGAACATGGCGGACTTTACCCCTTTGACTGCCATGAAGTCTTTGAAGGCCCGGATATGATGGACCGGGTCTTCGGTACCCTCAAACATAGGAATTCCCGTCAAGTTGAGGTTGGTCGGTAGCTCGTTATTCAAAGGTGAATAAATGCGAGCATTTTCGGAGTGGATTGAGTTGCTTGTCGATAAGTGAACTTGCTCCTCGAGCCTGCGAACGACACTGACCAATTCGGCTATGGGGCCAGTGGGCTCAGCTCCTGCAACAGGGACCGTCTTCTCCACAGTGCTCAGGCGAGTGTCCAAAATTGCTTGGTTAGCAAGGATGGAGGTCAGTTGAGTCTCGATCTTGGTTAGGGCATCTTTCAACTCTTCCATTTTGCGTTGATGTCGGCTTGCGGGTGGCCTGTATGTAAGAACACCGCATGATCAGAAACTAGCTTAGAAATCCCGGAATAGAAAGTATATCCCGAACAAGACTAAGAGGGAAATGACTCAAAAGGACGCCTAGACGGGTGACTTGTGAAATGTGGGCCTTCCTTAGGATTCGGCGAGTGGGCCTAGTCCTGTTCGAAGAAAGGTTCACGTGAAACATCCCCAGACTTTTGACTCGATTGTGTTGACGGGCCCTCCTTCGCAAGAGTATGTCCTACTTAGGTGGGCCTTGCCTTAGTCTAATAAGGCGGACTGGGATAGGGAAGAAACTCGTGATGTAAGATCGACAGAGTTTCGACGCTAGAGAAACTTGACAACTTAATACATGACCCGACACTGCTAAATATGGGAAGTCCTAAGAAGAGGGGAGTTTTGAAAATTGATTGATTTGAAAGTTCCGAGACAACTCGGTGGAGAGGCCCGATTTTTCGAGAAAAATCGGAAAGTGTATCGGGCCTCGGTTTTGAGAGTTCGAAAATGCTTTGAGTTTTGAATTGGGCAGCATACCGTCTAGAAAATAGGCTATTTTGAGTAAAATCATAAGTCCTAAATTCAGTATGTCCCGGGTTTCGAAAATTGAATATCTTGAAAAGGAGGATGTAATTTTTGAAAAGTTGATATTTTTGAAAATGACTCGGAAACCAAGTAGCACGTAGTCACACAATCATTATAACGACGCCATGTATGCTCTACACTAAGTCTCGGTTGGTCTGAGAGGGTCTATACCAGTGTACATAGTCTAGACGTTGATCGGGACGGACTCTCTAAGTCGAATTGAGCTTAGAACATGCCGCGAAACCCACTCGAATCGACTATGGACACCTTTTGACATATCCATGTTGGAGTACATCAATGGTATAGTGGGACGTCGGTCACCAGTACCGGCCCGGGAAAATATGGGTTATGCATGAACCGTAAAACTAAAACGCGTATTGTATTTGACAAACGATTTCTATTCGAGTCTCACCCTGAGGATGCCGATGGTAAGTCACGCATCAGTTAATCCCCAGCGGAGTCGCCAAATTGTGGACATGACATAGGTCCACCCCGACGCGGCCACGCGCGGGTTTGGGGAGGCGAATGAATCTCCATATGAAACGTATCGAATGGAAATTTAGGTCTATGTGGAGTCGCCACCGAATTTTGTGGTTATTCGGAACCATTCGAGCCCACTCTATGTCGCAGTGGTCCGTATACAAAATACGGCCCATTTCCGATGTCAGAGTTTATTGGGATCGTCCCTTTGCATTTGATACCAATACCGACATTATCGGATATCGTGTATTGAATGACTCTCGTGCGCCAACGGTTTCGGGCATCTGGAAACCGAGGTTCTGAGTAAGGGGTGAGGGTACGTGTTGGGAAGCCCACAAAGGACACCCAACCCCGCCCGCACATTAGCGGCCTCTACTAAGAATTCGAGTGACTTACAATACGCGCGCTAGTTAAACGGGAAAATGATATGCAAAGATTATTTTCCCTAAACATGTGAATGGAATTGAAAAGGACTTCTAAGTCGATTTAATGCAATTAATTCTACGTCAAAGTGGAATTTTAGCATGTGGGTTCATTTTAGTAAAATAAAATAAACAACAAAAATCGACAAAGGAAACAATCAAACCGTTAGTAACGATGTAACGAGTAATAAATTGAATAAAGATATAGATGTGATGAATGCATGATTTTGGAAAGAATAGTAGGTCACGTAATGGATTAACACATGTTGACCGAGGTCAAGGAAAAAAATATATCGAGATCTAAAAAAAATGTTTTGTCTAAAAAAAAGTTGTTCGAAGAATAATAATAAAAAAGTGCGACATTGTTTTCTTCGGAAAATTGATGATTTTATTAAATCGTGTACAAATATTGCGTAATTTGCACTCGACTTAATATTTTCGATATTCGTCGTTTTCAATATTCGATTATGAAATCGATATTAAATACTTGGAATAATTTATACTCGATTTTAATTTTGATGCTCGTCATATCCCATATCCGATTATGGAATCGATAAGGAATACTAGAGTGAAAAAATAAAGAAAATAATATAAGTCGTTTTAAATTAACTAGCACGATATAAATTTTCTCCGCGTTTATTAATGTCGTAATTAATTCAATTGAATTAGAGGACATCTATATTAGCATCAACGATAATCGTGTTAATTAATTTATTTGACTAAATCATTAGATTCGACATCCAATTATGGAATTGGTATCGAATCTAATAGATTGACACCTTAAAAACCTCGCCTTGATTCCCTCCGCTTCCCGACATCATAATTAATTCTTGCGAATTGTTTGATGTCGGATCCGCATAAACGGGTTTCAACCCTTATTAAATACAATGCTTCTTTTTGAAAATTAATGTAAATATACGACTAATGATAATGATGCAAACAAAATAAAAAAAATATTGTTTAAGTTAACTTATCTCAATAATCAAATAATCGGGGTATTGGAACAAGCGACCGTCAACGCTGTGTGCAGTACACTTGTATATTCGTGTTTCCTTATTCCGATACCCCTCTTATTCGACACAAATCGATAAGTATTTTAATGTTTTGTATTAGTATTATCGATATTATGATGCAATAAAGGAAAAAAAAAGTAAGAAAAAGCGAAGAAGATGACGAGAGGAAGAGAAGAATGAGAGAACGGGGTTTTGACCCCCTCAACCTACATGTTCTTGTCTCGGATCGAACTCGTAACCGTGGCTTTAACACAAGAGTCTTCGAGATTTTATGGAGGTTAAGTTATGGTGGCTCGGGATTGATTCCTAAAACTAGGTTTAGGGTTTTTTTGCTAGTGTAGAATTGCTAGGGTTTGACTAGGGTTTGTAATAGATGTTGTATGTGTGTAGGGTTGCTCTAGGGTTTTTTTCAATGTGTGAAAGTGTGTTGCATGGGGGTGTTTATATAGGCATGGTCATGCACTTAGGTGTCTAGGGTTTTGCCTTGACGGACTTGACCTGATGGCCCGTCTTTAGATGGACTGTTGGTTTTGCTTCTTGAGTTGGACTTTTAATGTTGTGAATGGTTGTTTTGTATGTCTCGGAAACGACCTTGACCAGGGTTGATCCAATCGCAAAAAAGTCGGTTTTAATTCCGGTGTCGGTTTTGGCTCAAATTAGTCTTGTTTGGCTCGGAACGGTCCGCTGGGCCTGGATTCGAGGTTGATTTTGTGAGATTTGTACTCTGTAAGTGTGTTAGCCAGCGATTAATGGATTTGAGCCTGTATCCGAGCGCATAGAAGCACGTTAGCGTCCGATCATCATCGGGTGTTTTTTTGGGAAACTACCATAGACACCTGGCAGTCAAAATGCGGGTGTCTACAGATTTCTTTCTTCATATGTTTTCGAAATTCGATTTTCTCCCGCATATGTCTTCAAATATTGCGTCCCCCATCTTTGCCAAATTTTTGTCAGTTTTCCCAAACTAAGAGCTGGTGACTAATATGGTGGAGTGTACAATTTCTACGGAGGCGTGTGTCTTGTGACTAAGTGCCTACAACCGGGACATTACAGTCTCCTGCGCCACTTAGCACCCACGCAAAGCGTGGCAACTCCGACTGAGTGGGCGAACTAAACCCCAGGCCACCACTATATCAAAGGTCGACCATACAAACATAAGGCATGCATACAACAGAAGGTAGTAAGACAAAACTACAACAAACGATTACAGTCAAAAGCAAACAATCGTGATCAACAGTTAAATACAAAGTACCACAAAGTATTCAATTAAACACTATGCTCCCCTGAGCAAAGACGAAGGTGTTACAGAAAATATTTTACAAACACTAACAGAAGTTCACACCACGCAGGGTTCACAAGCCGAAAACAGAGTACAACAAAAGATGAGTAACATCACTCCAGCAGAACTTGATCCACAGCCTGGACATTCTCCTCTGGTGGAAGCGGAACTGTAGCAGATCCTCCTGCAGGAACCTGGGTCTCTGATGAACAGCAGCAGGACCTCTCCCAGGATCATCAGCAGCATCCTCCTGGTCCATACCCACTGGCCCATCATTCTCCTGGTCAGCAATAGGAGAATCGACAGACTCTTTCAGATCCTCCGCCTTCACGCCAGAGAAAGCATCAGAGTTAGGCGCCTCAACCTTGGCATACTGATCCTACCAAGCAAGAGCCTCCCTCAGAGTCTTCTTCACCTCAGCATTCTCCCCCTACAGGGAAGAATTGGCACCCAGGGCCTGGGCAAGCTCACTCCTTGCCTCCACCAGATCTGCACTAAGCTTTTTGCCAGATTCCTCCGCCAACAATCTGCGAACCAAGTCCAACTCCTTCAGAGAACCTTTTTCTAGCACAGGCCTGGGACCAGGAAGTAGCATTTGATCCAGAAAAGTCATATCCTCTGCAGACTTGGACGTACCGAAGCCTTCAGGAAATTTGAGCACCACTCCAGCAGAAACATCATCAACGGATCTGGGGGCAGAATAAGAATGAAGATCGAAAAGATCCACCACTGGGGGTTCACTTTCAGCAGAAGTAATTTCTGAGAGAGGGGACGAGTTACGCCTTCTCCTCGAAACTAACAGGGCCAGCAGAGGTAGAACTAACTTTTCTCTTGGAGACCGCCCTAGTAGCAACGGCCCGCCTCCCAGCAGCCATTTGCTCTAGGGACACACGTGGCTTAGCTGACCCTGAACAGGAGGGCAAGTGAAAATGAGTACCATGGAAGGATGAGGCCAGGTGAACTTAGCCCAACATGGATGTGTCATGCCCGAAGACATGTTCTTACCAGACTCTTCTTCTTCTGGGGGGAGGAGAGGAAGGATCACCTTTGGAAGAATAGAGCAAGTTGCGAAATATACTCTGCTCCGGGTCTAGGCCGAATAATCAGATCAAGAAATCAACCGTTACTCCAACTGTCTATAACGCAAGCAAACGGAAATTTCCGCCTAAGATGAGCTTAGTCGGAAATTTTGGGGGCATTTGTTCGGGCCAAAAATTTGCACCTTCGGAATACAACGTGGCATACCACGAGTGGACGGTCAAAAAGTCAGAAGTCAAAGGTCAAAATGCCGAGGGTCAAAGGTCAAAGGTCAAAGGTCAGAAGGTCAAAGACGGAAGTCAAAATAATCAAAAGTCGTCAAGTCAACCAAGATCCGGAATAATATACGATGATGGGCCAGACAAGGCATGTACTAAGTGAAGCAATGGGCCGCACAACCAAATAAGCCCAGCAAACATAATCTAGCTACAACACCCTCAGCCCACACAAACAATGAAGAAAGGGTCAAAGAGGGAATCCCTACATTGGGGGAAACCCTTCTGCCGACCAGGAGATAAAGGAGAAGAATGTAACTGCTGAGGAGGGAGTAAATGCCAAGATATCAAGCAATAAAGGGGAATTAAATGTCAAGATTCTGGGGGATAAGAGGCAACGGTAAGCAGCAGTATAAAAAAAGAGGAGAGGAAGAAGGATGGATTCATTCAAGCACACCCACCTCAAGCATACATACTCACAATCAAGCGTAGTCACAATATAATCAAATTACTTATATTAGTATTCCTTTCTTCATTCTTTCTAGTTCATAGTAGAATTTCGGCAGGATTCCGACTCCCCCCGCGGTTTTTCCCACATCGGGTTTCCACGTCACCAAAACCTTGTGTGTCGTCCTTTTCCTTTCCTTGTTCTTCGTTTACCAGACCCGACTTAACTTCGTCAAACCATAGTTATAAGACGATCGCTTTAACCCACAACCAAAATCGTAGACCCGGTAAATTTTTACCAAAACAATTACGTAGTTTATTGTTAATCACATTAGATGACGTGAGGGAAATTCTCTTACATTTAGGAATATAAATATTTATTCGCGATATTTTTTGAACATATTCGCTATATTGTCAGACAGAGCTCTAAAGTATAGAGAGTGGTCATATTACGATAAAATTACAAATTATCTGAGTTATGTTTATGGATGTATGTACGTACTTATTATTGTTGACAATAGTACGTAATTTTTAGCTTTCTGTAAAAACGAAAAAAAATATTCTTTCACTCCTTTTTGGATTGATACTATTCATATTAATTTTTTTTAAAGAAAATAACTCACTGCTTTTAAGATTTTACAACTTCGATCATAATCATTTTAAGCAATGACTATTTATAAGTAATATCTTCAACATAAAATACAAATAATGTTCGTTAACAGAAATATAAGGAATAATAAATCACTTGATACATACTATGTTTAGATATATTTATTAAACAGATTATATGAGTTGTAAATTTTTCTAAACACTTTCTTCATTTCGTTCCAAGCATTATTATAGGTCAACATTAAAATATCTCATTTGTTTGATTGATGTTTGTAAGATATGCAATTTTATCTATGGATTTCTAAGAAAGAGTTTATGTGTAGTAATAATAAGAGAGAGTAAAATGACACTTTGATTTAAACTAAATTTCGAATTTTTTTAAAGCAAAATGGATACGTAGTTAAGTTAATGCGATAAAATAGTTTAGTAAATATATATGATAGTTAATCAATACTATAATCAACGAAAACCAAACTTAATTAGTCAAATCAAACAATGTAAAACGATATGTCTTCAACAACGACACTGCACTGAAACAAACTCTGTGGTAGGAGCTATATTATCAAATTACTATAAACAAATAATTAATTGAACTTCTAAACAATGTTTATCTAACCATAATTATTTCATCATATCTCGTATCAATTTTTCATTTAAAGATATAAATACATACTTTCGATATTGTAGACACCCACATTTTGACCGCCAGGTGGCTATAATAGTTCCCGCCAAACACCCGATGATGATTGGACGCAAACGTGCTTTGATGGACTCAGATATGGGCTCGTAATCATGGACATTTGGTTTAGACATATTACGGAGTACAAATCTTACAAAATCAACCTCAAATCCAGGCCTAGTGGGTCGTTTCGAGTCAAATAAGACTAATTTGGGTCGATTCCGACACCAGGGGTAAAATCGTCTTTTAGCGACCGAGTCAAAACCCGGTCAAAGATATTTCCCGAGACTCACGGACCAAACGTGACACTACACGTCCGGTTTGGACTCAAACACTACAAGAAATCAACTTCGAAAATATTAAACAATTCCGTTAAAGGTAGAATTTGATCTCAAGTGGAATTCTATCCGGAAGCCGAATCAGACACCGACCGAGCTCCAAATATTCGGCCAAGACATCCCAAACAGCCGAAATAGTCGGCCAACTCTTCATGACAGCCGAGATATTTGGCTTCCCCACCAAGAAACGAGACTTCGGTTCCCTTTCGAACTCTCGTGTTTCCTATCCAAACCGGTATTTCTTGTCACACAAGCAAGGCTACCTAGACTCCTATAAATAGGACCTCCCATCCAACACAAAAAACAACGTTTTACACAACAAATATACACATATCATACATTCACACACATTCGTCCTCGATATCTAGTAAAAATAATTCAAAGCAAATCCCGACATATTCTCGAAGAAGCCTCGAAATACCGACGAAACCACCCCCACCGTCCGGCCAAACCCGACGCCTCACACACATAAAAAACGTACCAAACCGACACCTTAACTCATCCCGCATCATCTCGACGCTCCCAAGTTTAAACCACTTTCCGACGAGCCTTATTCCGAGAAAACGAAGCATGTAGGTTGAGGGTGTAAATCAAACCCGATTCTTCTTTTTCTTCTCTTCCTTTCTCACGTTTTCTTATGGGTCGTGTCGTCGTCGGTCGTATTTTTAATATGGGTCGTTCGTCGCGTATTTTTTAATTTCTAATAATCGATACTACGAAAACTATTTTTTATAACGTTCTTAAAATACGATATCGATTCTCTAGTCGAATATCGTACCTAACAAGAACAAAATTAACTAATTCTCGTTGACGCCAATAAAATCGTTACATCTTTTTAAACAAAATTCGACGATTTTATACGCGGAGAGAATTAACATCTTTTTCGTTCAAAATTCTTTTTTTTTTACTTTTCGTTCAAAACAAACCCGAGCAGACCGCCACACGAGTCGCGCGCCTGTCAGGCGACTCGCGCGGTAGCATGGTTGGCCGGGTCCTCTTTTTTCGTTTCCTCGCTTTTTTATTTTTTATTCTTTTCGAATCTTACATAAAAAGCGACTTTTGCGACATATTTCGATAAATATTTTTTCTTCGACCTCGGTCAACACGTGCTAATCCATCACGTGTCATAAGTCTTTTCCAATGTCATGCATATGATTTATTTACTCCTTTATTCAAATTATTCAATCGTTACTAACTCGTTTTTCTCGTGTTTGTAGCAATTTATTTTGTTTTTATCGTTTTATTAGACTAAAACAAACTTCACATGCTAAAATAACTTTGACGTTATTAGTTTAAGATGCATTAAACGACTTAGCAACCCATTTATTTTTTCCTCACATGCTTAGGGAAAATAATGTTTGCATATCATTCCACCGTCGAACCAACGCGTGTACATAAAAACGAACGATATCTTAGTAAAGGCCGCTAAGTGCGGGCGGGGTTGGGTGTTCTTAGTGAACTTCCCAACACGTACCCTCACCCCTTACTCAGAACCATGGTTTCCGGATGTCCGAATCCAATGGCAACGAGAGTCATTCAATATACGATATCCGATAATGTCGGTATCGGTATCAAATGCTAAGGGACGAACCTGATAAACTCTGACATCGGAAATGGGCCATATTTTGTATATGGCCCACTACGACATAGAGTGGGTTCGAACGGCTCCGAATAACCACAAAATTCGGTGGCGACTCCTACTTCGATTTAAATTTCAATTCGACCCATCTCATATGGAGATTCATTCGCCTCCCCAAACCCGCGCGTGGCCGCGTCGGGTTGGACCTATGTCATGTCCACAATTTGGCGACTCCGCTGGGGATCAACTGATGTGTCACTTACCATCGGCATCCTCAGGGTGAGACTCGAAAAGAAATCGTTCGATTAGTAATATACACGTTTTAGTTCAATGGTTCATGCATAACCCAATTTTTTTCCGGACCGGTTACTTGTGACCGACGTCCCACTATACCACGGTGCATTCTTACATGGGTGCACTAAAGACTTCGATGGCGGAACTCGCATGGGTTTTACGGCAGGTTCTAAGACCAACTCGGCTTAGGAAGTCCGTCCTGATTTGCGAGAATGCTATCGTCGTTGGTATAGACCCTATCCGACTGACCGAGACTTAGACTTAGAGCATACATGGCGTCGTTATACTGTTTCTATGACTACGTGCTACCTGATTTACAAGTCGTCTTTCAAAAACCATCATTTTCAAAAACCCGCATCTTTTCAAACCCATTTATTTTTCAAAACCCGGAAAGCTACCAAATTTAGGACTTATGATTTTGACTCAAAATAGCCGATTTTTAGCCGGTATGCTGTCCAAACTTTCCAAAAAAAATTCAAAATCTCGACCCGGTAACCTTTTTTTTTCGATTTTTCAAAATAATTGGGCCTTCAAATCCGACCTTGCTCGATTTTCAAATCCAAATTCCCTTTTCAAAACTTTCTTCTTCTTAGGACTTCCCGTATTTAGCAGTGTCGGGTCTTGTCATAAGTGGTTAGAATCTATAGCGTCGAAACTCCGTCGATCTTACATCACGAGTTTCTACCCCATCCCAGTCCGCCTTATTTGTCAAGGCACGGCCCACCTTCGTGGGACAAACTCCTGCAAAGGGAAGCCCGTTTACACATTCGAGTCCAAAGTCTGGGGAATTCTCACGTGGACCTTCCTTCGAACGGGACTAGGCGCACTTTGCCAAATCCTAAGGAAGGCCCACCGTCCACGGGTCATCCGTCTAGAAGTCAGTTTCCGGTCTTTTCTCGTCTAGTCTTTTCCTTGCTCGGGATGTACTCTTTGATTCTAAGATCTGGGTCAGTTACTGATTACGCGGTGCCCTTACAGGCAGGCCACCCCACACCCGAGCCATGACGCAACAAGCCATAGACAAATTGAGGTCCTCATTGACCAAGCTGGAAAACATGCTCACGTCGATGAGAGGGGACCAGATCGCCATCCTCACCCGGGTAAGTGCCGTGGAGCAGAGAACTCCCAGCGGCAGTGTCGATACTACTGGGCCTTTAGCCGAATTGTCCAGCGCAGTCCACGAACTGCAGGAACAGGTCCATCTGTCAACCCAAAACTCCATCCACACGGAGAATGCTCGGATCTACACACCATTGACCGATGAACTACCCGCCAATCTCAATCTGACGGGTCTGCCAATGTTCGAGGGTACTAAAGACCCGGTTCACCATATCCGGGCTTTCAAGGAGTTCATGGCCCTTAAGGGGGTTAAGTCCAACATGTTCAAGCACCTGTTCGCTTCTTCTCTCGAGAAGCACCTAAGAGCCTGGTACTACCGGCTCGATTCCAAGAAATACAAAACATGGGATGACGTGGCAACGAAATTCGCTCGGAACTTCGCCGACAACACAGAAATCCAGACCACTATGCGCACCCTGGAAGTAATGGCCCAGGAACCTAAGGAAGGATTCACAAAATACCTTCAACGCTGGAGGGCTGAAAGCGTCAAACTGGTCGACAAGCCCAGTGAAAAAGTGTTGGTTGAAGCCTTCGTCAAGAACCTCCTTCCAGCTTACCGGGTCCATCTCCGGTATGCCATCATACCTAGCTTCGCGGTCCTAACTGAGATGGGAACGAGAATCGAAAATGATTTAAGGTTGGAAAGCCTCACTAAGGCCTCCGCCAAGGGATACCAAGGGGCCAGCTCATCAACAAGCAAGCCCACGTCTACTGCTGCCACTCGTAGCATTTTTGACGAGGTAAACGCACGTGATACCTCGTCCCAGAAGAATACCACCCCCCGGGTATTCACCGACATAGGCACCACCTATGAAAATGCCCTGCAAAGGCTTTCATCAAAAGGCCTGATCACCCCGATAGGCCCAACACCTGATCTCCCGGTCGAGCGTCGCTCCAAGGCCTACAACCTCCAAGCCTACTGTCAGTACCATCATGGTAAGGGACACGATACCGAGAAATGCTAGAAGCTAAATCACCTTATCCAAGATCTCATCGAGAGCGGGAAGATCCCTTTGCCCGGGGGCAAACCCAACAACAAGGACAACCTATTGGCCACTCACGCCATCTTCTCCGGGGAAATAATGGATTGTTCACACCTCATTTCTCCGTTTGTCCAGCAAATAAACGGGATATGGTGCGACGACGAAGACGACGTCTACCTCACCAAAGGGGAAGCTGTCCCCATCACGCCCGAGGAGATTCAGAAGGTTAAGTCCAAGGTCTTAGCCACTAGTCAAGCCCTCATCATCGCCGACCACTTAGGGTCGAGCCCATCCCCAGAAGAGCCAACTACCGAAAAGGCTCTTGTAAAGCAGCTGAATAAGACTCGAGTTGACCTCTCTATATGGCAACTCCTAGTTAGCTCCCAGGAACATCGAGAGGCACTCACTAAGGCCCTCGATCAAGTCAAAATTGACTCTATGGCTACTCCAGCTGAAATGGTAGCCACGGTTCTGCCCCACCTAAAGGGGAAAGCTAAAGAAGAAGGCCCACTCATTACCTTCTCCAATGCTGATCTACCACCATTTGGGCCAGCCCACAACATGGCCCTCTACATCACGGTCATCTGCCGTGGAAAGTACCTACCCATGACCCTAATTGACGACGGGTTAGCAGTCAACGTCCTCCTCTTGAGGACCGCCGAAGCCCTCGGCATTACCGAGGCCGACTACATTCCCACAGCTCAAACCATTCAGGGTTTTGACGGAAGTCCAAAGTCAGTAGCCGGAGCCACAAAACTCACTATCATAACAGGCCCAATAGAGAAGGAGCTGGAGTTTCAAGTGATCGACGTGACTTCCTCCTTCAACCTTCTTTTGGGAAGACCTTGGATCCACGCGACCAGGGCTGTATCCTCCACCTTACATCGGAAAATCAAGCTACCTTTGCACGACACCGTCATCACTCTAGAAGCCACACCTATGACTGTGGCTAACTGCAACACCTCGGGCCGCACCGATCTCTGGGGGTTCGATTTCGTAGGGGCCATCGAAGAAGATCATCTCTTCCATCCTTACTTCACGGTTAGCATTGACCAAATGTTGCAAAATCTGGGCTATCTGCCGGGGGCTACATCAAGGCCCGATCTCCCCACAGGGAAAATCCTCGAAGTCCTAGATAACGGGAGAACTCAAACTGGTCTAGGTTATACCATAACCCCAGAGAATATGGGCCAAACAAGGACTAACACTGTCACTTTTGTTACTCCAGTATTTGGACCAGTCCAAACAGGCCTATACCGGCCCATCACCACGCGCCCTGGGACCCACTTGGCCCAGGATTGCAACTACATACCAGATGACATCTTCGCTCTTATCCAGTCCGAAGATGCTAAGAATGCCGAGCCCGCGCTAGGGCTGATTTTTGGAGAGGAACTCACGGCCCCAACACCGAAGGAAGAGCTGGTCAGCCTCATTTTCCGTAGCCGCACTTTTGACCCATCCAAACTAATCTCGGAGGTCGGATCCGGGACCGGAAGCAGAGCCTGGAGTAAGACTGTCAAGTGGACTGACAGTCAAGGGAGGACTTACAAGCTGATCACAGGGGAAGGAGAAATGCCAGAATCTGAGTCTGAGTTTGAGTCGGAGTCCGAGTCAGAGTCTAAGATTGAGTCTAGTGAGTCCGGTGCTAGGGTCAGTCCTGTAACTCCCCCTCTCCCTTTAGCTACTCCTGGTGCCTCGGGGTCTGTCCCGGGCACCCTACCTATCCCGCCACTGACTAGTGATCAGATGGCAACTCTTTTCGAGCTATTTTCTCAATTCATGATCAATAATAACAACCGTTCTGCTTACGACTTGTCTCATTTTCAAAACTTTCTCGATTCCAAAAATATTATGTGCAATGACATTGAGAAACCCGACGAACAGGTATCCTTGCCTCCACATCTGATCGAGCAACTAGAGCAAAGGGAATCCCGCAATCTGGTAATCGAAGAAACTGAATCCATCAACGTGGGAACAACCTTAGAACCTCAGATGCTTAAGATAGGGTTATCCTTAGATCCCGAGGAGAAACAACAATTCATAGTTCTCCTTCAAGAATTTAAAGACGTCTTCGCATGGTCCTACAAGGACATGCCGGGGATTGATCGCGAAATAGCCGAGCACCATATACCGATCAAGGAAGGATTCAAGCTGGTTAAACAAAAAATCCGACGCATGAGGCCCGAATGGTCCCTCAAAGTCAAGGAAGAAGTCGACAAACAATTCAAGGCTGGGTTCATACGAGTCTCCGAGTATCCAGATTGGGTTGCAAACATTGTACCAGTCCCTAAAAAGGATGGAAAGGTTCGTGTCTGTGTAGACTTTCGGGATCTTAACAAGGCGAGCCCGAAAGACGATTTTCCGTTACCACACATCGATATACTGGTGGATAACACAGCTGACCATGCCCTCCTATCATTTGTGGACGGGTATGTGGGGTATAACCAGATAAAAATGGCAGAAGAAGATATGGATAAGACCACCTTCATTACACCTTGGGGTACTTATTGCTATACTGTTATGCCATTTGGTCTCATTAATGCCGGGGCCACCTATCAACGAACCGCCACAACTTTAATACACGACATGATGCATAAAGAAGTGGAAGTTTACGTGGACGACATGATCGTCAAATCTAAAGACAGGGACGGTCACATCACCGCCCTGAGAAAATTCTTCACCCGATTACGCAAGTACAACATGAGGCTAAACCCTCAAAAATGCAGTTTCGGGGTAACATCTGGCAAATTAATGGGTCATATCGTTAGCCAACGAGGTATCGAAGACGATCCAGCCAAAATCAAGGCCATCACCGAGATGCAGCCCCCTAAAACCGAAAAGGATATAAGAGGGTTTGTCGGGAATGTCCAATACATCAGCAGGTTCATTTCAAAGCTAACCATGGTGTGTGAACCGATCTTCAAGAAGCTGAAAATAAGGGAGCGGTTACTATGGGACGACAAATGTCAAGCAGCCTTTGATAGAATCAAAGAAATTTTGTCTTCACCACCGGTCCTGATGCCACCTCAGCACGGTTTGCCTTTGTCACTATACCTAACCACGACAGAGACAGCCATGGGGGCTATGTTAGCTCAAACGGTTAACTCCGAAGAACGGGCAATATACTACATCAGCAAGAAATTTTTAAACTACGAGTGTAAATACACCATGCTCGAAAAGACATGTTTAGCTTTGGTCTGGGCCACTAAGAAGCTCCGACATTACATGCTCAGTTACGAGGTACAAGTACTACCCAGAATGGATCCGATCAAATACCTCTTCGAAAAGCCCATCCTCAGCGGCAGGATATCGAGATGGACCCTAATGTTGGCAGAATTCGATCTAAAGTTCGTACCATTGAAAGCCATCAAAGGACGAATAGTAGCCGAATTTCCCGCTGACAGTCCCATAACCGAAGAAGGACACACCGACACTTGGTCCTTCCCAGATGAAGACATTTTCCACACTGACACCGAAGCATGGGACTTATACTTTGACGGGGCATCCAATTTCCGAGGATTTGGAGTCGGGATTCTCCTAATCTCGCCAAGAGGGGAACATAATCCCGTGTCCATCAAATTAGACTTCAACGTCACTAATAACGCCGCTGAATTTGAAGCATGTATCCACGGGCTACAAGCCGCCGCCGAGTTAGGGATCACAAACCTCCGAGTACACGGTGATTCATCTCTGGTCATTAATCAAGCACTCCAAAAATGGAAGACTCGAAATGCTAATCTCGTGGCCTACCAGGCACGAGTATGGGATCTCGAGAAGCAATTCCAGAAGGTAGTATATATATACCTACCTCGGGAAGAGAATCAGTTCGCAGATGCACTTTCAAAACTGGCATCTTTGCTAAATATTCCCGATCATATGACCATATGCCGATCTGTATCGAAAGACGATCCGAGCCAGCATATATCCACGACATCGAAGAAATCGAGATACCTGATCCCGAGCCATGGTATCAGGCTATGTTGACGTACCTAACAACCGGGGAATATCCACCCGGAGCTGACAACCGAGCCAGAAAGGCCTTGCGAAGACTGGCAACCCAGTTTATCCGCACCGACGATGGGCAACTCTACAAAAAGACAGCACAGGGGGCACTCCTGCGATGTGTCAATAAAACCAACGCCGAAAAAGTTATGGCTGAGGTAGATGATGGCGAATGCGGCCCGCACATGAATGCCCAGATGCTAGTCCGGAAAGTCATGAGGCTCGGTTATTACTGGAATAGCATGGAAGCCGACTGCCAACTATATGTTAGACATTACCATAATTGTCAAATTTTTGCCAATGTGCAGCATATGCCACCTTCCCTGCTGTATACCATGACGTCACCCTGGCCATTTTCAACATGGGGAATCGACATAATTGGGAAGATAAACCCCTCGGGAACTGGAGGACACTGCTTCATTTTGGTAGCAATCGACTATTTCACCAAATGGGTCGAAGCTGAATCCTACCGTATTCTCAATGCCGAGCATGTCGCCAAGTTTATTCAAAATAAGATAATATGCCGGTATGGGATCCCTCATGAATTCATCAGTGATCACGGGACCCATTTTCAAGCTGAAACAGCAGCCTTACTCACCAAGTACAAAATTCAAAGACATACATCTTCACCCTACCGACCCCAAACCAATGGAGCGGTAGAAGCGGCTAATAAAACAATTGTCACCGTACTAAAAAAGATGGCTGATAATTACCGGGATTGGCCCGACAAAATACCATTTGCACTTTGGGGATATCGGACCTCGATTCGTACTGCGACCGGGGCGACACCGTATTACCTTACATACGGGATGGAAGCAGTCCAACCTGTTGAGTTAGAGGTGCCATCACTCAGAATCTTACTCGAGAGTCAAGTACCTGAAGCTGATTGGGTTCGAGCACGATATGACTCGCTAGTCCTTTTAGATGAACGACGATCTCGCGCCCTCAATAATATACAAATCTACCAGAAGAGGATCCAACGGGCTTTTAACAAAAGGGTGAGGCCAAGAAACATCAAAGAAGGAGATTTGGTTCTCAAATCTGTCCGAGCTCTATTACCATTAGACCCAAGGGGAAAGTTCAAACCTAACTGGGCCGGGCAATATCTGGTAAAGAAGATTCTATCAGGTGGCGCAGTAATGCTAACGGATCTGGATGGGAATGAATTTGTCAACCCAACTAACCTGGACCAGCTGAAGCGTTACTACCCTTAACCCACCTCTCTCAATGTCATTTGCAAAAGTTTATTAAAAACATCCTTTCAAACATAAACTTTTAAAGACAAGTCAAAAGCTAGAATTACTTATTCTACTGTTACAAGCATCTTGAACCAATAGTCTTGATGTATTTCGAAATTGCAAATTAAATTCTGAACTACGTTTGGTTTGATTCCATTTATTGTGGATACGTAGGCAGCCCCTCAAAAGGGCACAACCACTGCAATCGAAAAAAACAAGAACGGTTTTTTTTAATAAACTTCTTTATTTATTTCAAAAAAAATCTCTCTCCGATAAACTCGGAAGGTTACAAAAAAAATCCAGCACACATAAATAATACTAATACTTAAATAATAAAAAAACTAGGGCATTTTTCCCTTTCCCTTTCCCTTGTCCTTAGTTTCCTTTTCGGTCCACCGACGTCGACGTGGAGGTGAACGCTCCCGAATCACCAAGGGAATCTCCTTAACCCGGGCTTGCTTCTTCAAACTCGATTCCCCGGTCACCTCACTCGTCCTAGGCGGGCCCTTACCCTCTCGGGTAACCGGTCACAGGGACCTAGCCTATCTCGGACCGCTAGCTTCGGTCCGAGCCTTCTCTCCAAGTCACTAGCACCGGTCTCATTAGCTCGAGTCTTAGTTTTTGACTTAGAACCCGACCCCGGCTCAGCAAAGGTAGTTGGAGTTTCCTCTTTATCAAAGAACCACCTATTGTCTTTTGCCGATTCTCGACGGGCCAAATCAAAAGCCTCGTCAGTCTTCAAAGTTTTACGGGTCTCCTGGGATTCTTCAGAGGTCCATTTTCGATATGATTCAGAAACCCAAGTGGTTTGACAAAGGCGAGGTATAGTCCATATGACACGGGTAAACCATCGTTGTAGCCACGTGTCACACATAGCGTCCGTCAATTGGAGCAAAACGCTAATGATTGCTTCAGTCTCGGGGATCTGCTGAAACGAACCAAACTGTCTCAGAATACGATCCGGATAGATATGGACGGTCCAGTCCAAGGATAAGATCACCAGATAACGGGCCTTGTCCCTCCTAGCTAACCCCGTCAGTCTTGAAAGGAACCACCAAATGACATTCCATCTAATCAAAGGCCCACCATGGAATGTTAGCTCTTCATCCCAATATTTCCGATTTATATGATGACTTGAGCTTATTCGTCGGGACTTGGAACCGATCTGACAGCTGCGATACCTGGATATGTTCACCGGGGGCTCTATGATTGACAGACGCTCGGATAACCAGATCTGCAAAAATTTTCGAAAAATCAAAAAATCGAAAAATTCGAAGTTTTGGAAAAATTCAAAAAAAAAAAATTCCGGAAAAATTAATTAAAAATTTTTTTCGGAAAAATTTTCGAAAAGAGAAAAAATTCAAAATTTTTTTCGAAAAATCGGGCAATTTTTCGAAAAAAAAGGGGGGTAAAAAACGGTTGAATACCTGCAGAAGACGGATGCTTCCTGTCAATTGTCGATCCGAGTCAAGTCTTCTAGCATCAAGACCCATAATAATTTCCCCAGTTATCAGTCAAGCCGGGCTGTGACCTGTTTCCATTTGGTCAACTATGCTAATCAGCCTGATTTCACCCAAACACGAGTCAGCATCCATCCGACCTTCAAAGGCATATCGATGTAGGATACAAAAGGCGAAAGCCCTACGCCTATGGGTAGAAGTAATTCTTGCGCCAACTGGATTCATAAATTTGTCAGCCAGGTCAAATAGGGAAACTGAATCTCCCTTTACCATACGGGCTGTCTCAGCATGCGACAAGCCTAGAAAATCCCTCAATCTCCTCCTTGGGTCAGGATAAAATGGGGGAATGGCAGGACGAGCATTGGGGCACCAGCCGCCGATAGCTGCAATTTCTTCAGGAAGAGGACATATTTCTCCTCGAGAAAATACGAAGACATGGTGGGTAGTATCCCAAAAGGATAAGCAAGGATCGAGAAAGTGCGAATCTACCCTAAGTCGCTGAAGTGGGAATAAAGCCGCAATTCCCATTTGAGTTAGCTGAACTTTATCTTCGTCTCGAAAGTCCTGAGCCCACGCCTGAAGCATCGCAGTCAAATGTTCAATACCCATTGCGAGAATAGTTTCTTTTATTTATCCTAAAAAGTCTAAGGGATTTTAAGGTAGAAGAAAAGATTTGGGTTGGAATATGAAAAATAAGAAGCCAAAACCCTCTATTTATAATAGAGAATATCCCTTTCCCTAGTCATCACAGGAATAGGACTTTATATCACTTCCCCTACTTCATCTAGGCATACAGGCCTAACCAGGAAGTTTCAGGAATCCGTGTCAGAATCCGACTAGGAAACAAGTCATCCCAAGCATCCTTATTTCCAAACTTTTCAAAAAAAAATTCAGCATTTTTCTTTTCAAAAATTTTCGAAAAAATCATCATTTCTTCCCCAGCATGAGTCGATGTTTCACCTAAATGTTACATACAAATTATGTCAGCATACAGGTACACCCAAGACTCCCGAGAAATTCTAAGAAAAGTTCCCCAGTGGAAAGCTCAGGCGACATTTTCTACTGAAGAATCAGGATATATCTGTAAACAGATATGCCCATAGCTTCCAAGGCAAGCTCCCGCGCAATTCTAAGACAGGATGGACCTGTAAACAGGTATACCCATGGCTTCCAAGGCAGCTCCCGCGACATTATCAAACTCAACCCAGGTATGATTTCTATCTTATGGCTGGCGAGCCCTTCACGCAGGTCTAATGGACTATAAACGACCCGATCGGAAGTCTGCCAGGTTTTAATCCTTGATTGACCTTGTAGCTACTCTGACTTTTGCCTTGTCCAAGCCTCAGTCAGAGTGGGGGCTCTGTAGACACCCACATTTTGACCGCCAGGTGTCTATAATAGTTCCCGCCAAACACCCGATGATGATTGGACGCAAACGTGCTTTGATGGACTCAGATATGGGCTCGTAATCATGGACATTTGGTTTAGAATTATTACGGAGTACAAATCTTACAAAACCAACCTCAAATCCAGGCCCAGTGGGTCGTTTCGAGTCAAATAAGACTAATTTGGGTCGATTCCGACACCAGGGGTAAAATCGTCTTTTAGCGACCGAGTCAAAACCCGGTCAAAGATATTTCCCAAGACTCACGGACCAACCGTGATACTACATGTTCGGTTTGGACTCAAACACTACAAGAAATCAACTTCGAAAACATTAAACAATTCCGTTAAAGGTAGAATTTGATCTCAAGTGGAATTCTATCCGGAAGCCGAATCAGACACCGACCGAGCTCCAAATACTCGGCCAAGACATCCCAAACAGCCGAAATACTCGGCCAACTCTTCATGAAAGCCGAGATATTTGGCTTCCCCACCAAGAAACGAGACTTCGGTTCCCTTTCGAACTCTCGTGTTTCCTATCCAAACCGGTATTTCTTGTCACACAAGCAAGGCTACCTCGACTCCTATAAATAGGACCTCCCATCCAACACAAAAAACAACGTTTTACACAACAAATATACACATATCATACATTCACACACATTCGTCCTCGATATCTAGTAAAAATAATTCAAAGCAAATCCCGACATATTCTCGAAGAAGCCTCGAAATACCGACGAAACCACTCCACCGTCCGGCCAAACCCGACGCCTCACACACATAAAAAACGTACCAAACCGACACCTTAAATCATCCCGCATCATCTCGACGCTCCCAAGTTTAAACCACTTTCCGACGAGCCTTATTCCGAGAAAACGAAGCATGAAGGTTGAGGGTGTAAATCAAACCCAATTCTTCTTTTTCTTCTCTTCCTTTCTCACGTTTTTTTATAGGTCGTGTCGTCGTCGGTCGTATTTTTAATATTGGTCGTTCGTCGCATATTTTTTATTTCTAATAATCGATACTACGAAAACTATTTTTTATAACGTTCTTAAAATACGATATCGATTCTCTAGTCGAATATCGTACCTAACAAGAACAAAATTAACTAATTCTCGTTGACGCCAATATCAAAAATATGAATCGGGTATAAATTAATTCATATTTGTACGCGATTTATAAAAATTAACGGTTTTCGACAAAATAAAAAAAAACCCGAACAGACCGCCACACGAGTCGCGCGCTTGTCAGGCGACTCGCGCGGTGGCATGGTTGGCCGGGTCCTCTTTTTTCGTTTCCTCGCTTTTTTATTTTTTATTCTTTTCGAATCTTACATAAAAAGCGACTTTTGCGACATATTTCGATAAATATTTTTTCTTCGACCTCGGTCAACACGTGCTAATCCATCACGTGTCATAAGTCTTTTCCAATGTCATGCATATGATTTATTTACTCCTTTATTCAAATTATTCAATCGTTACTAACTCGTTTTCTCGTGTTTGTAGCAATTTATTTTGTTTTTATCGTTTTATTAGACTAAAACAAACTTCACATGCTAAAATAACTTTGACGTTATTAGTTTAAGATGCATTAAACGACTTAGCAACCCATTTATTTTTTCCTCACATGCTTAGGGAAAATAATGTTTGCATATCATTCCACCGTCGAACTAACGCGTGTACATAAAAACGAACGATATCTTAGTAAAGGCCGCTAAGTGCGGGCAGGGTTGAGTGTTCTTAGTGAACTTCCCAACACGTACCCTCACCCCTTACTCAGAACCATGGTTTCCGGATGTCCGAATCCATTGGCAACGAGAGTCATTCAATATACGATATCCGATAATGTCGGTATCGGTATCAAATGCTAAGGGACGAACCCGATAAACTCTGACATCGGAAATGGGCCATATTTTGTATATGGCCCACTACGACATAGAGTGGGTTCGAACGGTTCCAAATAACCACAAAATTCGGTGGCGACTCCTACTTCGATTTAAATTTCAATTCGACCCATCTCATATGGAGATTCATTCGCCTCCCCAAACCCGCGCGTGGCCGTGTCGGGGTGGACCTATGTCATGTTCACAGATATATTAACGAACTAATTAGAAACATGTCCAAATGTCTGGCAAAGTTCCCATAGTTTTTCATTTTTAAGCCACGCTTCGTTTGACTCTTTCTCACCAAGACGCTTGTCGACTATAGACACTTGTGTTAGAAGCTGGTGAAAGTCCTCTCCGACCTTTAATAGAGCGCAGCAAGCTTCTGTGGAAACTTGTTTTCCATTGTTAAAGATATATTCGGATATGACACCGCCAAAAGGTGCACCTAACTTCCTTTCACATTTTTCAAAGTCGTCCACCTTCGTGGTGCTAGGTGCGGCAACAAAGTCATTTGCAAAACAATTTTCAAAGATAACTAGCATTGCAACAAGAAGTAGAGCAATTTTGATTGTTCTAGCATCCATATCAAAAGATAAGTTAAAATTTCAAAATTTTGATAATATATCTCAAGTACGTTTCAAACGCAGGGAACGAAAAAGAATACTAAAGGAAACTGACTTGTGATGGAGAATAATTGTTCACGTCATACACTTTTATATTTGAATCTATACATTTAACGTATTTGTATCTCAAAATTAACATACAATATTATTAATACTTATTTAAAGCAAATTTTCATCATTCATTGATAACCGTGAATTTTTCTATAATAAATATTTCAAATTATTATTTGCATAGGAGTATTAAATTTTATAATCAAATAATATCCAACATTAACACTAATGTCAAACAACAATCCCAATAAATTAATTTATCATTACTAATTTAAAAAAAAGGTTATAATAACATAACTATTTTGTTCATTTGAGGTTATGCCGATTTTCAAATTTAAGTAGATTGTATTTTATTCCTTAATTAGTATAGAGTTCCAAATTTCTACGGTTACTAGATTATTTTTAAAATTGTTAGATATCTATTTTTAGTAAACTAATAATAACTCATGTGATACGTAAAAAAATAAATCAAAACATATAGAAGTTTATAAATTCGTAACATACTCAAATTTGTTTTTTAATTATTACATATATTAATTGAATGTTTCTTCCTTTTTCGGTTAGTCGCGAATTATTATTTTTAAAGTCACATATCCTACATATTAAGGTTGATCATTGGACAAAATAATAAATTATATTGCTATCATTTGAATTACATTGTCCGTGGAATGATATTATACTCTAAAGATTCGAAAAGTTGTCATTACGTAGTTTATTGTTAATCACATTAGATGACGTGAGCAAAATTCTCTTACATTTAGGAATATAAATATCTATTCGCGATATTTTTTGAACATATTCGTTATATTGTCAGTAACAGAGCTCTAAAGTATAGCGAGTGGTCATATTACAATAAAATTACAAAGAATCGGAGTTATGTATATGGATGTATGTATGTACTTATTATTGTTGACAATAGTACGTAATTTTTAGCTTTCTGTAAAAACGAAAAAAAAAAAATTTCTTTCACTCCTTTTTGGATTGATACTATTCATATTAATTTTTTTTAAAGAAAATAACTCACTGCTTTTAAGATTTTACAACTTCGATCATAATCATTTTAAGCAATGACTATTTATAAGTAATATCTTCAACATAAAATACAAATAATGTTCGTTAACAGAAATATAAGGAATAATAAATCACTTGATACATACTATGTTTGGATATATTTATTAAACAGATTATATGAGTTGTAAATTTTTCTAAACACTTTCTTCATTTCGTTCCAAGCATTATTATAGGTCAACATTAAAATATCTCATTTGTTTGATTGATTTTTGTAAGATATGCAATATTATTTATGGATTTTTGAGAAAGAGTTTATGTGTAGTAATAATAAGAGAGAGTAAAATGACACTTTGATTTAAACTAAATTTTGAATTTTTTTAAAGCAAAATGGATACGTAGTTAAGTTAATGCGATAAAATAGTATAGTACATATATATGATAGTTAATCAATACTATAATCAAGGAAAACCAAACTTAATTAGTCAAATCAAACAATGTAAAACGATATGTCTTCAACAACGACACTGCACTGAAACAAACTCTGTGGTAGGAGCTATATTATCAATTTACTATAAACAAATAATTAATTGAACTTCCAAACAATGTTAATCTAACCATAATTATTTCATCATATCTCGTATCAATTTTTCATTTAAAGATATAAATACATACTTTCGATACATTAACGAACTAATTAGAAACATGTCCAAATGTCTTGCAAATTTCCCATAGTTTTTCATTTTTAAGCCACGCTTCGTTTGTCTCTTTCTCACCCAGACGCTTGTCGACTATGGACACTTGTGTTAGAAGCTGGTGACAGTCCTCTCCGACCTTTAATAGAGCGCTGCAAGCTTCTGTGGATACTTGTTTTCCATTTTTAAAGATATATTCGGATATGACACCGCCAAAAGGTGCACTTAACTTCCTTTCACATTTTTCAAAGTCGTCCACCTTCGTGGTGTAAGGTGCGGGAATAGAGTCATTTGCAAAACAATTTTCAATGATAACTAGCACTGCAACAAGAAGTAGAGCAAATTTGATTGTTCTAGCATCCATATCAAAAGATAAGTTAAAATTTCAAAATTTTGATAATATATGTCAAGTACGTTTCAAACGCAGGGAACGAAAAAGAATACTAAAGTAAACTGACTTGTGATGGAGAACAATTGTTCACGTCATACACTTTTATATTTGAATCTATACATTTAACGTATTTGTATCTCAAAATTAACATACAATATTATTAATACTTATTTAAAGCAAATTTTCATCATTCATTGATAACTGTGAATTTTTCTGTAATAAATATTTCAAATTATTATTTGCATAGGAGTATTAAATTTTATAATCAAATAATATCCAACATTAACACTGATGTCAAAAAACAATCCCAATAAATTAATTTATCATTACTAATTAAAAAAAATGGTTCTAATAATATAACTATTTTGTTCATTTGAGGTTATGCCGATTTTCAAATTTATGTAGATTGTCTTTTATTCGTTAATTAGTATAGAGTTCCAAATTTCTACGGTTACTATATTATTTTAAAATTTGTTAGATATTTATTTTTAGTAAACTAATAATAACTCATGTGATATGTAAAAAAAATAAAAGGGTTATTTAACGACAATAATACCAACTATAGGGCGTCTTTCCAAAATAATACCAATTTCAATAAATCTGATAATAATACGTATTATTGGAGTAGTTACACAAGAGTAGTATAGTGACTTTATAAACTGCTACATCAGGTCACCTAATTAATATGTAACCTGCTACTTATCCTCTATCCTTCTTCTTATACCTGGATAACGCGTGAAACGTGTTGGGTTAGCTTCGGGTCGGGACACTTTTGGGTTATAATAATCGGGCTGACTTCGGGTCGGGTCAGATAATTTTGGGTTCGGGTCACTCTCGGGTTTTCTGTTTTCAACTTTGTTTAGGGATATCGACTCGTTTAATATAATAATAGTTGGGTCACTTTTGGGTTAGTTCAGTCAATTCGGATTACGGGTCAAAATCAGGTCTTCAATTTGGGTGTCGGGTCGGGTTCGTTTTGCTTATTTAGGTCGGGTCAGTTTTGTCAGGTTTACTCCTTTTTTCTCTCGCTCCTTCATCCTCTCTCTCCATTACTCTTCATCATTCTTCAGTTTTTTTTCTATACGTTTCATTTAGATTAACGTGTTGATTTTGGTGTAAAATTGTGTTTTTTAGCTAGATTTGGTGAGGTTGAAGACTTGAAGGAAAAGAAAGACGGAGGACATTAATGACGTTTAATGCCCCGTACACTGAGTAAGTGAAAACGAGTGAAGTAATATGAAATAAATTAAAGGCGAAAAAGGAAGGTGAACGAGTTTTACCGCTAACTGGTCATCTATACAACTATGGTTTAACTACTCCAAAAATACGTATTATTATCTGATTTATTAAAATTTTAATTATTTTTGGAAGACTCTCTATAGTTGGTATTATTGTCGTTAAATAAAATTAAAGATGAAAAATAAAGGTGGAAGGGTTCAACAGGTAACCGGTCACCTATACTACTCTGGTTTATTTTTTGTGTGTAAATGTGAGTATTTATATATATCATTCACAGCATAATTTACATCAAGATGTTGGGTATCTCGACCCAAACGGACCAAAATCCGGGACAAAACAACATCAAAGGACTACCTTAAAGGAACTAAGAAATTCCTAAGATAATTAGCCTCATTATAATTCTTCACTAAGTTCATAATTCCCTTAATTTGAGCTTTGACATTCTCTATAAAGCACTTGACAGCAATTTCCGGTCTCTTTATGGATTGATTCAGTCTGGTAGTATTCCGGGCTAGCCATATCGTATAGATGAAAGCATTGGTGATCATGGCCTCGAATTTTCCTTCCACTGTATTGTGCCTGCAATCGTTAAGGTGTTGGATTTTCAGAATATTGCAGTCAAGCCTGGTTTCGATACCAGTCCGTATCAGGCTGCTGTAGGTGCAACATTGGAAGAGGTGGTCCGCTGTTTCTGTCTCATTCTCGCAGAAGCAGCAGGTATCTTCCGGACTGATTCCAATCCTATGAAGCTTGCTCCTAAGATTTAATCCATCGTTGAGCAGAAGCCAGGTAACTATAGAATGTTTCGGTTCAGTCCAGCTATTCCATACGACCTAAGTCCTGGCCGGTTTTGGGATAGTCCCCTTGAGCCATTGATATCCAACTCCAACGGAGTAAACTTGGGAGGTAGCAGTCCAACCATCATTCTACAACCCATCCTTAAGCCTCTCTTTTGATTTACATATAGTCCTCCACGTCCACGGGACGTCGGCCGGAGGAGTATAGTCCTTCCAGTCCGCAACTACTACTACTCTGGTTTAACTACTTCAATAATATGTATTATTCTCAGATTTATTAAATTTGATATTATTTTGGGAATACACACTATAGTTGGTATTATTGTTGTTAAATAACCCAAAATAAAACTAAACATATAGAAGTTTATAAATTCGTAACATACTCAAATTTGTGTTTTAATTATTACATATATTAATTGAATGTTCTTCCTTTTTCAGTTAATCGCGAATTATTATTTTTAAAGTCACATATCCTACATATTAAGGTTGATTATTTGACAAAAGAATAAATTATATTGCTATCATTTGAATTACTTTGTCCGTGGATTGATATTATACTATAAAAGATTCGAAAAGTTGTCATTACGTAGTTTATTGTTAATCACATAAGATGGCGTGAGCGAAATTCTCTTACATTTAGGAATATAAATATCTATTTGCGATATTTTTTGAACATATTTCGCTTTATTGTCAATGCCAGAGCTTTCGATTACATAAGATGTACGTACTTATTATTGTTGACAATAGTATGTAATTTTTAGCTTTCTGTAAAAACGAAAAAAAAATATTCTTTCACTCCTTTTTGGATTGATACTATTGATCATATTAATCTTTTTGGAAAGAAAATAACTTACTGCTTTTAAGATTTTACAATTTCGATCATAATCATTTTAAAATAATGACTATTTATAAGTAATATCTTCAATATAAAATACGACTAATGTTCGTTAACAGAAATATAAGGAATAATAAATCACTTGATACATACTATGTTCAGATATATGTAATAAACAGATTATATGAGTTGTAAATTTTTCAAAACACTTTCTTCATTTCGTTCCAAGCATTATTATAGGTCAACATTAAAATATCTCATTTGTTTGATTGATGTTTCTAAGATATGCAATTTTATCTATGGATTTCTGAAGACAAGTTTATCTGTAGTAATAATAAGAGAGAGTAAAATGACACTTTGATTTAAACTAAATTTTGATTTTTTTTTAAGCAAAATGGATACGTAGTTAAGTTAATGCGATAAAATAGTATAGTATGTATATATGATAGTTAATCAATACTATAATCAACGAAAACCAAACTTAATTAATCAAATCAAACAATGTAAAACGATATGTCTTCAACAACGACACTGCACTGAAACAAACTCTGTGGTAGGAGCTATATTATCAATTTACCATAAACAAATAATTAATTAAGCTTCCAAACAATGTTTAACTAACCATATTTATTTCATCATATCTCGTATCAATTTTTCATTTAAAGATATAAATACATACTTTCAATATATTAAAAAACTAATTAGAAACATGTCCAAATGTCTTGCAAAGTTCCCATAGTTTTTTATTTTTAAGCCACGCTACGTTTGTCTCTTTCTCACCCAGACGCTTGTCGACTATAGACACTTGTGTTAGAAGCTGGTGACAGTCCTCTCCGATCTTTAATAGAGCGCTGCAAGCTTCTGTGGATACTTGTTTTCCGTTGTTAAAGATATATTCGGATATGACACCGCCAAAAGGTGCACCTAACTTCCTTTCACATTTTTCAAAGTCGTCCACCTTCGTGGTGGTAGGTACGGGAACAGAGTCATTTGCAAAACAATTTTCAAAGATAACTAGCACTGCAACAAGAAGTAGAGCAATTTTGATTGTTCTAGGATCCATATCAAAAGATAAGTTAAAATTTCAAAATTTTGATAATATATCTCAAGTATGTTTCAAACGCAGGGAACGAAAAAGAATACTAATGTAAACTGATTTGTGATGGAGAACAATTGTTCATGTCATACACTTTTATATTGGAATCTAAACATTTAACGTATTTGTATCTCAAAATTAACATACAATATTATTAATACTTATTTAAAGCAAATTTTCATCATTCATTGATAACCGTGAATTTTTCTATAATAAATATTTCAAATTATTATTTGCATAGGAGTGTTAAATTTTATAATCAAATAATATCCAACATTAACACTGATGTCAAAAAACAATCCCCATAAATTAATTTATCATTACTAATTAAAAATTTTTGGTTCTAATAACATAACTATTTTGTTCATTTGAGGTTATGCCGATTTTCAAATTTATGTAGATTGTCTTTTATTCGTTAATTAGTATAGAGTTCCAAATTTCTACGGTTACTAGATTATTTTTAAATTTGTTAGATATTTATTTTTAGTAAACTAATTATAACTCATGTGATATGTAAAAAAATGAAACTAAACATATAGAAGTTTATAAATTCGTAACATACTATGAGTGGAAGAAAAACGAAAAAGAATACAAGTAGGAATAAATTATCTATGGTTGATTGCTCGGATTTTAGTGTTGTGCATGCTTTGGCTTGGTTTTCTTGGATGATCCTCTTTGAATGCCTCCTCCTTCCCTTTTATACGGTTGCTCACCGTTATCCTCCTCCTTTATGGGAGATCTTTAGCATTCAATCCCCCTTATTACCTTTGATTGTGTTGACTACCTTTACAATTCTTGCATTTAGTTCTTTCTTCTCCTCCTAGTCTCCAGGCAGATTCCTTCCTTTGTGGGAAGAGATGTTGCCCCCTTTCTCTTGTATGGGCTAGGTTTTTACCTTGTCTATTGGGCTGGTTTGGTTGTGTGGCCCATAGTCTAATTCACTCTTATACTTTGCTCAACCCATCATTTACGTATTACTCCGAGTTTACTTGACTTGACGATGTTTGATTAGTTTTGACTTCCGTCTTGTGACTTTTGGTTTTGACTTTTATCCGCGGACCGTGAACCCTTGCGTAGCTGTCCCTTGACTTCTGACTTTTTGACCATCCACTCGTATTATGCCACGTGGTATTCTGAAGGTGCAAATTTTTGACCCGAACAAATGCCCCCAAATTTCCGGCTAAGCTCATCTTAGGCGTAATCCGTCCTCTCTCTCTCAGAAATTACTCCTGCAGAAAGTGAACCTCCGGTGGCAGATCTTTCTGAGTCTCACTCTTATTCTGCCCCCAGATCCGTTGATGATATTTCTGTTGGAGTGGTGCTCAAATTTCCTGAAGGCTTCGGTAAGTCTGTAGAGGATATGACTTTTCAGGATCATATGCTACTTCCTGGTCCCAGGTCTGTGCTAAGAAAAGGTTCTCTGAAGAAGTTTGACTTGGTTCGCAGATTGTTGGCGGAGGAATCTGGTTGTAGAGAAGAAGCGACTGGATGAGGAATTTCTTGTGGCGCCTGACCTGGATGCTCTTTCTGATGTGGAGGCGGAGGAATCTGAAGGAGTCCATTGATTTCCCCATTGCTGACCAGGAGGCTGATGGTAAGAGAGTGTGGACCAGAAGGATGTCGTTGATGATCCTTGGAGAGGTTCTGTTGCAGTTCATCAGAGACCCAGGTTTCTGCAGGAGGATCCGCTACAGTTCCGCCTCCACCAGAGGAGAATGTCCAGGCTGTGGACCAAGTTCTGTTGGAGTGATGCTACTCCTCTTTTGTTGAACTTTGTCTTCGGCTTGTGAACCCTGCGTGGTGTGAACTTCTGTTAGTGTTTGCAAAAATTTATGTGGTGACCTTGCCTTTGTTCAGGGGAGCGAAGTGTGTTAGTATTTTGTGGCACTTCGTGCCTTAACAGAAGATCGTAATCGTTTGCTTTTGATCGTGATTGTTTGCATTTGATTGTAATCGTTTGTTGTAGTTTTGTCTAACTACCTTCTGTTGTATGCATGCCTTATGTTTGTATGGTCGACCTTTGATATAGTGGTGGCCTGGGGTTTAGTTCGCCCACTCAGTCAGAGGTGCCACGCTTTACGTGGGTGCTAAGTGGCGCAGGAGACTGTAATGTCCCGGTTGTAGGCACTTAGTCACAAGACACACGCCTCTGTAGAAATTGTGCACTCCACCAGATTAGTCACCAGCTCTTAATTTGGGAAAACTGATAAAATTTGACAAAGATAGGGGATGCAATATTTGAAGACATATGCGGAAGAAAAGTAAATTTCGAAAGCATATAAAATTTTGAAAATGTATGCAACAAGAAAAGCAAACTTCGATGCAAAAGTAGAATGAATTTTGATGACACATGCAAAAAAGGAAATCAAAATTTTATCTGATTAAATATGCGGGAAAAAATTTAAATTTTGCGAAAAGAAGGTAAAGAAAAAAGAAGAATGATAGGAAAATTTAAATACATGTTTGCAAGGTCTGAAAAGATTAAACCTGGGTTCTGGTGGAGGTGCACTCGGCGGAATAAACGCCACGTTTCTGGTAGCTGTAGCCCATGTTTCTAGCGGCAGTGGCCCAGATTGCTGGCGGCTGTGGCCCTGATTGCTGGCGGCTGTGGCCCGTTTAGAAGAAGTATTTCTTTAGGTGTACGATGTTCCATGGCTTTTGGATGATTTTCCCCTCCATGGTCATAAGTCGGTAGGCTCCGTTCCCAACTACTTTCTCTATCTGGTAGGGCCCTTCCCAATTGTAGGCGAACTTTCCTGCTCGTTGATTTCTGGTATTCTGGAAGACTTTCCTGAGAACTAAGTCTCCCTCCTGTAGGACTCTGATTTTGACATTCTTATTGTAACTCCTGGCGACTGTTTGTCTGTAAGAGGCCATCCTTACTTGGGCATCGGTCCTGAGCTCATCTATAGTATCCAAGCTGCTTGCCATTTCCACCTGATTCCTGTCTTCGGTTATGCAACCGTATCTGTGGGTAGACACTCTCACTTCTGAAGGAATGACCGCCTCAGCACCAAAGACCAAGCTGAAAGGCGTTTGTCTCGTAGCCACTTTGGGTGTAGTTCTATCAGACCATAGCACCAAGGGGAGTTCCTCTGCCCATCTGCCCCCTGCCTCCTCCAGCCTTCTCTTCAGGTTGTCTATCACAATTTTGTTGCTAGACTCCGCCTGACCATTAGACTGAGGGTTTCTGGTGGTAGACTTGCTTAATGTGATGTTCCACCTGGTGCAGTAAGCCTCCATCTTGTTGCCAATAAACTGGGATCCGTTGTCGCATATGATTTCTGAAGGAATGCCAAACCAGCAGATAATGTTACGTTTTATGAAGGATATAACCTGTTTTTCAGTCACCTGAGGGAATGCTTCTGCTTCTATCCACTTAGAGAAGTAGTCCGTCATAGCCAACATGAAGACTTTGTTTCCCGGAGCTCTTGGTAATTTTTCGAAAATATCCACCCACCACTTCATGAAGGGCCAGGGAGAAATCACTGGGTGCAACGGCTCTGCTGGCTGATGATTGACTGGTGCATGTCTTTGGCAGGCGTCACACTTCTTAACATATTCCCTTGCGTCCTTGCGCATTGTCGGCCAGTAGTAACCCTGGCGAAGTGTTTTGTTGGATAGACTCTTGCCCCCTGCATGATTTTCACACTCACCACTGTGGAGGTCATGCATAACCATTTCTGCCTCCTGCTGACTCAGGCACCTCAAGTATGGTCTAGCGGTTGACCATTTGAACATAACACCATCAATGAGGGTGTACCTCGATGCCTTCATTCTAAAGCTCATGGCTTCTTTTCTGTCTGCTGGCAGAATGTCGTTTTGCAGCCATTCCTGGTAGGGTTTTCTCCAGTCTGGGATTCCTTCCTGTTCTGCTGAGGTGCTGCAGACCCTTGCTTCCTGGAGCCACTTCAACCCCTGGTCTGGTGAATTTTCCTCTTCCCTCGGCATCTGGTGTTCCTGCGTCCCTTTCCAAACTGCTGGCTCCAACACGTGGACAATGGGTATGGTGGAGATTATGCCTGGCTTGAAGGTTGCCCCCAGGGTAGCTAAGGCGTCTTCTTCCATGTTCTGGTCCCTAGGGATTTTGTTGATTGAGAAGGCTATAAACCTAAGGGAGAGCTCCCTTTCCACTTCGAGGTAGGCCATCATCTTAGAGTCTTTTGCCACATACGAGCCAGTCATGTGATTGACTATCAGCTGGGAATCGCTGTACACCTCCAGGCGCTTGACTTTGAGATCTAGAGCCAGTTGGAGACCTAAGATTAGAGCTTCATATTCTGCGTCGTTGTTTGTTGTTCGGAACTCGCACCGTACTGCTTGGACTATGTGGTCCCCCTGAGGGGACTTAAGAACCAATCCTACTCCAGATCCTCGCATGTTGGAGGCGCCATCTACATTTAGCTTCCATACCTGTTCGCCCTTGTCCTCCTCAAGGAGGAGGATGTCTTTCTCTGCCTGGGTCTGCAGTGCTGGGCTAAAGTCGGATATGAAGTCTGCTAACGCCTGGAACTTGATCGCAGTCCTGGGGACAAATTTCAGGTCAAAGCCGCTAAAGTGTATTGACCACTTGGCCATTCTTCTTGATAACTCAGGTTTTCTCATAATAGTTTTTAGTGGATAATTTGTTATTACAGAAATAGCATGCGATTCAAAATAAGGTCGAAGTTTATAAGATGCTGTAACGAGTGCAAGTACAAGTTTTTCAAGGGATGTGTATCTGGTCTCTGCAGGAAGCAGAGACTTACTGACATAATATACTGGGCACTGTGCTCCTTCGTGCTCTCGTACTAATACCGCGCTGACTGCTACCTTGGTTAGTGATAAATAACGGAAGAGTTGCTCTCCAGGTTCTGGTTTTGACAGCAGAGGTGGGGTGCTGAGGTAGTTCTTCAGGTCACTGAACGCCTTCTCGTGCTCTGCTGTCCAATCAAACCTTTGGGCCTTCTTCAGTATATTATAGAACAGCCAACATCTATCTGAAGACCTGGAGATAAATCTGTTCAGAGCAGCAATTCTTCCAGTCAGCCTTTGCACGTCTTTTGGCTTCTGTTGGGATTCCAGCTGGAGGATGGCCTTAATCTGCTCTATGCTAACTTTAATTCCCCTCTAGGTCACCATGTACCCTAGAAACTTCCCACACGACACTCCAAACGTGCACTTTGAAGGATTCAACTTCATCTTGTACTCCCTCAAGGGGTTGAAGGTGTCTTCCAAGTGCACTGTATGTTGTGAAGCTTGCTTTGACTTGACGACCATGTCATCAATATACACCTCCATCGTGTCCCCAATTTGCCTCTTGAACATCTTATTGACTAGTCTCTGGTAGGTGGACCCCGCATTCTTCAAACCAAAAAGCATTACGTTGTAACAATATATACCTCTCTCAGACCTGAAGGCTGTCTTCTCCTGGTCTGCTGGATGCATCTTGATCTAGTTGTACCCACTCCATGCATCAAGAAAGGTTAGCATCTCGTGGCCTGCTGTAGCATCTACCATGGCATCTATGTGCGGCAGAGGGAATGGATCTTTTGGGCATGCCTTGTTTAAGTCGGTAAAATCAACGCACACCCTCCACTTGCCATTCTTCTTTGGAACCACCACCACGTTAGACAGCCACTCTGGATACTTTACCTCCCTGATTTTTCCAGCAGCCAGCAGGTTGTATACCTCCTGATTTATGACATGATTTCTCTCAAAAGCAAACTTTCTTCTCTTCTGCTGGACTGGTTTGTAGCTTGGGTCCACGCTTAGCCTGTGAGTGATAACGCTCGGATCTATACCTACCATATCATCATGCGACCAAGCAAAACAATCCATGTTAGTTTTTAATAATTCAATGAGGTTTTGGCGGATATTACCTGTGCATTCTGATCCGATTAACACTTTTCGCTCTGGATGTTGCTTGTCCAAGTTGAATTCATCCAACTCCGCCTGAGGTGGCTCTACGTACTCCTGCAGAGGCAGATGAAGGCTCTGTAATTGCTATGCTGGGGGGCTCGCCGTCTTCTTAAGGTCTACCCTGTAGCAATCCTTGGCCTCTCCTTGGTCTCCGTTGATCTTCTGCACTCCCTAGTGTGTAGGGAACTTCAGGCATTGGTGGTAGGTGGAGGTGATTGCCTTCATCTCATGGATCCAAGGCCTTCCTAGAATCACGTTGTAGGTGGAGGGTCCATCAATGACTAGGTACCGTACTTGCTTGTTCACTCCTCCGGCATAGGTAGGAATGGTGATATCTCCCAGAGAATGCTTGGTCTCACCAGTAAAACCTACCAAGGGAACCGCCTTCCTCGTTAGATCCTTCTCGCTAAACCCCATGTTTTGGAGAGTTTCCAGCATGATGAGGCTGACTGAACTCCCAGTGTCCACCAGAATCTTCTTCACGGTGCAATTCCCTATGGAGAGATTAACTATTAATGCGTCATGGTGTGTCTCTTGAGTAGCTTCTGCATCAGTTTCGTCAAAGGTGACAGCTGGAAGATCCTTGCAACTGATTCTGCAGGAGTGCTCTGGTCTGTCTCCTCTGGTATGAGAAGCATGTCTCTTGGCTGCTGAGTAGGTCAGGCCGCATAATTTCGATCCTCCTGTGATCACATTGACAATTCTGGTACATATTAGAGGTGGAGAAGGCAATACTTGATCTGCTGCATTTATTCTGCTGGAGTTTCTGGACATGAGGTGATCCAGATTCCCCTGATCGTGCTGGAACTTAACCTCCCTCCTGAGATGGACACACTCATCGGTGTGGTGTCCAATGTCGTCGTGGAATTCGCACCTCCTACTGGTGTCCCTTCGGTCACTGGTGTACTCCGGTCTCCTGGGCCACCTAACTCTGCGCTCTAACTCCCTTAGAGCCTTGAGTACCCCAGAAAGGTTGGTAGAGAACCCATACTCACTTACTTTGGGTGGCAATCCTGGATTGTCCTTCCAGTCTTTCTCCTCGAAAACCTTGCTCACGTTCCTGTCATAGGGCTTTGATCTGGGCTGCCACTCTGGTGCCTGGTGGTTGAGGGTATGCGTTGTCCACACTCCTCCAGAGGGCTGGTTGTTGGATAAGGTGATCATCCCTGGTGGAGTTACAAATTGCCATCCTGGCGCCTAGTGAACAGGGGTGCCTGCAAAAGATAATGAGTTAGTTTCTCGACTTTCGATGTTGGAGAAGAGGTTACCTGCGGTAGGAGATCTGCCGGGTGTGGGGTCGTAGGTCAGGTAACCCAACCCTTGAGGTTCAATGACTGGGTCTGGTGGAGCCAATCCTAACTCCAGTCTGGTGACCAACTCTGAGGGGACTTCTCTGGTGGTCTTCCTGCTGGTCATTGACTCCCTGCGGGTGCTGGGTTCTCCCCTAGGCATCAAGGGCAGCATCTCTGGTGACATCTGGAGCGATGCAACTGAAGTCTTGTCTGCTGCCGAGATCCGAGCCTTGATATCTTGGTTGTCCTTCTGCAGGGTTTCTACTGCTTGGCGCAAAGCATTGATTCCTTGGAGCATACTCTGCATCAGGTCTGGTGGCCCCGCGCCACTGGAAGCTTCTCTCACGAATCCTCCTGGTGTCGAGGTTCTAGTTGGTGTGCTCTCTTTCCTGGCTTTGGTGGAGCTGGTGACCCCAGAGGTTTTAGGCGTCGGAGGGGGCCTAGACACCGATAACGTGGGTTTCACCGCTTGGCGGGTGGGAATTCCCAGGGTGAGGGGTGTAAAAACCGGCTCTGCTGATCCTGGGGATGACCCTCCTCCAATGGGCTGAGCTGATGCTCCTTGACTGCTGGAAGAACTTTGGCCGGATCCGGTCATGACGTCACGATATTTGGTTTATAGGAAGTGATCACTTGGCCCCACGGTGAGAACCAAATTATTTTGGTAAAAATTTACCGGGTCTAAGATTTTGGTTGCGGGTCAAAGCGATCGTCCTATAACTATGGTTGACGAAATTGAATCGTATCTAACAAACACGAAAACAACGAAAAGAAAAGGAACACACACAAAGCTTTGGTGATGCGGAAACCCGATGTGGGAAAAACCGCGGGGGGAGTCGGAATCCCGCCAAAATTCAACTATGAGTGGAAGAAAAACGAAAAAGAATACAAGTAGGAATAAATTATCTATGGTTGATTGCTCGGATTTTATTGTTGTGTATGCTTTAGCTTGGTTTTCTTGGATGATCCCCTTTGAATACCTCCTCATTCCCTTTTATACGGTTGCTCACCGTTATCCTCCTCCTTTATGGGAGATCTTTAGCATTCAATCCCCCTTATTACCTTTGATTGTGTTGACTACCGTTACAATTCTTGCATTTAGTTCTTTCTTCCCCTCCTAGTCTCCAGGCAGATTCCCTCCTTTGTGTGAAGAGATGTTGCCCCCTTTCTCTTGTATGGGCTAGGTTTTTATCTTGTGTATTGGGCTGGTTTGATTGTGTGGCCCATAGTCTCATTCACTCTTATACTTTGCTCAACCCATCATTTACGTATTACTCCGAGTTTACTTGACTTGACGATGTTTGATTAGTTTTGACTTCCGTCTTGTGACTTTTGGTTTTGACTTTTATCCGCGGACCGTGAACCCTTGCGTAGCTGGCCCTTGACTTCTGACTTTTTGACCATCCACTCGTATTATGCCACGTGGTATTCTGAAGGTGCAAATTTTTTACCCGAACAATATCCTACATATTAAGGTTGATCATTTGACAAAATAATAAATTATATTGCTATCATTTGAATTACTTTGTCCGTGGATTGATATTATACTATAAAAGATTCGAAAAGTTGTCATTACGTAGTTTAATGTTAATCACATAAGATGGCGTGAGCGAAATTCTCTTACTTTTAGCAATATAAATATCTATTCGCGATATTTTTTGAACATATTCGCTTTATTGTAAATGCCAGAGCTCTAAAGTATAGCGAGTGGTCATATTACGATAAAATTACAAAGAATCTGAGTTATGTATATGGATGTTTGTACGTACTTATTATTGTTGACAATAGTATGTAATTTTTAGCTTTTGGTAAAAACAAAAATAAAATAAAATTTCTTTCACTCCTTTTTGGATTGATACTATTGATCATATTAATCTTTTTGGAAAGAAAATAACTTACTGCTTTTAAGATTTTACAATTTCGATCATAATCACTTTAAAACAATGACTATTTATAAGTAATATCTTCAACATAAAATACGACTAATGTTCGTTAACAAAAATATAAGGAATAATAAATCACTTGATACATACCATGTTTAGATATATGTATTAAACAGATTATATGAGTTGTAAATTTTTCTAATCACTTTCTTCATTTCGTTCCAAGCATTATTATAGGTCAACATTAAAATATCTCATTTGTTTGATTGATGTTTGTAAGATATGTAATTTTATCTATGGATTTCTGAAGACAAGTTTATGTAACACCCCATATTTTTTAAATAGAGTTAAAATTTTAAAAATTAATTTAAACCAAGTTTAACGTTTGAAAAATTATTTTCGAGAATAAAATATTTTGTTTTCGTTAAATTAAAAATTATTCCGTATTAAAAACACGAGTATTTATTTATCGATTTATAAAAGTTTTTATCTTTCATTAAATAATGTTTAAAACACGAAAATACTTTTAATTTTAACCTGTCGTTTTGACATTTTCTCGTCTCGTAAAAATTTAGAAATAATTTATCGAATTCTTAAAATAATGATTTCTTATAACTTTTGTCCCATAAACTATTTACCGTCTGTTTTACTTACTGTTCGGGCCAAAAATTTGCACCTTTAGAGTACCACGTGGCAAAATACGAGTGGACGGTCAAAAGGTTAGAAGTCAAAAGTCAACAACATAAGGGTTCACGGTTCACGGATGCCAGTCAAAGTCAAGTATCACAAGACGGAAGTCAAAATTGGTCAAACGTCATCAAGTCAACTAAACCCGGAATAATACGTAAAGATGGGCCGAGCCGAGCATAAGAAGGAATAAGGCTACAGGCCATACAATCAAACCAGCCCAGTAGGCAAAGTAAACCCTAGCCCATACGAAAGAGGAAGCAACAGTCATTAGCACAAATGAGGAAGTCTTCCTAAAAACTAGGAGAGAAAGAAGGAACTAAGAGTAACTGTAGTAACAGCAGTCAACTCAATCAAGGAGAATTAAAGGCCAAGATCCCCCACTAATGAGGAAAATAACGGCCGAGCAATTAAGGGAGAATTCAAGGGGGAAGATTCTAAGGAGGAAAGGCAACGGAGGGGAGCACTATAAAAAGGAAGGCAGACAAAGAAAGAAACCATCCAAGGACACCCATTCCAAGCTCACATACCCACAATCAGTCAAAATTATAATTGGAGAAAAGTTGCTTGTATTTGTATTCTCTTCTTCATCTCTTCTAGTTCATAGTATAATTTTGGTGGGATTCCGACTCCCCCCGCGGTTTTTCCCACATCGGGTTTCCGCGTCACCAAACTTTGTGTGTCGTTATTTTCTTTCGTTGTTCCTCGTTCTCTATTTTTGTCTCGATTTCACCAACCCGTAGTTATAGGACGATCGCTTTGACCCGCAACCTAAATCGTAGACCCGGTATATTTTTTACCAAAACAATTTGGCGCCCACCGTGGGGCAAAGTGATCATCTCCTATAAGTCAAACCCTACCATGAAGCAAACTCGTGTCACCATGACCGGATCCGGCCAAAGTTCGTCCAGCAGTCAAGGAGCATCAACTCAGCCCATTGGAGGAAGGTTGTCCCCAGGATCCGCAGAGCTGGTTTTCACACCCCTCACCTTGGGTATTCCCACCAGCCAAGCGGTGAAACCCACGTTGCCGGTGTCTAGGCCCCCTCCGACGCCTAAAACCTCTGGGGTCACCAGCTCCTCCAAGGCCAGGAAGGAAAGCGTACCAACCAAAACCTTGACTCCAGGAGGATTCGTAGAAGAAGCTTCCAGTGGAGCGGGGTCACCAGACCTGATGCAGAGTATGCTCCAGGGAATCAATGCTCTGCGCCAAGCAGTAGAAACCCTGCAGAAGGACAACCAAGATATCAAGGCTCGGATCTCGGCAGCAGACATGACCCCAGTTGCATCGCTCCAGATGTCACCAGAGATGCTGCCTCTGATGCCTAGGGGAGAACCCAGCACCCGTAGGGAATCAGCAGCTGGCAGGAAGACCACCAGAGAGGTCCCTTCAGAGTTGGTCACCAGACTGGAGCTAGGATTGGCTCCACCAAGCCCGGTTATTGAACCCCAAGGTCTGGGTTACTTGACCTATGGCCCCGCACCCGGCCGATCTCCTACCGCAGGTAACTTTCTCTCCAACATCGAAAGTCAAGAGACTAACTCACTATTTTCTGCAGGCACCCCTGTCCACCAGACGCCGGGATGGCAATTTGTAACTCCACCAGAGATGACCACCATATCCAACAACCATCCCTCTGGAGGAATGTGGAAAGCGCCTACCCTCAACTAGGAGGCGTCAGAGTGGCAGCCCAGATCCGTGACAGCAGCAACACCTTTACCTCCTCCTCCTAGTAGTCAACACCCTGGAGGACCTTATGCAGGGAGTACTCCTTTCAACTTTTCTCCTCCTGTCTCTAACCCTCTTGCAGGAACCATCAGCACAGCAGATCAGCAACGCCAGGAACTGAAGGAATTAAGGGACCTAATCAACAAGATTCCTGGAATGCCACGCTCTCTGGAGAGAGCAGCTAGGGACAGCTACGCAGATTCACCCTTCATCGACGATCTAGCCTGTGTTGCTGTACCCAAGGGCTTCATGCCACCAGCCATGACGCTTTACGATGGCACTGCAGACCCCCTAGATCACATCAACCAGTACAAACAGAAGATGATGCTGGTGACCGCTATGGGGCCCCTGAAGGAAGCCTGCATGTGCAAAGGGTTTGGCTCCACTCTGTCAGGAGCAGCCCTCCATTGGTTCGTCGGTCTGCCTAACTAAAGCATCACCTCCTTCGCTGACCTGGTCAATGCCTTCAACCAACAATTCGCCAGCAGCAGAAAACCAGAGAAGCAGACCAGTGATTTGTATCGGGTAGTGCAGAAGTTCGAAGAATCAACACGTGACTTCCTCAACAGATTCAACAAGGAGAAAGTAACCTTCCCCAGATGTGATGTGCCCATCGCCATAGAAGCCTTCCGCCAAGGGCTCCACCAGGATTCAGACCTCTATAAAGACCTTACGAAGTACCCATGTGCCACATTCGAGGATGTGCAGACCAAGGCGATGGCAGCCATCAGGCTAGAAGAAGATTCAGACCAAGGTTATGAGCATGTCACCAGAAAGGCGCCAGCAGAAAAGAGGGGTGAAGGATCAAAGCCCTATGACAGGAACGTGAGCAAGGTTTCTAAGGAGAAAGACTGGAAGGACAATCCAGGATTGCCACCCAGAGTAAGTGAGTATGGGTTCTCTACCAACCTTGATGGGGTGCTCAAGGCTCTGAGGGAGTTAGGGCGCAGAGTCAGGTGGCCCAGGAGACAGGAGTACACCAATGACCGAAGAGACGCCAACAAGAAGTGCGAATTCCATGACGATATCGGACACCATACCGATGAGTGTGTCCAGCTCAGGAGAGAGGTTAAGTTCCAGTATGATCAGGGGAATCTAGATCACCTCATGTCCAGAAAATCTAGCAGAATAAATGCAGCAGATCAGGTATTGCCTTCTCCACCTCTAATATATACCAGAATTGTCAATGTGATAACAGAAGGATCGGAATTATGCGGGCTGACCTACTCAGCAGCCAAGAGACATGCTTCTCAGACCAGAGGGGACAGACCAGAGCACTCCTGCAGAATCAGTTGCAAGGATCTTCCAGCTGTCACCTTTGACGAAACTAATGCAGAAGCTACTCCAAAGAGGCACCATGACGCATTAATAATTACTCTCTCCATAGGGAATTGTACCGTGAAGAAGATTCTGGTGGACACTGGGAGTTCAGTCAACCTCATCATGCTGGAAACTCTCCAGAACATGGGGTTTAGCGAGAAGGATCTAATAAGGAAGGCGGTTCCCTTGGTGGGTTTTAGTGGTGAGACCAAGCATTCTCTGGGAGAGATCACCATTCCTACCTATGCTGGAGGAGTAAACAAGCAAGTACGATACCTAGTCATTGATGGACCCTCCACCTACAACGTGATTCTGGGAAGGCCTTGGATCCATGAGATGAAGGCAATCACCTCCACCTACCACCAATGCCTGAAGTTCCCTACACACTAGGGAGTGCAGAAGATCAACAGAGACCAAGGAGAGGCCAAGGATTGCTACAGGGCAGCCCTTAAGAAGACGGTGAGCCCCCCATCATAGCAATTACAGAGCCTTCATCTGCCTCTGCAGGAGTACGTAGAGCCACCTCAGGCGGAGTTGGATGAAGTCAACTTGGACAAGCAACATCCAGAGCGAAAAGTGTTAATCGGATCAGAATGCACAGGTAATATCCGCCAAAACCTCATTGAATTATTAAAAACTAACATGGATTGTTTTGCTTGGTCGCATGATGATATGGTAGGTATAGATCCGAGCATTATCACCCACAGGCTAAGCGTGGACCCAAGCTACAAACCAGTCCAGCAGAAGAGAAGGAAGTTTGCTCCAGAGAGAAATCAGGTCATAAATCAGGAGGTGGACAGTCTGCTGGCTGCTGGAAAAATCAGGGAGGTGAAGTACCCAGAGTGGTTGTCTAACGTGGTGGTGGTTCCAAAGAAGAATGGCAAGTGGAGGGTGTGCGTCGAATTCACCGACTTGAACAAAGCATGCGCGAAAGATCCATTCCCCCTACCACATATAGATGCCATGGTAGATGCTACAGCAGACCATGAGATGCTAACCTTTCTTGATGCATGGAGTGAGTACAACCAGATCAAGATGCATCCAGCAGACCAGGAGAAGACAGCCTTCAGGTCTGAGAGAGGTATATATTGTTACAATGTAATGCCTTTTGGTTTGAAGAATGCAGGTTCCACCTACCAGAGACTAGTCAATAAGATGTTCAAGAGACAGATTGGGGACGCAATGGAGGTATATATTGACGACATGGTCGTCAAGTCAAAGCAAGCTTCGCAACATACAACGCACTTGGAGGATACCTTCAACACCTTGAGGGAATACAAGATGAAGTTGAATCCTTCAAAGTGCACATTTGGAGTGTCATGTGGGAAGTTTCTGGGGTATATGGTGACCCAGACGGGAATTGAAGCTAGCACAGAGCAGATCAAGGCCATCCTCCAGCTGGAATCCCCACAGAAGCCAAGAGACGTGCAAAGGTTGACTGGAAGAATTGCTGCTCTGAGCAGATTTATCTCGAGGTCTTCAGATAGATGTCGACTGTTCTATGATATCCTGAAGAAGGCCCAAAGGTTTGATTGGACAACAGAGCACGAGAAGGCGTTCCGCGACCTGAAGCACTACCTCAGTACTCCACCTCTGCTGTCAAAACCAGAACCTGGAGAACCACTCTTCCTGTATTTATCAGTAACCGAGGTAGCAGTCAGCGCGGTATTAGTACGCGAGCACGAAGGAGCACAATGCCCAGTATATTATGTTAGTAAGTCTCTGCTTCCTGCAGAGACCAGGTACACATCCCTTGAGAAACTCGTACTTGCACTTGTTACAGCGTCTTATAAACTTCGACCTTATTTTGAATCACATGCTATTTCCGTAATAACAAATTATCCACTAAAAACTATTATGAGAAAACCTGAGTTATCAGGGAGAATGGCCAAGTGGTCTATACACTTGAGCGGCTTCGACCTAAAATTTGCCCCCAGAACAACGATAAAGTCCCAGGCGTTAGCAGACTTTGTATCCGACTTCAGCCCGGCACTGCAGACCCAGGCAGAGAAAGACATCGTCCTCCTTGAGGAGGACAAAGGCGAACAGGTGTGGAAGCTAAATGTAAATGGCGCCTCCAACATGCGAGGATCTGGAGCAGGATTAGTTCTGAAGTCTCCTCAGGGGGATCTCATAGTCCAAGCAGTACGGTGCGAGTTCCGAACAACAAACAACGAGGCAGAATATGAAGCTCTAATCTTGGGTCTCCAGCTGGCTCTAGACCTCAAAATCAAGCGCCTAGAGGCTTACAGCGATTCCCGGCTAGTAGTCAATCACATGAATGGTTCGTATACAGCTAAGGACTCCAAGATGGTGTCTTACCTTGAAGTGGCAAAGGAGCTCTTCCTTAGGTTTGTAGCCTTCTCAATCAACCAAGTCCCTAGGGACCAGAACGTGGAAGCGGACGCCCTAGCCACCCTGGGGGCAACCTTCAAACCAGGCGTAGTTTCCACCATACCCATTGTCCATGTACTGGAGCCAGTAGTTTGGACAGGCACACAGGAACACCAGATGCTGAGGCAGGAGGACAATTCACCAGACCAGGGATTGCAGTGGCTGCAGGAGGCAGGAGTCTGCAGCACCTCAGCAGAACAAGAAAGAATCCCAGACTGGAGAAAACCATACCAAGAATGGCTGCAAAACGATATCCTGCCAGCAGACAAGAAGGAAGCACGGAGTTTTAGGATGAAAGCGTCCAGGTACACCCTCATTGATGGTGTCATGTTCAAAAGATCAGCCGCCGGACCATACTTGAGGTGCCTAAGTCAGGAGGAGGCAGAGGTGGTTATGCATGACCTCCACAGTGGTGAGTGTGGAAATCATGCAGGGGGCAAGAGTCTATCCAACAAAGCACTCCGCCAAGGTTACTATTGGCCGACAATGCGCAAGGACGCGAGGGAATATGTTAAGAAATGTGACGCCTGCCAGAGACATGCACCGGTCAATCACCAGCCAGCAGAGCCGTTGCACCCAGTAATTTCTCCCTGGCCCTTCATTAAAAGGGGGATGGATATTGTTGGCAAGCTACCGAGAGCCCCAGGAAACAAGGTTTTTATGTTGGCCATGACTGACTACTTCTCCAAGTGGATAGAAGCAGAAGCATTCCCTCAGGTGACTGAGAAGCAGGTTATATCCTTCATAAAACGTAACATTATCTGCAGGTTTGGCATTCCTTAAGAGATCATCTGCGACAACGGATCTCAATTTATTGGCAACAAGATGGAGGCCTACTGCGCCAGGTGGAACATCACACTAAGCAAGTCTACCCCCAGAAACCCTTAGTCTAATGGTCACGCGGAGTCTAGCAACAAAATTGTGATAGACAACCTAAAGAGAAGGCTGGAAGAGGTAGGGGGCAGATGGGCAGAAGAACTCCCCTTGGTGCTGTGGTCTGACAGAACTACACCCAAGGTGGCTACAGGACAAACACCTTTCAGTTTGGTCATTGGTGCTGAGGCGGTCATCCCTTTAGAGGTGAGAGTGCCTACTCATAGATACGGATGCATAACCGAAGACAGGAACCAGGTAGAGATGGCAAGCAGCTTGGATACTATAGATGAGCTCAGAACCGATGCTCAAATAAGGATGGCTTCCTACAGACAAACAGTCGCCAGAAGTTACAACAAGAATGTCAGAGTCAGAATCCTGCAGGAAGGAGACCTAGTCCTCAGAAAAGTTTTCCAGAACACCAGGAATCAACGAGCAGGAAAATTCGCCTACAATTGGGAAGGACCCTATCAAGTGGAGAAAGTAGTTGGGAACGGAGCCTACCGACTTATGACCATGGAGGGGAAGATCATCTAAAAGCCATGGAATATCGTACACCTAAAGAAATACTTCTTTTGAGTGGGCCACAGCCGCCAGCAATCTGGGCCACTGCCGCCAAAAACATGGGCTACAGCCGCCAGAAACGTGGCATCTATTCTGCCAGGTGCACCTCTACCAGAACCCAGGTTTAATCTTTTCAAACCTCGCAAACACGTATTTAAATTTTCCTATCATTCTTTTGTTTTCTTTTCATTCTTTCAGCAAAATTCAAATTTTTTCCCGCATATTTAAAACAGTTGAAATTTTGATTTCCTTTTTACGTGTGTCGTCAAAATTCAATTTTCTTTGGCATTAAGGTTTGATTTTCTTATTGCGTACATTTTCGAAATTTAAATTTTCTCTCTCCATATATTTTCAAAATTTGATTTTTTGCTTCCACATATGTCTTCAAATATTGTGTTCCCTATCTTTGCCAAATTTTTGTCAGTTTTTTCAAACTGAGTGCTGGTGACTAATCTGGTGGAGTGTACAATTTCTACAGAGGGCGTGCGTCTGTGACTAAGTGCCTACAACCGGGACAGTACAGTCTCCTGTGCCACTTAGCACCCACGCAAAGCGTGTCACCTCCGACTGAGTGGGCGAACTATACCCCAGGCCACCACTATACCAAAGGTCGACCATACAAACATAAGGCATGCATACAACAGAAGGTAGTTAGACAAAACTACAACAAACGATTACAATCAGACGCAAACAATCACGATCCAAAGCAAACATTTACGACCTTCTGCTAAGGCACGAAGTGCCACAAAAAACTAACACACTTCGCTCCCCTGAGCAAAGGCGAAGTCATTACAGAATTTTTTTGCAAACACTAACAAATCAGAAGTTCATGCCATGCAGGATTCACAAGCCGAAAACAAAGTACAACAAAAGAGGAGTAACATCACTCCAACAGAACTTGGTCCACAGCCTGGACATTCTCCTCTGGTGGAGGCGGAACTGTAGCAGATTCTCCTGCAGAAGCCTGGGTCTCTGATGAACAGCAACAGAATCTCCCCCAGGGTCATCAACGACATCCTGCTGGTCCACGCTCTCTTGCCCATCAGCCTCCTTATCAGCAATGGGAAATCAACGGACTCCTTCAGATCCTCCACTTCCATATCAGAAAGAGCATCCAGGTCAGGCGCCACAGGAAATTCCTCATCCAGTCACTTCTTCTCTACAACCAGATTCCTCCGCCAACAATCTGCGAACCAAGTCCAACTCCTTCAGAGAACCTTCTTCTAGCACAGACCTGGGACTAGAAAGTAGCATATGATCCAGAAAAATCATATACTCTGCAGACTTACCGAAGCCTTCAGGAAATTTGAGCACCGCTCCAGCAGAAACATCATCAACGGATCTGGGGGCAGAATAAGAGGTAAACTTAGAAAGGTCTGCCACCAGAGGTCCACTTTCTGCAGAAGTAATTTCTGAGAGAGGGGACGAACTACGCTTTCTCCTAGAACCAGCAAGGCCAGCAGAAGCAGAACCAACTGCCTACAACTGAAGAAAATGAAAATTCCTGCCTAAAAGAGAATTTAGTCGGAAATTTGGGGGCATTTGTTCGGGCCAAAAATTTGCACCTTCGGAGTACCACGTGGCAAAATACGAGTGGACAGTCAAAAGGTCAAAAGTCAAAAGTCAACAACATAAGGGTTCACGGTTCACGGATGCCAGTCAAAGTCAAGGATCACAAGACGGAAGTCAAAATTGGTCAAACGTCATCAAGTCAACTAAACCCGGAATAATACGTAAAGATGGGCCGAGCCGAGCATAAGAAGGAATAAGGCTACAGGCCATACAATCAAACCAGCCCAGTAGGCAAAGTAAACCCTAGCCCATACGATAGAGGAAGCAACAGTCATTAGCACAAATGAGGAAGTCTTCCTAAAAACTAGGAGAGAAAGAAGGAACTAAGAGTAACTGTAGTAACAGCAGTCAACTCAATCAAGGAGAATTAAAGGCCAAGATCCCCCACTAATGAGGAAAATAACGGCCGAGCAATTAAGGGAGAATTAAAGGGGGAAGATTCTAAGGAGGAAAGGCAACGGAGGGGAGCACTATAAAAAGGAAGGCAGACAAAGAAAGAAACCATCCAAGGACACCCATTCCAAGCTCACATACCCACAATCAGTCAAAATTATAATTGGAGAAAAGTTGCTTGTATTTGTATTCTCTTCTTCATCTCTTCTAGTTCATAGTATAATTTTGGTGGGATTCCGACTCCCCCCGCGGTTTTTTCCACATCGGGTTTCCGCGTCACCAAACTTTGTGTGTCGTTATTTTCTTTCGTTGTTCCTCGTTCTGTATTTTTGTCTCGATTTCACCAACCCGTAGTTATAGGACGATCGCTTTGACCCGCAACTTAAATCGTAGACCCGGTATATCTTTTACCAAAACACTTACTGTCTTACAAATTCTTTTTTTGTAAAAATAAATTTTACGGTTTTCATTATTTTAATTCCGTAATCTTATATTTCAACTTTTTAAGAAAGGAAGAAAGACGTTTGTACGAGAAACAGAGAGGGACTCATGTCATTAGTCATATATATTTCACGTCTTACATGCATGCATGTGATGCATGAACAACACATACACACCACTCTTCATTTGCCATTCACTGCTGCTACCACTTCCATTTCTTCAAAATTTGTTATATATATACCCACAACTACATACATACATTCCCTACTACTACTCTTCCCTACTACTACTCCGTAGACTACTTCTACGTAACATACTCCGTACTACGTACTATATTTACTCCTTCGTCCTTCTATATAATTGGAGCATCGGGAATGAGGAGTTGCCCAGTATTTGGCGGAATCACTTTTCTAGTACCATATTTGGGTCAATTCATTTCGACCTTTTATTCTTAATAACGTTAATAAATATTCCGTAATAGCTATTAAGGTAACCAAACTTTTCTTCTAACAACATTTCTTATATATAAGTATATTATGTTATTAACTTAATAAATTGCTTATTTAAATATTTAGGCTTGTTTGTATGACTAAATTACTTATGTATATATAAAAATGTTACGTGATATTTTCTTATGACTAAATTTAACTTGACTAAATTATCACCTGTTTAATTTATTTACTTATCACCTTTACATTTCTGTTTATATGAGAAATTGATAAAATGAATAAAAGAACTTAAATTAATAAACTTTACTTATATCATTTTCATTGTATTTTATTTATTTACTTCTACTTGCTATGTATGTTTATTCTATGTACTTTATATTTTGTATAATTGTAATATTGGTCGTATTTAAATTTCTTTAGTACTTTTACATTTGTTTATATATTATAAAAATGGAGTAGATTAGTAACCTACAAGATCTTATTTTAATTAAATTTCACTTATTATTTTATATAGGTACAAATTTGTAAATTTCATTTTTTCTAAAATAAATGGATTTGTTTTATTCCGAAATTTTTATACGACATTTATAAATATTTTTAAAAATGATTTTACGTCAAATTTTGTAAATCGACTAAGTACGACTTAATTTATATTTTTTCAGAAACTTTTATATTCTCTAGAAACTATAAATTTTAAAATAATATTTTATTATTATTTTACCTTAAATTTTATTTTTATATAAAACTTCATTTAAAAGAATTTACTATTTTAAAAATATTATGCGATATTTGAGATATGATGTTTCGGGTGACACTTGAGGATTAAAGTATGACGTTGTCACACTGAAAGTAATATTGAAGATTTGACTGTTTCAAATGAGTCCGACCAATTATTGAAGGTCACCAAATAAAATACTACTTGTTCACGGGCGACTTTTATATAAAGTTTAAGATGCGAGTCTGGGACGAATGGCTTGTGTTAGATTCTACCATGCGTGGTGTTTCGACTGCACTTGTAATGAAAAGCATACTCGGAGGCTGCGGTCCGAGAGTCGACCTAGTGTTTGAGGTAGTCGTCCTACGGCAGTGAGAGCTGCGGTTCAAGAGTCTGCGTAGGGTATGTGGCGCACGTATAGACAAGTACTTGATCAGTATTACCACCTAGGTAGCGGGGGCAGAACATAATTCTGAAAACTGCGGGTTCTCTCTTGGTGATTCAGAGAATGTAATCATCAACTTTCATTTCAGCCCAGAGCCCCGTTTGAATAAACGTATAATATAATAGAAGTTCGGGCCCAATTGAGCCTTATGGGTGAGATGTAAACCTCATAAGATCGTTTCGGTCTACGAGTTGGTAACACGGTTACTTCTATTGATGAGATGCAAGCCAATAGGGTGTAGCGGTGATACTAGGAGCCACGACTCGTGCGTTTATTCTCTGTTTACGTGAAAAATGATTTTAAAATCAAATGGCTGCCAATGTCCCATCTTTTAAACTTTATCGTTTTCATCACCTCACATGTTGGTTAATTGAATTAAAGAAAACTATTTGTTACGTGATATCTTTTAATATTTTTATAAGCATATTATTTGTTATTCACATGATTGTCTTATGTGCTCGAGGTGATGTTAGATGAACGGCTTGGTTGCTGTCCCGCTCAGCGTCCACTTTATTTTTTTTTGCAGGTCTAAGACGTCGGGAAATTGAGCGAGAGAGATTTAATAATATGTTTGTATAAAATACAATTTATATTCTGTACTAATCAAGACTATGTTATTAATAGTCGTTTGTAGTAAGGATTCGTAGCGATCCAGATTTGTTTACAATCTAATATAATTTTAATTAAATAACTTAGATAACTTTCCGCATTATCTATTATTTTAAGTCATCGAAAATCCGGGTTGTTACATTTATGTGTAGTAATAATAAGAGAGAGTAAAATGACACTTTGATTTAAACTAAAATTTGAATTTTTTTAAGCAAAATGGATACGTAGTTAAATTAATGCGATAAAATAGTATAGTACGTATATATGATAGTTAATCAATACTATAATCAACGAAAACCAAACTTAATTAGTCAAATCAAACAATGTAAAACGATATGTCTTCAACAACGACACTGCACTGAAACAAACTCTGTGGTAGGAGCTATATTATCAATTTACCATAAACAAATAATTAATTGAGCTTCCAAACAATGTTTAACTAACCATATTTATTTCATCATATCTCGTATCAATTTTTTATTTAAAGATATAAATACATACTTTCGATATATTAAAGAACTAATTAGAAACATGTCCAAATGTCTTGCAAAATTCCCATAGTTTTCATTTTTAAGCCATGCTTCGTTTGTCTCTTTCTCACCAAGACGCTTGTCGACTATAGACACTTGTGTTAGAAGCTGGTGACAGTCCTCTCCGGCCTTTAATAGAGCGCGGCAAGCTTTTGTGGATACTTGTTTTCCATTGTTAAAGATATATTCGGATATGACACCGCCAAAAGATGCACCTAACTTCCTTTCACATTTTTCAAAGTCGTCCACCTTCGTGGTGCTAGGTGCGGCAACAGAGTCATTTGCAAAACAATTTTCAAAGATAACTAGCACTGCAACAAAGAAGTAGAGCAATTTTGATTGTTCTAGCATCCATATCAAAAGATAAGTTAAAATTTCAAAAATTTGATAATATATCTCAAGTACGTTTCAAACGCAGGGAACGAAAAAGAATACTAAAGTAAACTGACTTGTGATGGAGAACAATTGTTCATGTCATACACTTTTATATTTGAATCTATACATTTAACGTATTAGTATCTCAAAATTAACGTACAATATTATTAATACTTATTTAAAGCAAATTTTCAACATTCATTGATAATCGTGAATTTTTCTATAATAAATATTTCAAATTATTATTTGAATAGGATTATTAAATTTTATAATCAAATAATATCCAACATTAACACTGATGTCAAAAAACAATCCCCATAAATTAATTTATCATTACTAATTAAAAAAAAAAAGGTTCTAATAACATAACTATTTTGTTCATTTGAGGTTATGCCGATTTTCAATTTTATGTAGATTGTCTTTTATTCGTTAATTAGTATAGAGTTCCAAATTTCTACTGTTACTAGATTATTTTTTAATTTGTTGGATATTTATTTTTAGTAAACTAATAATAACTCATGTGATATGTAAAAAAAATTAAACTAAACATATAGGAGTTTATAAATTCGTAACATACTCAAATTTGTTTTTTAATTATTACATATATTAATTGAATGTTTCTTCCTTTTTCGGTTAGTCGCAAATTATTATTTTTAAAGTCACATATCCTACATATTAAGGTTGATCATTTGACAAAATAATAAATTATATTGCTATCATTTGAATTACTTTGTCCGTGGATTGATATTATACTATAAAAGATTCGAAAAGTTGTCATTACGTAGTTTATTGTTAATCACATTAGATGACGTGAGCGAAATTCTCTTACATTTAGGAATATAAATATCTATTCGCGATATTTTTTGAGCATATTCGCTTTATTGTCAATGCCAGAGCTTTAAAGTATAGGGAGTGGTCATATTACGATAAAATTACAAAGAATCTGAGTTATGTATATGAATGTATGTACGTACTTATTATTGTTGAAAATAGTATGTAATTTTTAGCTTTCTGTAAAAAGCGAAAAAAAAAATTCTTTCACTCCTTTTTGGATTATACTATTGATCATATTAATCTTTTTGGAAAGAAAATAACTTACTGTTTTTAAGATTTTACAACTTCGATCATAATCATTTTAAAACAATGACTATTTATAAGTAACATCTTCAACATAAAATACGACTAATGTTCGTTAACAGAAATATAAGGAATAATAAATCACTTGATACATACTATGTTTAGATATATGTATTAAACAGATTATATGAGTTGTAAATTTTTCTAAACACTTTCTTCATTTCATTCCAAGCATTATTATAGGTCAACATTAAAATATCTCATTTGTTTGATTGATGTTTGTAAGATATGCAATTTTATCTATTGATTTCTGAAGACAAGTTTATGTGTAGTAATAATAAGAGAGAGTAAAATGACACTTTGATTTAAACTAAATTTTGAATTTTGTTTAAGCAAAATGGATACGTAGTTAAGTTAATGCGATAAAATAGTATAGTACGTATATATGATAGTTTTTTTTTTGGTAAAAGGTAAGTATATATATGTGAATTGTAATCAACTTATGTAGCCATCTAGCATCTTTCGTAAGAATCAGATATCTAATCTTACACATTATTCTATTCCTCACATCCATCTTAATCATTTTGACTACATGCTGCGGTTGCTGCACTAATCCATCAATTCTACACGTGTTCCTCTGTCTCCAAATGTGATAGACTGAGGCGTTAATCATCATCCGCAGTACATTGCATTGCAATTTCGAACCTCTCAAACGCATAGCCCAAGTCATTCCTCCATTACAGGGAAATCTCCTCATCACCCAATCCCCCAATAATTCTAACACACGGGAACTCCAGTGACAACCAAAGAAAAGGTGGTCCAAGCTCTTCTCCTGCGACTCACAAAGATAGCAAAGGTCCGAATCAGCAACTCCAAACCTCACTAACTTTTTCCGCGTGTTTAGAGCTCCCCTAAACACCAGCCAAGAAATAAAACTGTGTTTAGGAATGCTCCATTCACTCCAAACTAACCGGGCCCACGACACTTTCGGCTTATGACACCGTAAGTCCGTGTATCCCAAGGAAATCGAGTAATTGGTCAAAGACCCATGCCAAATTCCATTATCATACAATTGCTTAATCTTCTCCTTTACCTGACAAATCTTCCTCCATGCCCAGGTAACATCAGTATTTAGCTGATAATCACCCCAAGAGACCCCTTTCAAGTAGATGCTATTAACCTATCTAACCCATAACCGATCAGGTTGATCAAAAATCCATGCAGCAAGTTTAGCCACAGCTGCCTCATTCCAAACAGATAAATCTCTAATACCAAGTCCGCCTTCATCCTTAGGATAGCAAATTTTCACCCAACTCACCAAAGCCCGAGTCGTTCCTTCCACACCACCATCCCAGAGAAAATTGCGACAAATCGAATTAATTCGAGCCATGACATATTTTGGAATAATAAAAACCATAGCCCAATAATTATGTAGCTGCGATAAAACAGCCTGCACCAAAGTCAGCCTTCCAGCATATGATAACTTACGGGCTCCAATACTAGATTCCTCGAAATAATTCGTGCTAGCAATTTCTCACAATCGTTCTTACCTAATCGAGTACTTTGGATGGGTAATCCAAGATAACGAAAAGGCATAGTACCTTCCACACAGCCAGAGAACTGTAAAATAGCATCCTTCCTATCCTCATCGACACCTGCAAAATAAGCATGAGATTTTCCCACACTAATGCACAATCCCGATGCACGACTGAAAGTGGCAAACGCCCTCCACAAAAATTCCATCGACTCTGTCTCCCCTTTGCAGAAAAGGAGCAGGTCATCAGCAAAAAGTAAATGAGTCAAATCAAACAAACTCTGAAACAATGAAAACCAAACTTAATTAGTCAAATAAAACAATGTAAAACGATATATCTTCAACAACGACACTGCACTGAAACAAACTCTGTGGTAGGAGCTATATTATCAATTTATCATAAACAAATAATTAATTAAGCTTCCAAACAATGTTTAACTAACCATATTTATTTCATCATATCTCGTAGCAATTTTTCATTTAAAGATATAAATACATACTTTCGATATATTAAAGAACTAATTAGAAACATGTCCAAATGTCTTGCAAAGTTTCCATAGTTTTTCATTTTTAAGCCATGCTTCGTTTGTCTCTTTCTCACCAAGACGCTTGTCGACTATAGACACTTGTGTTAGAAGCTGGTGACAGTCCTCTCCGGCCTTTAATAGAGCGCTGCAAGATTCTGTGGATACTTATTTTCCATTGTTAAAGATATATTCGGATATGACACCGCCAAAAGGTGCACCTAACTTCCTTTCACATTTTTCAAAGTCGTCCACCTTCGTGGTGCTAGGTGCGGCAACGGAGTCATTTGCAAAACAAATTTCAAAGATAACTAGCACTGCAACAAGAAGTAGAGCAATTTTGATTGTTCTAGCATCCATATCAAAAGATAAATTAAAATTTCAAAATTTTGATAATATATCTCAAGTACGTTTCATACACAGGAAACGAAAAAGAATACTAAAGTAAACTGACTTGTGATGGAGAACAATTGTTCATGTCATACACTTTTATATTTGAATATATACATTTAACGTATTTGTATCTCAAAATTAACATACAATATTATTAATACTTATTTAAAGCAAATTTTCATCATTCATTGATAACCGTGAATTTTTCTATAATAAGTTTTTCAAATTATTATTTCCATAGGAGTATTAAATTTTATAATCAAATAAAATCCAACATTAACACTGATGTCAAAAAACAATCCTCATAAATTAATTTATCTTTACTAATTAAAAAAAGGGTTATTTAATAGGAATAATACTGACTATTGGACGTATTCCAATAATAATACCAATTAGAGTTAATCCCAGAATAATACAGTGAATTGAAGTATTCTAATGATAATGGTACAGTGGACCGGTTACCTGAATAACCGGTCCACCTCCCCTTAAGCGCCCCATTTAATTCCTACTATCACCATTACCATTTACTTCACTCTCCATTTACTTCTCACTCCTCCTTGAGGATGAATCTTGGTAAGAGAAAGAAATCTGGTACAACAATTGTGAATGACAAAACAGATTTCACAAAACTTAGTGGATGGTTTATTAAAACATAAAATCCCGAATTGGACCTAAAAACCATAATCGAAACACTAATCGAATAAATATAAACCCAGAAAATAAACCTAATCAAAACAAAACCCCAAATTGTCGAAATTTGCAGAAAGATAAAATAGTATTTGATTGACTAAGTGAATTGTGCTAAAATTGGAAATTAGAAGCGAATCAATTCTCGAATTGGACCCAGAAATCATAATCGAAACGGTAATCGAATAAATACGAACCCAGAAAAAAAACTAATTGAAACCAAAACCCCAAATTTGTACAAAATAAAAACGAATTAGCAATGCTTAAAATCGAAAAGAGAGTACCTGGGAGTTCAAGGAGACAGAGAATCAGAGATGGGGCGATAATTAATTTTGATGGTTTGATTGATTATCACATTGGATAATGCTCCGTATGTTTTTTTTAATTAATGAAGTTTATGTTTATGTCTTGATGGAAAAGAGAAGGGTAATGGAAATCAAGACATTTTTAAAAAATTTTTTGCAAAGTTGCCATTGAAGACAAAGATTTAAGTAAGAGGGAGATGAAAAAATAGGGTAAAGAAGAAGGGTGGGTGTGGATTGAATAGATTGAAGTAGCAGGTCATTTTTCAGGAAGGTTACCTGTTGTTGCAGGTAACATATGCAACTGTACCATTAGCATTGGAATACTCCAATTCGATGTATTATTCTGGGATTAACTGTAATTGGTATTATTATTGGAATACGCTCAATAGTCAGTATTATTGCTATTAAATAACCCTTAAAAAAAATGGTTCTAATAACATAACTATTTTGTTCATTTGAGGTTATGCCGATTTTCAAATTGACGTAGATTGTCTTTTATTCGTTAATTTGTATAGAGTTTAAAATTTCTATGGTTACTAGATTATTTTTAAATTTGTTATATATTTATTTTTAGTAAACTAATAATAACTCATGTGATATGTAAAAAAAACTAAACCTATAGAAGTTTATAAATTTGTAACATACTCAAATTTGTTTTTTAGTTATTACATATATTAATTTAATGTTTCTTCCTTTTTCGGTTAGTCACGAATTATTATTTTTAAAGTCACATATCCTATATTTAAGGTTGATCATTTGACAAAATAATAAATTATAGGGTTATTTCATTGGAATAATACCAACTATGCGTGTGCTTCTTAAATTAATACAAACTATACGTAATCTCATTTTAATACGAACTACGCCTTCATTAATCTCGCTTTGTTATGGGTGACCGGCTACCTGTTGAACCTCCATTATTCAACTCTTTCTCTAACTCTTCTTCTTCTTCTGATTCATATTTCGTGTTCATTTTCGGCCATTGAAAAAAATAATTAAATTTTCCAAAAATTCATCTTTAATTTCTTTTTCAATTAGTCATATAGGAGCTATGGAAAAAAATGTTTTTATTGTTATTTTGGCTTTCACGATGACTGCAACGGACCTAATAAAACCCTAGAAAGTTACTACAAGTCACTATGACCTGTAATAGCAAGTCATAATTTCATACATAACAAAGCGAGATTAATGAATGCGTAGTTCATATTAAAATGAGATTACGTATAGTTTGTATTAATTTAAGAAGCACGCGCATAGTTTGTATCATTCGAATTACTTTGTCTGTGGATTGATATTTTTTTTTCGGTAAAATGTAAAATTTTTATTAGATCGAAGTAACAGTTTAAGCTATACAATGACCACGACAGCATGTCATGATCAACACACATAAGAAGGATAAACTTAGAGACTATTAAGCCACATTTTCTCAGAGGAGCTAAGTTTGCCCCTCATTGCCTGAGTTAACTTGCCTCGGAATTCAACATGGATTCCGCGAACTACAAACCCAGGATGCATCATAACATTGTCTATCCGCGCAACATTTCTTTGTTCCCAAATTCGATATATTGCTGCATTAAGGACCGCATTGATTACGTTTCTCTTGAGTTTCGAACCCCTCCTACTATATCTCCATTCTTGTATATTGGACGTGGGGCAATTCATCTTCAACCAGATATTTAGCATGTCAATAATCTTCGTGCTGTAGTTACACCTAAAAAATAAGTGAACAGTCATTTCCGGCTCATGTCCACATATGCAGCAAGCATCCTCCTGTATGATGCCCAGATTGTGTAATTTTGCTCGAGTGTTGAGGCTGTTCTGGTGGTACAGCCAGTTCACGAAGTTGTGTTTCGATGTAGTCCAGTTATTCCAAATCAGATGCGCCCACTGCACCGTATTTCCATCTGCACAGAGCCATTTATATCCTTTACTGATTGAATAAAACCTGCCTGTTTCATTAATCCAAGTACCCGAAAGAAAGGCTGTCTTAAATAGCTCCTTCACCTTGCATATTTTCCTCCATGTCCAAGGGACATCGCTCGGGGGCTGATACTCCATCCAATCTTGATCTTTTAAGTACGTATTATGGACCCATTTGACCCACAAGGAATCGGCTTTTTTGTGGATCCACCAAACGAGTTTCCCGACAGCATCTTTATTCCATAATAAATCATTTTTAACAGCTAGACCTCCTTCTTTTAAAGGGCGACAAATTTTGTCCCAAGCAACCAGAGGAGCACGTTTATATTCAGTCCCTCCTTCCCATAGAAAGTTTCTGCAAAGAGCTTCGATATTCTTAATAATAGCCACTGGTAAGATGAATATTTGAGCCCAGTAGTTATGCAACGTCTTAAGCACGGCTTTTATGAGCGTTAGCCTGCTAGCATACGACAGTTTTCTTGAACCCAGACCCCTGATTCTCTCCATAATTTTGTCAATGAGGGGGCTGCAATCCTGAGTGTTTAACCGGGTAGACTTAATGGGAACTCCAAGGTACCTAAAGGGCAAAATGCCCTCACCGCACCCTGAGATTTGAACTATATCGCTTCTAATATCTGCCGCTACTCCATTAAAGTACACATAAGATTTCCCAGGGCTCATTTTCAGACCTGAGGCTGCAGAGAAAGAAGCAAAAGTACGCAGGAGGATCATGATAGACGGTATCTCACCTTTGGAAAAGAGCAAAAGGTCATCAGCGAACATCAGACTACTGAGTTTCATCGTTGCACATAAAGGATGATACTTGAAAGGCATTGTGGCAGTAGTATGGAGAAGTAATCTGGTCAAATACTCCATGCAAATAGTGAATAAGAGGGGGGAAAGAGGATCCCCCTGTCTCAGACCTCTTTGGCCTTTAAAAAAACCAAAAGAGTCCCCATTAAGGCATAAGGAGTAAGATGCCGTAGTCACACACTCCATGATCAGCAATCGGAAGGGAGCAGGAAACTGAAGCGCATCAATCATTTGCTCAAGGAACTCCCATTACGCCTTTTGAAGATCCATTTTGAAGATAAATCTTGGCGATACAGATTTCCTTCCATATAATTTGATAAGATCTTGGCACACAAGGATGTTTTCAAGAATGTGACGTCCCTGAATGAAACCTCCTTGTCTGGCAGAACCCGACCAAGCCTTCTGCACAAAATCTTGGATATGCATTTATATATAATGTTGCAGTAGGCAATGGATCTGTATTGTTGGACAGATTGAGGATTCTTAACTTTGGGGATGAGAGTAATAGTGGTAGCATTAAGCTGTTTCAGTAACTTACCGCTATTGAAAAAACTCATGAATCGCAGAGCAAACGTCTTCCCCTATAATTCCCCAACTCTCCTTGAAGAATTGGCTTGAGTAGCCGTCCGGACCTGGAGACTTGTCGTTTGGGATGCTAAAGATCATATCTTTAATTTCATTGTCGGTCACTGGATCAAGTAAAATAAGAGAGTGTTCTTCAGAACACACCCTGCCCTTCTGAACAATGGAGGTAGCGACCTGACAAGTCTTCGTTTTCTGTCCCAGTAACGATTGATAAAAATTGAGGAAGCTACTTTGGATCCCCTCAGGGGAAGTATGGGTAACTTCATCCCTGTCATTGATCTGGTGGACTTTATTTGTAGCTCTTGTAGCCCTCAAAACTCCATGAAAATACGCCGTATTTGCATCCCCATCTCTCATCCAATGAGCTTTGGCTTTCTGACTTAAGAACAGCAATTGCTGCTGGTGCAATTTATTGTACTCCGTGTGAGACAAAAACTCTTCCAGCATCTGGTTAGTATTACCAGGCTGTTCAGCTAATCGTAACTGGCATTCCCTCAGCTTAGCTCTAGCCACCTCTGCTCGATTTTCAATATCAGAAAATTGCTGACTGTTAAGGCTTTTCAGCGGCAACTTCATCGCTTGCAATTTTTGGACCAACAGGAACATGTGTGTTCCATATTTGTCTGTCCTCCAATTATCTCTCACGATCTTCTGGAAGGAATCCGCTTTACACCACATATTAGAGAATTTGAAGCCTCTCTTTCGAATAGGCTTATGTAGTTGTTGCAACACAAGGCAAGGAGTGTGATCGAAATCTCCTTCAGGGAGAAAATGTGCATAGTGGTTCGAGAATAAATCTGTCCATTTGGAATTAATGCAAAATCTGTCCAATCGGCTATATACCCTATCCTTCGGTCGTTGCTTATTGTTCCAAGTGTAGAAAGCACCACGAGCAGGGCAGTCTACCACTTCACAGTAATTAAGACAATCTATAAAAGGCGTAGCTTCAGCTGGAGAGAAATTCCCCCTAGTCTTTCTTCTGCATCCGTCACACAATTGAAGTCGCCTCCCATTGCCCAAGGATCAGTCATAGTATCAGCAATCCTCCTCAGATTAAGCCATAAGCTCTCTCTACCAGCTAAGTCATTGAAAGCATAAACCAGCGTGTAGAAAAAACTAGCACCCGTACCAACATGAAAGATCTTACAGTGGACATATTGAGCATCATACTCAAGTAAGTCAACAGTAATCTCATTAGGATTCCACACTACCCAAACTCTGCCTCCCCTATGCATATGAGAATTAGTGGAGACACTCCAATTATTGAAAATCTGAACAGCCTTATTCAAATTCTTAGGTTTAATCTTGGTTTCAAGTAAACCATAGAAATCAACTTTATTTTGCAGCATAAAGTTATTCACAGATCGCTGCTTATTCTCTTTATTCATGCCTCTAACGTTCCAAAAACCTATAATCATTTAGACGAAGTAGAAGAGTTACCCTTATTCCTTTCCCTTTGTATGGCAGAACCATTCATCAAAGTTTGCTTGAAAGTGGGGCTACTCTCACTTCCTGAGGGAATAGTAGCAGCAGCAGTCGAGGACCTGAGATCCTCCAGAATATTGAGGCCAGACTCTATAGGCTGAAAACCTGTCCCAACCTGAGTCATTGAATCAGTGTTATGGTTCAAGCCGGTAGTCTCATGAATTACCACTGGCTGATCTTGGATTATTGGCTTGGTTGGTGGGGCTATTGGATTCTGTTTTTTCTTCCACACCTTCTGTACAACAGCCCCATCAGGTTTCTTCTTGTTCAATTTCGCGCGGCATTCTTTAGCCTCATGTCCCAATAATTTACAGTGCATACAGGTTATTGGTTTCCATTCAAACACCAGTCTACATTCTGTTACTTTTTGATTTTCATCCTTAAATTTAATCGTGTTAGTGAAAGATTGATCAACTTCCACCTCAACAAGCAACCTAGCGAAACCCAACCTTGTTTTTTTTTTCTGTGGCCTCATCTGTACGTAAGACCTTCCCAATGGTCCCAGCTATCTTAGGAAGGTTTTCTCCCCAAAATTTCAATGGTAGATCATTCAATCGGATCCAAGTAGGTATGGTTTTTACGATTTCCTTTTTAAGGTCAATATCTGGCTGCCATTGTTTAATGACAACCGGTTTGTTGTCAAAGATGTGTACTCCTGCAGCCAATACTTTTTGTTGAATTTCAGACGTTGCAAATCTTACAAGGAAAACACCATTCGGCATGGAAGAGATTGTGTCAATCTGATGATTTTTCCAAATACGTCTCAGGTATCCCTCGAAAACTGGCCATGGCGGATTAGCCCCTACAACGAAGCCGAAAATAGCCGTCCGCCAGAAGTTTAACTCCGCCTGGACCTCTGCTGGGTCAAGTTGGATAATTGTTTCAGTCTCTTTTTCTGTAACTGGGATTATCTTACGTCCCGACCTCTGAAACCATTCCCCCCTCCTCGTCAGGTTCCGGAGTATTATTATCATTCTCTAAGGGAGCATCCACCACTATAATATTATCAGAGGGAAAAACGTAAGGGGGAATACCATTGATCGTTTGCATACTTCCATGTTTTAGGGCTTGATCAACATCAGGTTTTGAGATTTTAGATTCTATTTCCACATTTTTATTCTTCTTCTCCCTGCTTGTCATAGCCTTCCTTTGCGTGATGTTACGTAAAGATGAAGGTGTGGACTCCATAGCCAAGTGCACAAGGTCCGCAATCTCCGTTTACGGTAGTCACCAAATCGCCATGAAGAAGAGAGAATTAGGTTTTTTTTTTAATTTGTATGGTTCTTCTACTTTGAGGATCAGAATTAGGTTCAATTTTTAAAATGTTAACCTGTGGATTGATATTATACTATAAAAGATTCAAAAAAGTTGTCATTACGTAGTTTATTGTCAATCACATAAGATGGCGTGAGCGAAATTCTCTTCCATTTAGGAATAAAATATCTATTCGCGATGTTTTTTGAACATATTCGCTTTATTGTCAATGCCAGAGCTCTAAAGTATAGCGAGTGGTCATATTATGATAAAATTACAAAGAATATGAATTATGTATATGGATGTATGCACGTACTTATTATTGTTGACAATAGTATGTAATTTTTAGCTTTCTGTAAAAACGAAAAAAAAATATTTTTTGTAATCCCCTAAATATTCTAGCGCGATACAGTGGCGGAAACACTGTAGAGTCGGGATTAAAACACACAGAACTATGTCTTAATAAATTAAATTGGTAAAGTCAAACATGCGCCATACAATAAAAATGGCTAAAATTTAAAACAATCCATAAAGAGGTTAAACAATCCTTAAGACATGATTATTAAAAGATCAGCAGGATCCAAGACTGCTCGCTAGCCCACACTCACCGGAAAATAAACACGTATACCTGCCATGTTAAAACATAACAGCCACAATCAGTGGGGAGCAACGTCAACGTTCTCCCAGCCGTATAACAGGATTTTAAAACAGTAATTACTAATATAGGAAAAATAGTAAAAATGGAAAGCATTAAAACAGCATAATAAAATAAGCTTTAGCGTAAAACAAATTAATTAAAAGGGTTGCCGAAGAAAGATAAAAATATTTGCCAACCTGCAAACCAATTTATATCGATAATAATAAAATAATCAAAATAGCGTTATGGATAGGAGTAATGTAGAATCTAGACTTTCACTAGGATAATACTAAAAACTAGCTTCGAGAACTGTAGACTTAACTCATAACAGAATCCAGTCTCTAACTAGGCAACTCAACTATAACAGGACTGCGTGCAGCGAGGTCCTGGCTTAAGTAATGCACACCCCTCCTGGATACAAACCATATCCAGTTCAACCCGACGCGACTTATACGATGCGATATCTAAGTTTAAGGTAAATATACACTCTCCTGAACACAAACCATGCTCAGTTCAACAACCAATGCGCCCCATAAAGACACACCAGCCTTACAGTTGATGGCAAAACGTACATCCCAGACTATATTACTCTAAACCCACACTTGTCCTTATTCCATAACTCCAAAACAAACCATTATCGATATTTAAAAGATGTATTCATCATAAACAACATTTTTCCAGAATATAAACATATATTACATGTTTAGGCCGATTATTACGATTTTGCAAATTAATATAACAATTTAATCGTTAATCTCGTAAAAGCGATAAAAATATCGAAACATGCAAAATTTCAACTTTAAAATTTTTTCCAGAATTCGTGACATACATATATTGCCAAAATAAAATATAAAAATATATACATGCAAATACTCAATTAAAATCTTGAAATACCGAGTAACAACGACGTTACCTCTACTCCAAGTCTGAATCAACGATATATTCGTCGGCTTCGGGATCGTCCAAAAATCCTACCAAACACGTAAATCATGGCAGAAAAATACCATGAGAAAACTAATAAAAATCAAGGTAAAAATTGATCGAAAATGATGTCGATTAATACCTTAACGAAGGAATCGGAAAGAGGATTATTGTGACGATAAAAATGATGCGATTGGGACTTGAAATGGAGCAAAAATCAGCCCAAGGAGGGTAAGAAGTACACGGACAGAATAGAGAGAAGAAAGAAGTGATGAATATTTTTTTGTTAATGCAAAAATGAATGTGGAGTGAAGGAGGAGATGGGGGTTACTACACTTAAAGGAGTAAGAATGAATTAAGGCTTCAAAATGAGGAATCCACAATGTACCTAGACCTATAGTTGGCCGGCCAAATGGATAAGAGAGGGAGTAAGAAAAGTTTTGACATAAATGCTACAATGAATGAAAATGATTTATCTTATGATTACGTTTTAATGTGATAAAATGAAACGTTTAAGTAAAATGTAATAAAACTTGTGACCAAGAGCTTAGTCGGTCCAAAATGTGAGAAAATAGTCTCAAATAATTTATAAGTTGATAAAAAGTATAATCGTAAAATAGTTAAAGGCATTTCGAAGTAATTCGAGTAAACCTCGCGTAAGAAAATAATTAATCGCGAAGCTTCGTAATAAAATCATAAATGGCTTGTTTTTAGTAACTAAAATATATATCTTAGTAGAAAATATTTCATAAACGTATTCAAACATTTTTAGGAAAAAGGAATAACTTAAATCCAAGCTTAAAAATGTCAATTGGGAGAAAAATAGAATTTCTCGCGGAAAAATTACTTAGTTTACGAAGAAACCAAATAAATGGATTTAAAAGAATTTTAAATCTTTAAAATTAAAAATAGAAATTATTAAACTCAAAAATTAAAATAAAGCTTAGTAAAATGATAAAATATGAGGCCAAAAGTGACAGAGTTACGACGAAGTCCTAACAGAAAGAATAAAATGCTTAGGAAAAATAGCGGGTGTTACATTTTTTCACACCTTTTTGGATTGATACTATTCATATTAATCTTTTTGGAAAGAAAATAACTTACTGCTTTTAAAATTTTACAACTTCGATTATAATCATTTTAAAGCAATGACTATTTATAAGTAATATCTTCTACATAAAATACGACTAATGTTTGTTAACAGAAATATAAGGAATAATAAATCACTTGATACATACTATGTTTAGATTGTTGTGAAAGGAAGAGAGAATTGAAACTAGAGAGAGATAATAGAATGGGAGAAATCAGAGAGGTGTTTATTCATCCCATCAAGGGACATATATATAGTACATGGTACATCTAGGGTTACATCATAATGGGGTATAAGGCCCGATGGACATCCACATATTATGTTTCATAACACTCCCCTTGGATGTACATCACTAAAGAAAATGTCTCGTTAAAACATTGACTAGAAAAATCCGGTGGGAAAAACACTAGTTAAGGAAAAAAGAGAGTACATAAATCTTCATACACGCATAACAGGTTATCTCATTAAAACCTTTCCATGGAAAACCCAGTGGGACAAAACCATGACTTAGGAAAAAGAGTATAGCGCGTGGTTACTCCCCCTGATAAATTACACAACTTGATATTTAATGAAATAATTCATATCTTCATGGAACTTCACGGCGACGTTGAAATGGAATGTAGTAATCGACAAACTTGGTATCTTCATATAATAGGAATCTTTGATAAGTTCAATATCATATTTCTTTGGAGCTTGCAATCTGGACATAGTCATTTATGACTCTTTGATGTATAACCAACTATGTACCTCGTCATTAAAATTATGAAGATCATAAGAATAGCGTATTAACACTTCTATAGCGCTACCTCGTTAAAAACCTTGCTAGGAAAACCCCATTGTGACAAAAACCTAGTCGAAGGGAAAAAGAGTGTAGCTAACATTATTTCTCAACTGATTATCTTCAGGAGAATCAATCAATTCGATTTTATCTTAAATAGTAATTGATCTTTCTTGTCAATGTACGGATTGACATACTCATTGTAGCATTTCACTACATTATTTTCCAACTATTATGGCGCTTCTGGACCATAAAGTATTTTCACAGGACAAGAAATTTAATCATGTATGATTTCTCATACGCTCAAACTTCAAGTTGAGACAATGAAACCGTGCATTCACACCATATCACATGCATGTTGAATGCTCTCATAGATACACTTGCGTGTAGAGGTTCATATATACTTAATCACAAGTCCTTCAGAAACTCATTCGATAAACCACTGTCATGTGCTGATCATTTATAATATAACCTCCTTCCCAGAGTACTTATCAATCTAGGAGTATGATCTCCTTTTAAACATATATCCTGCAATATATAACAATAATAATCTCGTGCATGCATGTAATACGAACAATGCCCTATAGTGTGTGTGTGTGTGTGTGTGTGTGTGTGTGTGTATTCTAAATTAATGCAATGATGTAATCTTAACTAATATGCAACGATAAAATAACTATATTACATTAATATGATACTCAAATGCAAACTGTATAGTAATTTCACCAATATTCATAATTGGATTAACTTCATGTCAATGCGTGGACTTTAAGTCCATGAGCTCAATCTTAACCATAGATTGTACATCAACAATCAAAATGGATTTTTTTATATAAGATCCATGTTAGGGTCCAATGCGCGCAACTATATTCGGTTCCACGAATTAACATATCAATATAATTTCTTATTGTCAGTACTGCTTAATGATATCTGAATCTGAATATATCTGGTACCAATCTTTTCATATAGGCCATCTATTATCAGCAGATATCTATGCCACTTCGAGACATTCAATTGCATTACTCTTCACGAGTACCAACTGCACATGCTTGCCATTTTCTTATAATAAATGAACCGAATAAGACCCTCACACTATATCATGTGTGATTATTGAAAATTTGGCAAGAATCTCAATGTTCATTACATCTATTATCCATGACTGATGTATAACATATTTGATAAGATAAGTGTAGGGTTACAACCCTTAAACCAAGGACCTGTTATGAGTATTAACCGAAAAGACAATAGTAGAGGAATAACAATTATACCTTATTTGCAGCGGAACAACATATTAATAAGAAGTATAATAAACCCAAAAATATATACAATCTCCACGTACAGAATAAATAATCTCCACGGACAGAATAAATAATTCTCACGGACAGAATAAAGCACCCCAAACGTGATGCCTCCTATGGTATCCACACGGGTACAGAACTGCGACGTATATGCTAGTATAAAGGTACGTGAGACCGTCTCACAACTTCTCTCTATATCTCTCTTATAACCTTTTATAAGACGAATATATTATGAGTCAATACTCTATATTCTATACGTTGGTTCATCATATGAACCTCCTTATATAAGAGATGAGAAGGTAGAATTAGGTTACTTCCATAACTCTAATTACCATAATTAGATTATTAGTATAACTCTAATTACTATAACCCGACAACGCAGTTGGGTCCGTATTAATACTGACCGGATATATTTAATATATCGATATATATTAATAATATCCCGTACACATTGTGTGTGACCCAATGGTCCCACTTAAGACTACCAGACACGTAACTCATTTACATGTCAACCCGACATCGACCTCTAGGAAGGCATATCGGATACATAGACTTAAGCGGGTTAATCCGTAGGACAGTGGACATAACTCCTTCAGTCTCCCACTTGTACATGTCCTTTCACGAACAGTGTGAAGTCTCTTTGCTACTATTGTCTCCAATTGAGAATGAGGTAAGAAGAAGTGTCATCCTCACATGTCTCAATCTTTGACTCGAATCTTTGAGTTGACTTGTTAAAGGAGCAGATAGATGACAATCATCCTATCTGAGCGCGGCCACGCATTTGCACAAGTCACACCCTTTGAGTGGCCAAGAAACAACAAATTCTCTTCAGAAGCAAATCATGTCGGAAGTTAAGAGCCGTATAATGATAAATGAGGAAGAAGAAGTTTCTGCTGAGGAGTACAATTATCTTCGTAGAATAGGATATGAGAACTGATTTGCATCAGCTCTTGTATCTATTTTGAGTAGTTTTTGATACTTTGTTTTACAGAATATGAGCTCCTTGTATATTTTTTTGTTGAATGCAATCACTTACATTTCACCAAAAAAAAAAAAAAAAATTCTCTTCAATAAAGGAAGAGCAAATCCCCTCTTGTCTAACAACATCCTATCACATGATCTATTCATGCCCAATAACCATTCATAGCCCCCTTTCACAACTGACGAGGAATAGTATCAAAGCATACACATCACATGTACAGAATAGTCAAAGACTCAGGTCTAAAGACCGTACAAGTTCATAACTTGCGAAGAATTTTACTGACACTAAGCGAAATCTTAGTAAAATCCTTTTCGGTGGGTCTGTCTAATGCATGTTTCCAACATACACCCGTGTGCCTGGTTTAGTATCTTAATACCTATGACTCAAGGAACTTAGTCATCAACCAACTCACACACTAGTCATTTAAAGGTATTCAAATGTCCCAACACAATACCCTGACTAGAGACAAAATAATTACTTCATCCAAATAGAGTTCCAAGACTAAGTCACGTACTTAGTGATCTATTTCATCAATGTAAATTATTTAAGGACCAAACTTGGTTACATTAACCAACTGACAATATGTCATACATATATCAATTATCGAAATAACTTCCACTAAACCAAACACCTTTAAAAGTACAGAGACCACTCGCCCATGAGACTTATACCGATCATAACCAATATGATCTTTATGTAGAGAAGGTTACGGGACATTTTTGACATGACATAGGTCCACCTCGACGCGGCCACGCGCGGGTTTGGGAAAGCGAATGAATCTCCATATGAGATGGGTCGAATTGAAATTTAAATCGAAGTGGAGTCGCCACCGAACTTTGTGGGAGTTCGGGCCCGTTCGAACCCACTCTATATCTTAGTGGGCCATGCACAAAGTATGGCCCATTCGGATGTCAGAGTTTATTGGGTTCGTCCCTTTGCATTTGATATTGATACCGACATTATCGGATATCGTGTATTGAATGACTCTTGTGTGCCAATGGGTTCGGACATCCGGAAACCATGGTTCTGAGTAAGGGGTGAGGGTACGTGTTGAGAAGTTCACAAAGAACACCCAACCCCGCCCGCACATTAGCGCCCTCTACTAAGATATCGTTTGATTTTGAAATACGTGCGTTAGTAATACGATGAATGATATGCAAGCATTGTTTTGCCTAAACTTGCGAAAATTTTAATGGGTTGCTAAGTCGATTTAATGCATCTAAAATTAACGTCAAAGTTGTTTTAGCATGCGAAGTTTGTTTTAGTATAATAAAACAAATGATGAAAAGAAATCGCTAAAAACATGAACAAACAAGTTAGTAATGGTTTGTAAATCGAATAAGAGATATAGATACGATGATGCATGGTTCTGAAAAGATAGTTCGCGTGATGGATTAAGCACGCGTTGACCGAGGTCATGAAAATATTTGTCGAGACCTAAAATATGTCGAAAAGCCCGCTGTTTTGTTAAGGAAAAAATGTTTGAAAAACTAAAACGATATAGCCTTTTTTTGTTGCGGTTTTCAGGGTGTCACGCGACCCGCGCGAGGAGGGCGCGACTCGCGCAGCCACGCGACTCGCACGAGGCACGCGCGACTCGCGTGGCAGACTGTTCTCGAGATCGTTTTTTCGAAAATCAACAACTTTATTAAATCACGTACAAATATAGTGTAATTTATACTCGACTTAAGTTTTCGATATTCGTTATATTCGATATTCGATTATGGAATCGATATCAAATATTCGGAATGACTTTTAGAAAAGATGTTTTGTAAATTATTTTGAAAATCGAACTAAAAAAAAACAAGGTTAATTCTCTCCGCGTTGAAATCGTCGTATTTTGCTTTTGAGACTATGTGACGATTTTTTAGCATCAACGAGATTGATTTAGTTCTTTTTTGGATACGATATTCGACTATGGAGTCGATATAGTATTTTAAGAAGATTTGTTTTGTATAAAAAATTATATTGTAGTATCGATATTAGAAAAGAAGAACGTGACGATGACCCATAAAAAAAACGGACCGACGACGTAAAAGAAGAAAAAAACGAGAGGAAAAGAGAGAGAAAGTAGAAGACGGGATTTTGATTTACACCCTCAACCTACATGCTTTGTATACTCGGAACCGGGCTCGTCGGAATGTGGCTTAGACACGGGAGCGTCGAGGTAATGTTGGTGAGTTATGGTGGTTTTAAGTTGTATGGGGCGTCGGGTAGAGGTGACCGGATCTCGGGATAAGGCGGCGTGGTCTCGGGTTGTATCATCGGTGTATTCGATGCTATGGACGTGCGTGTGTTATTACTAATGAATGTGTATGAGTTGTAGATGTGTATGAATCGTGAATGTATATTTGTTGTGTGCAAGGGGGTCTATTTATAGTAGAGGTCCCCGATTGAAGCTAGGAAAGGTAGTCCTGCTTGGGCGACAAGAAATACCGGTTAGGATAGGAAAGACATGCAATTTGAGAGGAACGAGGATTCCGTTTCTTGGTGGGAAAGGCATTGAGCCGGCTGAAGAGGAGTACTCGGCCGAGTATCCTTCGTGCTCGGTCGAGTGTTCGGGTAGGATTCCTTCTGGAGATCGAATTATGTCCTTAACAGATTTATTTAATATTTTTTGTAGCTGTTTTTTTGTAGTGTTCGACCTCAAACCGGATTTATGGGGTGACACCGCATATTTTTATGCCTCGAAAAATATCTTTGACCGGGTTTTAACACGGTCGCTAAAAGACGGTTTTGCCCTCGGTGTCGGATTCGACCCAAACTAGTCTTACCTGACTCGAAATGACCCACTGGGCCTGAATTTGAGGTTGGTTTTGTGAGATTTGTACTCTGTAAAAAGTCCAAGCTAAATGCCAATGATTTCGAGCTCATATTCGAGTACGTTAAAGCATGTTTGCGTCCGATCATCATCGGGTGTCCTTTGGAAACTGCTATAGACACCTAATGACCAATGTGGGTGTCTACAGAGCCCCTACTCTGACTGAGGCTTGGACAGGGCGAAAGTCAGAGTAGCTACCAGGTCAATCAAAGATTAAGACCTGGCAGACTTCCGATCGGGTCGTTTATAGTCCATTAGACTTGCGTAAAAATGGCTCGCCAGCCATAAGATAGAAATATACCTGAGCTGATGATGATAACTCCGTGGGAATTTGGACTTGTCGCGTAAGTCCCGGGCGTACCTATATATGGGCCCATCTCGTGAAAAATGCCGCCTTGGGCTTTCCGCTGGGGAGTTAGTCGCACAGCCCTGCTTGAATCGTTCCTGTACATGATTATGCCAAGCTTTGCATGCAACATTTAGGAAAAAAGAATGACTCACGATGGGGAATAGAAATTTTGAAAAAAAATGAAAATCTGACTCTGAAAAGGAAAAGGAATGCTCGGGATGACTTAGCTAGACTCTGAGATAAGGCCTGTATGCTAAATCCTCTGGGATTAGGAATCCTAAAGTAAGGAGGAAAGTCTGGGTTTAATGTTATAAATACCCATCCCTTACTTTTAGTTTTCTCATAATTCCCATAATTCCCTTCCTTCTTAAAGAGAAACAAACCCCGAGAATCTTATTATTATTATTTTAAGAAATTCAACCATGGGAATCGACCGTTTAATTGGAATGCTGCAGGATTGGTCCCGATACTTTGGAGACGCAGATAAAGTTATTCTGAATCAGAATGGTATTACTCAATTTTTCACAATCCGTCAAATGCAAGTGGATCGTCACTTTCTGGATGCTTGCTTGTCCTATTGGGACGATACTTATCACGTTTTTGGCTTCCCTCGAGGCGAAATTTGTCCTATTCCCGAGGAAATTGCTGCCGTAGAAGGATGGAATCCCATACTTCGCCCTGCTATCCCGTTTTCAGATCACGATCCTAGGAGAAAACTACAAGAATTTTTAGGGCTTTCTCACATGGAGGTATCCCGCATGCTGGAAGGAGATATTGTCTCTTTGATTGACCTAGCTGAAAAGTTTATGAATCCACACGATGTCCGGGTCAGGCCGGTCCATAGCCGTAGGGCCTTTGCTTTTTGTATGCTCCAAGTTTATGCCTTCGAAGGTCATATGGATCTGTTATCATGCATGGGCCATGTCCGACTTTTCACTGTGGTTGACCTAATGGAAACGGAGCACAGTCCGGATTGGCTGATTACAGGAGAAATTATCCAAGGTTTGGATAATCGTAAGAGGGATCCGTCGACCCGGTTGACTGGGAGTATCCGTCTTCTACATGTATATTGCCTCGGATTTTTTTATGATTTCCTGATTTCTCAAATTTTCCGATTTTTCGCGGTTTTCTCGATTTTTCGGTTTTTTTTACGGTTTCCGGCTCCGGTGGGCACTCAATCGTATTTTTTGTTTCTTTTTCAGCTCTGGCTATTTGAGAGACTATCAATCGTGGATCCTCCCCTTGACGTGAGCCGATATCGCCCCAATCAAGTGATGACGATGAGACGGACCATTGACTTTTCTCGCCATAATACTCATAAATATTGGGACAAAGTGCTGTCTTTCCATGGACACCCATTGATCCGATGGACCGTGTCGTGGTGGCCCATTTATGTTCGGACCGGTTTGGAATCGAGAGATAGGGCACGATATCAGGTGATCCTATCTTTTAGGCAGACAATTCACCTTTACCCCGATCGCATACTTAGGCAATATGGTCGGGCCCAAAGAATCCCGGGAATTGAGGCGGTCGTGAGCGAATCTACTCAGCTGACGGATGTGATGTGTGACACCTGGATGCAACGTTGGTACACCCAGGCTACTTGGTCTGTTCCTAAGACTCTTCACTCAATCTGGGTATCGAATTCTTATGTGAAATGGATGAAGGCGGATTCTGCTAAAACCCGAGCTGCCCTGAAGACTGATGAGGCTTTCGACCTGCTGCGACGAGAGCAAGCTAAAGATAATAGAAGTTTCTTTGACGAGGGTGATACTCCGGCTACTTTGGTTCGGCTGATGTATGGCCAGAAAGGAAAGACTAGGACTCAAGCTGAAGGGCCCAGTACTAAAGGTGCACGGGGGAAAGTGAGCCCCCAGACAGACTTGGAAAGAAGACTCGGCCCAAGACTGGCGGTTCAGGACCGACTTGGTCCTCGAGACAGACTACCCGAGCACGTACGGGCTCGGTTTGGACCAGTGACAATGGCAGAAGACCCGCTGTCGAAGAAACGGGTTTGAGCTAAAGAGGTTCCACTTGTGATCCCGGAAGGTTCGCCCCCGCCCCGTCGACATCGGGCTCCGCGTGACCCAAAAGACAAGGGGAATAGCAAAATGCATGAGCACTAGTCTCCTAAATTTTATTATTTAAGTACTACTACTATTTTTGTGGTGCGATTTTTTTTTTTTGTGATGTATTTTTTGAAACTTCCGAGTTTATCGGTTTTTAACAAAAGACATATTAATGAATACCGTTTCCATCTTTTCCTTATTGCAGTGGTTGTACCCTTTTGAGGGGTTGCCTACGTATCCACGATTAGTGGAATTAAACCAAACGTAGTTCAAACATCAATTTTTTACAATTTTCGAAATATATCAAGACTATTAGTTCGAGATGTTCGACAGTAGGATGAATAATCCTAACTTATTGACTTGCTTATAATTTTTGAAAATTTATAAAAAGACAAATTTTTATATACTTTTAGCAAATGACATTGAGATAAGGTTTAGGGATAGTAGCGTTTCAACTGGTCCAAGTTGGTCGGGTTGACAAATTCATTCCCGTCCAAGTCTATCAGCATCACCGCTCCTCCTGATAGGACCTTCTTTACTAAATACGGCCCAACCCAATTAGGTTTGAATTTTCCTCTTGGGTAGACCGGTAGTAATGCGCGGACCGATTTTAGAACTAGATCCTCTTCTTTGGTATTTCTGGGCCTAACTCTTTTGTTGAAGGCCCGCTGGATCCTCTTTTGATATATTTGGATATTGTTGAGGGCCCGGGATCGCCGTTCGTCTAAAAGAACTAGCGAATCGTATCGGGTTTGCACCCAATCTACTTCCGGCACTTGGCTCTCAAGTAGGATCCTGAGAGACGGCACTTCTAGCTCGACTGGGTGTACCGCTTCCATTCCATAAGTTAAATAATATGGAGTTGCTCCCGTTGCGGTGCGAAATGACGTCCAGTATCCCCATAGGGCAAAGGGTATTTTATCTGGCCAATCTCGGTAATTCTCAACCATCTTTTTGAGTATGGTGACAATTGTTTTATTGGCTGCCTCTACCGTTCCATTTGTTTGGGGACAGTAAGGCGAAGATGTATGCCTTTGGATTTTATATTTTTCCAGCAAAGTAGCGGTTTCATCTTGGAAATGGGTCCCGTGATCACTGATGAACTCGTGCAGGATCCCGTATCGACATATAATCTTGTTTTGGATAAATTTAGCAACGTGCTTGGCATTCAAGATCCGATATGACTCGGCTTCAACCCATTTAGTGAAATAGTCGATAGCCACCAAGATGAAACAGTGACCTCTTGTCCAGGAAGGGTTCACCTTTCCAATTATGTTAATCCCCCACGTCAAAAATGGCCATGGTGATGTCATGGTGTATAGTAAGGATGATGGCATATGTTGTACTTTGGCAAAGATCTGACAGTTATGGCAGTGTTTGACGTATAACTGACAGTCATTTTCCACGGTGTTCCAATAGTACCCGAGTCTCATGATTTTTCGGGCTAGCATATGGGCGTTCATATGCGGACCATTTTCACCGTCGTGCACCTCGGACATAACCTTCTCGGCTTTTATTTTATCGATACATAAGAGGAGAGCCCCATGTGCCGTCTTTTTGTATAACTGTCCGTCGTCTGTACGAACAAATTGGGTTGCCAATCTTCGTAAGGCTTTCTTGGCCCGGTTTTCAGTTCCCGGAGGATATTCTCCCGATGTCAAGTAAGTTAGGACATCTTGATACCAAGGTTCCGGATTGGTTATTTCTATGTCTTGGATGGCGTGGATATAGGCCGGCTCGGACCGTCATTCAACGCAGATCGGCATGCTGGTTAGGTGCTCCGGGATGTTTAGTAAGGATGTCAATTTGGAAAGTGCATCTGCAAATTGATTTTCCTCCTGGGGTAGATAGATATATTCTACCTTTTGGAATTGTTTTTCGAGAACCCTTACTCATGCTTGGTAAGCCACGAGATTGGCGTTCCGATTTTTCCATTTTTGGAAAGTTTGGTTGATGACTAGAGATGAGTCACCGTGGACCCGGAGGTTTGTTACTCCTAAATCAGCGGCGGCTTGTAACCCGTGAATGCATGCTTCGTACTCAGCTACGTTGTTAGTCACATCAAAGTCCAATTTAATGGATAATAGTGTATGTTCTCCTTTCGGTGATATCAACAGAATGCCGACTCCAAATCCTCGGAAGTTGGACGCCCCATCAAAATACAAATCCCATGTCTCGGTGTCAGTATGGAATATGTCTTCATCTGGGAAGGCCCAAGTATCGGTGTGCCCCTCTTCAGATACCGGATTATCGGCGAGGAACTCGGCTACTACCCGGCCTTTGATGGCTTTCAATGGTACGAATTTGAGGTCGAACTCGGCTAGCATTAAAGTCCATCTGGACATCCTACCGTTAAGGATGGGTTTCTTGAATAGGTACTTGATGGGATCCATTTTGGATAAAACATGTACCTCGTGACTAAGCATATACTGTCGGAGCTTTTTAGTGGCCTAAACCAATGCTAAGCACGTTTTCTCGAGCATTCGTATTCCAGGAACTTTTTACTGATGTAGTAAATAGCCCGTTCTTCTGAATCGACTGTCTGGGCCAGCATAGCCCCCATGGCCGTCTCAGTCGTTATTAGGTATAACGACAAAGGTAAACCGGGTTGAGGTGACATCAATACCGGCGGTGCAGACAGAATCTCCTTGATTTTATCGAAAGCAATCTGACATTTATCGTCCCATAGTGTTCGTTCTTCTATCTTCAGTTTCTCGAAAATGGGTTCACATACCATGGTTAGCTTTGAAATAAATCGACTGATGTATTGGACTTTCCCGAGAAACCCCCTTTTTTCTTTTTCGGTTTTGGGTGGCTGCATCTCGGTGATGGCCTTGATTTTGGCTGGGTCGACCTCAATGCCGCATTGGCTAACGATATGGCCCATTAATTTGCCTGATGTTACCCCGAAGCTGCATTTTTGAGGGTTTAGCCTCATGTTGTACTTGCGTAGTCGGGTAAAGAATTTTCTTAGGGCCGCGACGTGCCCGCTTCGGTCTTTGGACTTGACGATCATGTCGTTCACATAAACCTCCACTTCCCTATGCATCATGTCATGTAATAAAGTTGTGGCAGTTCGTTGATAAGTGGCCCCGGCATTGATTAGCCCAAATGGCATAACGGTGTAACAGTATGTACCCCAAGGTGTGATGAAGGTGGTCTTACTCATGTCTTCTTCTGCCATTTTGATCTGATTGTATCCGGCATACCCGTGCATGAATGATAAAAGGGCATGATCGGCCGTGTTATCCACCAGTATGTCGATATGTGGCAACGGAAAATCGTCTTTTGGGCTAGCCTTGTTAAGGTCCCGGAAGTCTACGCATACCCGCACCTTGCCGTCCTTCTTGGGTACCGGCAAGATGTTTGCAACCTAGTTTGGATATTCAGACACTTGTATAAAGCCTGCTTTGAATTGCTTGTTGATTTCTTCTTTGACTTTGAGAGACCATTCGGGCCTCATTCTTTGGAGATTTTGTTTTACCGGCATTAAATCTGATTTGCGTTAAATCTGATTTGTTTTACCACGAGAACGACCATACCCAATTCTGTTTTCGAAAAATACCTCCTCTTTTCAAAACGACCTTTTGAATAACGATACTCCGTTCAAACCGTAATTTTCCAAAAAAAGGAAAACATTTTTATATGTCGTTATCATGGCAAATTTTACACCCACTATTTTCAAAATTTTTGGTGCCGTCACTTTGGCCAAAGTAAAACCCGTCAACAATGAATGCCGTTAATACCACCTAGACTCCCGATCAATGGGATCAAGGTAACTCAAAGGGTTACATTTTATTTCAAAAAAAAAAAATTTACACACATACCGTTAACACAACGCAAAGCTTCAATTAATGAAGTCAAGGAACCTGAAACGGTCACACTCACAAAACATCATTTTCAGAACACCATCACCAGACATCACGCTCTATCACGAGCACCACATAACATTTTCGCTTTTCCTATCGTCGGATTCCCAACGCACACATATAGCAACACGCTTTCACGTCACAAGCGATGTTGCCACGCCATCGTCACCCCATTTTTACAAATCGTCTTTAAAAAAAAAATCCTTTGCAAAGCTCGATCGTTTTCAAATAAAACATATATCAAAATTCTTTGATCCTGATCCAGGATCGCGATCAACTTCTTACGTCGTATAACTGTTTGATTAAATATCTGTGTTAGTTACTAGGGTCGCCTCTGCTCGAGATCTTACATTTTGGGTCGTCTCATCCCAAGAAGTCCTCTTTAAACCTCATCTTTGAGGATTATGTCAGATCGTCTCGTTACAGAGACATAAAATCATTAGGCGTTTCGCCGAATACACCAAGAGTCTAAAGCACTCGAGCCCCTAAGCCAATACCCGCACACGCACGCGAGTCAAGGGCCTCATTTTCGTGTTGCTCAGACGCAAGCATTCCTTGAGTCCTTAAACTGTCCGGTAGACCCGAATTCATGTTCCTATTCTTGTTCCGCTAGACCTAGGGATGGCACCGAGTGGCAACGAAAGTAGCATCGACCAGCTCAATGCCTTGATGAACGTGGTCCATGGAATACTGAGGATAGTATCGTCAATTTTCTCCTCCGTCGAAGATGTCAGACGCCGCTTTGAGGCCCTCGAGGGCCCCGAGAGGAAACCCCAGGGGGGCCCGTAAGTCGGGAGCTGGTACTCAGTGGGGACATGTATGTCGAATATAGCAGGCTCGCGCACCCTGTCGAACCTGCAGGCCTTCGTCGCCCCTTTAGACAATTCACCGAATTAGGAGAGTTCTATGCCGAAGCCCTCAGAAAATTGCAAGAGGCCTGGCTTTTATGGCCAATAGTACTTACCCCAGACCCACCTGTAGAAAAAAGAGGAGCGACCTGGAACCCAAACGCTTACTACCTATACCATCAAGGTCGGGGGCATGAGACCCAAGTGTGCATGGAACTCAAGCCTGAAGTACAAGACCTGATTGACAAAGGAATCTATGTACCTGTAGGGTGTCTTCGAAGGAGGGCTGGCTCCAGGTACCAAGCCCATCAAGAGGGCGACCCCCGTGAGTACCGAGATTCCAAGCAGCGAAGGTTCTTCTAAACGCCCGCACAACCAGTCTTAGTAAGAGTTTGGTTCACCTTAGGGCCTAGACTAAATAGTAATAATAATGCCTTTTCTGTATCGAGTCTAGGGAGGCGTAAGGGACATGTCCTCCACCCCCCCAAAATGAACTTAATCACGGGCATCTAGCCCGTCTACTATTTATCAATAAAACAACTCTTTTTATTTTACAAGCATGCCTCGACAATCGCTTGACTTCTTTCAACAACTTACTTTAACGCTTAAAGACTCGACACTGTGCCATTTATCAATAACAATTGACTAAAACGCAAGAGCTACAACAAACGACCCTCTTAACTTCACCCTAAAAAGAGATCGGGAACAACAGCCCTAGGTTCAACCCATCACTGACCCTCCTAACCAAATGACAATAAGCTAGCAACAAACGAATTTCCATCAAACTAGACTTCCCCAACGCAGCCGTATCCGAAGCCTGCCTAATTGGTCTAAAGGCATCCATATCTCTAGGAGTTAAAAACCTTAGAGTACACGGAATTCATCGTTAGTACTCAACCAAGCCACGGGAACCTGGAAGGTTTATAGCGAAAGCCTAACCTCATACCAAACCAAAGTGGAAACAATATCCCGGGAATTCACCGAAATCGACTTCATACACATACCCCACGAAGAAAACCAATTCGCTGACGCGTTATCCAAACTAGTCTCACTAATAAACATGCCCGATCACCTTTTCTCTATGCCTATCTGTGTAGAGAGAAGCGAACAACTAGCCCACATCCATAACCTCAAAACCGACGATACCCCCGTGGAACCTTGGTACAAAGTGTGGACATGACATAGGTCCACCCCGACGCGGCCACCCGCGAGTTTGGGGAGGCGAATGAATCTCGTGTGAGATAGATCTCGAATTGAAATTTAAATCGAAGTTGGAGTCGCCACCAAACTTTGTGGGAGTTCGGGCCCGTTCGAACACACTCTATGTCGTAGTGGACCGTGCACAAAGTACGGCCCATTTGGATTTTAGAGTTTATCGGGTTCGTCCCTTTGCATTGCGATACCGATTTCGACATTATCGGAAATCGGGTATTGAATGACTCTCAGTATGCCAATGGTTTTGGACATCCAGAAACAACGGTTCTGAGTAAAGGGTGAGGGTACGTGTTGGGAAGTTCACAAAGAACACCCAACCCCGCCCGCACTTAGCGGCCTTTACTAAGATATCGTTCGTTTTTGGTGTACGCGTGTTAGTTTGACGGTTGAATGATATGCAAACAATGTTTTGAAATAAACATGTGAATTATGTTTGATCTATGTCGTTTAATGCATCTAAACTAACATCGAATTTGTTTTAGAATGTGAGATTCGTTGGAACAAACGAGTTAGTAACGATATAGCGGTTTGTAAAAAGATTAGAATGACACAAAAGATATGATGCGAGGTTTTGAAAAGATTAGGACACGTGTTGATCGAAGTCGTTAAAAAGGTTTTATCGAAGCTCAAAATATGTTGAAGGCCCACGGATTGGTCGTGATAGAGACCACTCGATCGAGTCATTGAGGGACTCGATCGAGTGCCTCTTGAAAAACCCTCCAGCTTCGATTTTGAGGTGCCACTCGATCGAGTCAAACATGACACTCGATCGAGTGGTCCTCGAAAAAAGTGTTCTGCCTCTGATTTGGGGTGCCACTCGACCGAGTGGCTATGGCACTCGATCGAATGCCTCTTGTTCGAGGGGTGATCGATTCGCAGTTTCGGAATTGCTTTGATTTTTTGAAAACCGATAATTTCGTTAAGTCGTGTAAAAATATGTCACAACTTACACCCGCCTTAAAATTTTCAAAACTCGTAAATATTTGATATTTGACTACGAAATCAATATCCAATATTTAGAACGAATTTTAGAAAAAGATGTTTTTAGAAATTGTTTTGAATCGAAATAAATTCCTCCGCGTTGTAATGTCGTATTAGTCTTTTTAGGACTATGTTACGATTACTTCGGCATTAACGAGAAAAGCTTTTGAAAACGTGTTGTTTGATTGATTCCTTTAGATCCGATATTCGACTATAGAGTCGGTATCGAATCCTTAGGGACGACTCGTTATTGCTAATTGTGATAGTAATAATAATTATATTAGAAACGAAAATGACGATGACATACGACGGACGAGAGAATAAGAAAGGAAAAAAAAACGTGAGAAGGGAAGAGAAGAAGAGAGAAATCGGGATTTGAAACAACCTCAACCTACATGCTAATTTCGGTCTCGATTAGGAACTCGTAGTAACGGCGCTTGCTTAGGAGTAACAAGAATATAGGAGGAATTAAGGTGTTGTATTTTTGTATGGCTTTGCCTAAAATTGCTAGAGATTCAGGTTGTAACTTGACGTCGGGAATTATGGATGTTGGATGTGTGAGTTATGAATAATTGATGTGTGTGATTGATGTCGAAGGTGGGGGTATTTATAGGATGAAACACCTCCACTCAGGATAGGAGATACCCGGCATTTGGATAGGAAAAGGATTACTTACAAAGGAAGAAAGCAACGGTTGGGGTGAAGTGGGATTCCGTCCAAGGATCCGGTTTTCAGCTGGAACAAGGGTCACTTGATCGAGTAGTGCACAACACTTGATCGAGTGCCCGGTCTGATGCAGGATTTGGCATTTTTTGAGAGCTCACTCGACCGAGTGGCCGATCCACTCGATCGAGTGGGTCTAAGGCGGGTAGGATTCTCATTTAGAGATCGATTTTTAACTTTAAGGGAGAGTTTTGGTCGCTTACTTCTTCTTCATGGATGATTTTTGTGAGGAATCGGATTTCCAATTGGATTCTCAAATGTCGCGTGACAGATTTTCTGTCACGGAAATGTCTTTGACCGGGGTTTGACCCGGTCGCTAAAAGACGGTTTTGCTCTTTGGTCTCGGTTTTGACTCAAATTAGTCTCATTTGACTGGAAACGACTCACTAGGCTTGAATTTGAGGTCGATTTTGTGGGATTTGTACTCCGCTAAAAGCTCGCGCCAATTACTATTGATTCTGAGTCCAAAATCGCGCGTATTAAGTCATGTTTATGTCCGATCATCATCGGGTGTTCTTTGGAAACTGCTATAGACACCTGGCGGTCAAAATGTGGGTGTGTACATAGCCCTCACTCTGATTGAGGCTTGGACAAGCGAAAGTCAGAGTAGCTACCAGGCCAATCGAGGATTAAGACCTGGCAGACTTCCGATCGCGTCGTTTATAGTCCATTAGACTTGCGTAAGAGGGTCCGCCAGCCATAAGATGGAAATCATACCTGAGAGGATGCTAAAAACTCCATGGGAACTTGCCTAAGAAGACCTAGGTGTGGCCCGTTTGCGGACATATCCCATCTTGGAGCTGCGCGGGAGCTTGCCTAAGAAGCTGCGGGTCTGTCCGTTTGCAGACACATCCCGTGTTTTCTGCTGGGGAGTTTTAATGAGTTGCATAAACTTGCTTCCGATGTCTTGGGTGTACCTGTATGCTGACACATAGCAATTCGTATGTAACATTTAGGCGAAACACCGACTCACGCTGGGGAAGTAAAAAAATTTGATTTTTTGAGAAAAAATGAAAATTTGTACAAATGTTGATTTTTTGAAAAAAAATGTTGAAAATTTCGAAATTTTTGAAAATGGAAATGCTCGGGACGACTTGATTCTTGAGAAGGATTCCTGAAGCCTTTTGGGTTGAGCTCACGCTTACGCAAACTAGGAGACATGATGAGAAGCCCTATTCCTAAGGCAATTAGGAAGGGATTTTCTATTATAAATAGAGGGTTTCTTGCTTTTAATTTTCATATCTCAACCCAAATCTTTCTTTTCTTTTCTCAAAATCCTTTACACTTTTAAGAAAAAGCTCTTGCTATGGGTATCGAACATTTAACCGCAATGCTTCAGACATGGTCTTAGTACTTCCGAGATGAAGACAAAGTTCAACTGACTCAGATGGGAATCTCTGCTTTATTCCCGCTCCAACGACTTAGGGTAGATTCACACTTTCTGGATGATTGCCTATCCTTTTGGGATAATACCCACCATGTTTTGGCATTTCCTCGAGGAGAAATATGTCCTCTTCCCGAAGAGATTGCAGCTATCGGCGGTTGTTGCCCTAACGCTCGTCCTGGAATTCCCCCGTTTTATCCTGGCCCAAGGAGAAGATTAAGGGACTTTCTTGGTTTGTCACATGCTGAGACGGACCGTATGGTGAAGGGAGATTCTGTTTCCTTATTCGACCTAGCCGATAAATTCATGAATTCTGGCGGCGTAAGAGTTACCCCCACCCATAGGTGTACGGCTTTTGCTTTTTGCATGCTACACCGATATGTCTTCCTAGGAAAAATGGATGCTGACTCGGGCTTGGATCAAATTAGGCTGATAGGCATAGTTGATCAGATGGAGACGGGTCACAGCCCAGCTTGGCTGACAACTGGGGAGATCATTAAGGGCCTTGACGCTAGAAGACTTGACCTGGATCGACAATTGACGCGAAGTACCCGTCTTTTGCAGGTATTATCTTGCGCTTTTTTTTCTTTCTTTTTTTTGTGAATTTTGACGTACAGGGGCCACTCGATCGAGTGACCTAGGAAAAACCCGTCTGCCTATTTTCAGTTAGCCCACTCGATCGAGTCAGTTGTGACAGCGGTACCTGATTTTGCTTAGGAAAATTTTGCATTTTTTTTAGATCTGGTTATCCGAGTGCTTATCGATCATAGAGCCCCCGGTGAGTATTTCCAAATATCGTAGCTGCCAGATTAGCTCAAGGAAACGGCGAATAAGCTCGAGCCATCACATAAACCGAACTTACTGGGACGAAGAATTAAAATTCCATGGTGGGCCTTTGATTAGATGGACCGTTATTTGGTGGTCTCTCTCGAAATTGACGGGGCTAGCTAAGAGAGACAAGGCCCGCTATTTGGTGATCCTGTCCTTGGATTGGACCGTCCATATCTACCCGGACCACATTCTGAGGCAGTTCGGTTCGTTTCAGCAGATCCCTGAGACTGAAGCAATCATTTGCATTTCGCTCCAATTGACGGACGCTATGTGTGACACGTGGCTACAACGCTGGTTTACCCGTGCCATATGGACTATACCCCGTCCTTGCCAAACCTTTTGGGTTTTGGAGTCATATCAAAAATGGACTTCCGAGGAATCTGACGAGACCCGTAAAGCTTTGAAGACTGACGAGGCTTTTGACTTGGTTCGTCGGGAGACGCTGAAAGATAATAGGGGATTCTTTGATGAAGGAGAAACTATCGCTACCCTTGTCCGAATGGAGTCGGATTCTAAATCAAAAACTAAGACTCGAGCTAAAGAGACCGGTGCTAGTGACTCACGGGAACGGCTGAGCCCCCAGACTGATTTGGAGAAAAGACTTGGGCCGAAACTGGCGGCCCAAGACCGATTGGGTCCACGTGAACGATTGCCAGAAAGGGTGCGAGCCCGACTTGATCCGACTGAGGTGACTGAGGACTCGAGTTCGAAGAAACGAGTCCGGGCTAAGGAGGTTCCCGTGGTGATTCGGGAGCGCTCACCTCCACGTCGTCGCCAATGACGGAAAAAGAGGCTAAAGACAAGGGAAAGGGCAAGATGCCCTAGATGCCGAGCCCCTAGTTTTTATTATTTAAGTATTATTACTATTTATTTTAGTGTCGTGTGTTTTTTTTTTTGAATTTTTTTTGCAATTTGTAATTTTCCGAGTTTATCGGATTTTTTTTGAAATAAATAAAGGAAGTTTATTATTTAAACCGTTCATGTTTTTTTCTAGATTGCAGTGGTTCTGCCCTTTTGAGAGGCTGCCTACGTATCCACAATTAATGGAATCAAACCAAACGTAGTTCAGATTTTTTTTTTTATAGATTTGCAATCTTGAAATACACCAAGACTATGGTTCAAGATGTTTACAACAGTAGAATAAATAATTCTAGCTTTTGACTTGCTTTAGAAAGTTTATTTTAAGAAATGATTTTAATAAACTCTTTGCAAATGACATTGAGAAAGAGCTTAAGGGTAGTAACACTTTAGCTGGTCCATGTTGGTTGGGTTGACAAACTCGTTCCCGTCCAGGTCCGTCAGCATCACAGCTCCGCCTGATAGAATCTTTTTCACCAGATATGGCCCGGCCCAATTGGGTTTGAATTTTCCCCTTGGGTCTACTGGTAATAAGGCTTGAACAGACTTGAGAACCAAATCCCCTTCTTTAATGTTTCTGGGCCTCACCCTTTTGTTGAAGGCCCGTTGAATCCTCTTTTGGTATATCTGTATGTTATTGAGGGCACGAGATCGTCGTTCGTCTAACAGGACTAGCGAGTCATACCGTGCTCGAACCCAATCAGCTTCGGGTACTTGACTTTCTAGTAGAATATGGAGAGACGACACTTCCAACTCGACCGGCTGGATTGCTTCCATTCCGTATGTTAGGTAATATGGTGTTGCGTCGGTTGCTGTACGGATTGACGTTCGATATCCCCATAGTGCAAAGGGTATTTTATCGGGCCAGTCCCGGTAATTGTCGGGCATCTTATTGAGTATGGTGACAATCGTCTTATTAGACGCTTCTACCGCTCCATTTGTTTGGGGTCGGTAAGGAGAAGATGTATGCCTTTGAATCTTATACTTAATTAGCAGGGCCGCTGTCTCGGCTTAAAAATGGGTCCCGTGGTCACTGATAAATTCGTGCGGGATCCCGTACCGGCGTATTATCTTATTTTGGATAAACTTGTCGACATGCTTGGCGTTATGAATACGATAAGACTCAGCTTCGACCCATTTGGTGAAATAGTCGATAGCTACCAAAATGAAGCAGTGTCCACCGGTTCCCGAAGGATTTATCTTCCCGATTATGTCGATTCCCCATGTCGAAAATGGCCAAGGCGACGTCATGGTATATAACAGGGATGGCGGCATATGTTGTATATTGGCGAAGATTTGACAGTTATGACAATGCTTGACATATAGCTGGCAGTCGGTTTCCATGCTATTCTAGTAATATCCGAGCCTCATGATTTTGCGGACTAGCATCTGGGCATTCATGTGTGGGCTGCACTCACCATCGTGTACTTTGGTGATAACCTTTTCAGGTTTAGTTTTATCGATACATAGGAGAAGAGCCCCCTGTGCTGTCTTTTTGTATAGCTATCCGTCGTCGGTGCAGACAAACTGGGTTGCCAGCCTTCGTAAGGCTTTCTTGGCTCGACTGTCGGCTCCGGGTTGATATTCCCCAGTTGTTAAGTATGATAGAACAGCTTGATACCATGACTCAGGATCAGGTATGTCAATGTCTTCAATGTTGTGGACGTACGCTGGCTCAGACCGTCTTTCGACACAAATTGGCATACTAGTCACGTGATTGGGAATATTTAATAAAGATGCCATTTTTGAGAGTGCATCTGCGAACTGATTTTCTTCCAGAGGTAAGTATATATACTTTACCTTTTGAAACTGTTTCTCGAAATCGCTTACTCGTACATGGTAGGCCACGAGATTAGCATTCCAAGTTTTCCATTTTTGGAGCGCTTGATTAATGACCAGAGACGAATCACCGTGTACTCGGAGGTTTGTGACCCCTAAGCCGGCGGCGGCCTATAGCCCGTGGATGCATGCTTCGTACTCAGCGGCATTATTAGTAACGTCAAAGTCTAATTTGATGGAAACGGGAGTATGTTCCCCTTTTGGTGAGATTTGAAGAATCCCGACTCCGAATCCTCGGAAATTAGTTGCCCCGTCGAAGTATAAGTCCCATGTTTTGGTATCGGTATGGAAAATATCTTCATCTGGGAAGGACCAAATGTCGGTGTGTCCTTCTTCAATCACGGGACTGTCGGCGAGAAACTCGGCTACTACCCGGCCTTTAATGGCTTTTAATGGTACGAACTTTAGGTCGAATTCTGCCAACATTAGGGTCCATCTTGACATTTTGCCATTGAGGATGGGCTTTTTGAAGAGGTACTTGATTGGATCCATTTTAGACAGCATCTGCACCTTGTAGCTGAGCATATAATGTCGAAGCTTCTTAGTGGCCCAGACCAGAGCTAAGCATGTCTTTTCGAGCAGGTGTATTTGCATTCATACTCTAAAAACTTCTTCCTGATGTAGTAGATAGCTCGTTCTTCGGAGTTGACCGTCTGAGCTAACATAGCCCCCATGGTTGTCTCGGTCGTTGTTAAGTATAACAACAAAAGCAAACCGGGTTGAGGCGGCATCAAAACTGGTGGTGCAGATAAGATTTCCTTGATTCTCTCGAAGGCCACTTGACATTTATCGTCCCACAGTACTCGTTCTCCTATCTTCAGTTTTTTGAAAATGGGTTTACACACCATGGTTAACTTTGAAATGAATCTGCTGATGTACTGGACCTTCCCGAGAAATTCCCTTATTTCTTTTTTGGTTTTAGGAGGTTGCATCTCGGTAATGACTTTGATTTTAGCTGGATCGACTTCGATACCACGTTCGCTAACGATATAACCTAGTAATTTGCCAGAGGTTACACCGAAACTGCACTTTTGAGAGTTTAACCTCATATTGTACTTATGTAATCGGGTGAAGAATTTTCTCAGGGCGGTGATGTGACTGTCCCTGTTTTTAGACTTGACGATCATATCCTCCACGTAAACTTCCACTTTTTTATGCATCATGTCATGTAATAAAGTTGTGGCGGTTCGTTGATATGTGGCACCGACGTTTATAAGACCGAATGGCATGACGGTATAACAGTAAGTACCCCAAGGTGTAATGAATGTGGTCTTACTCATATCTTCTTCTGCCATTTTTATCTGGTTATACCCGGCATACCCATTCATAAATGATAGAAGGGCATGATCAGCTGTGTTATCCACCAGTATATCGATGTGTGGTAATGAGAAATCGTTTTTCGGGCTCGCCTTGTTAAGATCCCGAAAATCTACACAGACACGCACCTTACCGTCCTTTTTAGGAACCGACACGATGTTTGCAACCCAGTCCAAATATTCGGACACTCGTATGAAGCTAGCTTTGAATTGTTTGTCGACTTCCTCCTTGACCTTAAGGGACCATTCGGGCCTCATGCGGCGGAGCTTCTGCTTAACCGGCTTGAATCCTTCTTTGATCGGTATATGATGTTCGGCTATTTCCCGGTCTATCCCCGGCATGTCCTTGTACGACCATGCGAAGACGTCTTAGAATTCTTGAAGGAGGTTCATGAATTGCTGTTTATCCTCGGGATCTAAGGATAACCCTATCTTAAGTATGTGAGGTTCTAAGGTTGTTCCCACATTAATGGACTCGGTTTATTCGATTACCGGGTTCCGGGACTCCCTTTGCTCTAATTGTTCGATCAGATGTGGAGGCAGGGGTACCTGTTCGTCGGGTTTCTCAATGTCATTGCACAAAACATTTTTGAAATTAAAAGTATTTTGAAAATGAGACAAGTCGTAAGCAGAACGGTTGTTATTATTGATTGAGAATTTAGAAAATAGCTCGAAAAGAGCTGCCATCTGATCATTGGTCAGTGGCGGGATAGGTAAGGCGCTCGGGACAGACTCTGAAACACCATGAATAACTAAAGGGAGAGGGGTTGTTACAGGAGGGACTCTAGCACTGGACTCACTAGACTCGATCTCAGACTCCAACTCGGGCATTTCTCCTTCTCCAGTGATCAGCTTGTAAGTCCTTCCATGACTCTCAGTCCATTTGACAGTCTTCCTCCAGGCTCTCTTTCCCGTCTCGGATCCTACGTCCGAGATTAGCTTCGTCGGGTCAAACCTATTGCTGCGAAGAATGAGGTTGACCAGGTCTTCCTTTGGTGTTGGGTCGCGATTTCCTCCCCAAAAAGTAGCCCTAGAACGGGCTCAGCTTTGTTAGGATCTTCTGACTGGACGAGGGCGAAGACATCGTTCGGGATGTAGTTACAGTCCTGGGCCAAGTAGGTCCCAGGGTGTGTAGCATTGGGTTGGTACAGACCAACCTGGACAGCCCCGAATACCGGTGTGACGAAGTAGTCGGTTAATCGTGGGCTATAAGGGCTCAAGTAGATGCCCTTAATGATGTGCAGGCTTTTTCAATTCCTGTTCGGACGACATTATCCTGAGTTATAGCATAACCAAGGCCCAAGTGAGAGTCTTCATTTTTAAGAACCTGAATAATCTTCCCTGCTGGAAGATTGGGTCGGATGTAGCCCCCGACAGATACCCTAGATTTTGTAGCATCGCGTCGATGCTAGTTGTGAAATAGGGCCGGAAGAGGTACTCGTCTTCAATCATTCCTATGAAATCGAATCCCCAGAGATCGGTGTGGCCCGAGGTGTTACAGTTGGCTACCGTCATAGGGATTGCCTCCAAAGTGATGATGCTATCGTGTAGAGGCAGCTTGATTTTCCGGTGCAGGGTAGAGGATACCGCCTTGATGTGGATCCATGGTCTCCCTAGGAGCAGGTTGAAGGAAGAGGTGACATCAATCACCTGAAATTCCATCTCTTTTTCTACAGGGCCGGTTATGATGGTTAGTTTCACGTCCCCAGCTACCTATCTTGGGCTTCCGTCGAAAGCCTGGATGGTCTGAGCTGTTGGAATGTAGTCGGCCTCGGTAATGCCGAGGACTTTGGCGGTCCTCAAAGGGAGGACGTTGACTGCGGACCCGTCGTCAATTAGGGTCATCGAGAGGTATTTTCCACGGCAAATCACCGTGATATAGAGGGCCATGTTGTGGGTAGGCCCGAATGATGGTAGATCGGCTTTGGAGAAGGTGATTAGTGGGCCTTCTTCCTTAGCTTTGCCCTTTAGGTGAGGTAGGACCGTGGCTACGATTTCAGCTGGAGTAGCCGAGGAGTCGATCTTGACTTGATCGAGGGCCTTAGTGAGTGCCTCTCGATTTTCCTGTGAGCTAACTAAAAGTTGCCATATAGAGAGGTCAACTCGAGTTTTCTTTAGCTGCTTCACGAGAGTCTTTTCGGTGGTCGGCTCTTCCAAGACGGCCTCCACCCTAACCGGTTTAGTGGCAGTAGGGGCGTCCCTAAGGTGGTTGCTGGCTAAGGCCTTGGACTTAACCTTCTGGATTTCCTCGGGAGTGATGGGGACAGCTTCCCCATTGGTGAGTAGCTAAAGGATTGTCCTTATTACTGGGCTTGCCTTCGGGTAAGGGGATCTTACCATTTTTTATCAGATCCTGGATTAAATGCTTGAGCTTCCAACATTTCTCGGTGTCGTGCCCATTGCCCCAATGGTATTGGCAATAGGCCTGGATGTCGTAGGCCTTGGAGCAACGCTCGACCGGGACTTCGGGCGTTGTTGGGCCTATCGGTTGGATCAGGACTTTTGACGATAGCCTTTGTAAGGCATGTGTATAGGTAGTACCTATATCGGTGAATACCCGGGGTGTGGTATTCCTTTTGGACGGGGTATCAAGTAGATTGACCTCGTCGAAGATGCTGCGAGTGGCAGCTGCGGTTGTGGGCTTGCTTGTGGATGAGTTGGCCCCTTGATAACCTTTGGTAGAGGCCTTAGTAAGGGTCTCTAATCTCAAGTCATCCTCAATCCTCGTCCCCATTTCGGCTATGATGGCGAAGTTGGGTATGATCGCGTACCGGAGATGGACCCGGTAAGAGGGGAGGAGATTCTTCACGAAGACCTCCACTAAGACTTTTTCGCTGGGCTTATCGACCAGCTTCACACTCTCGACCCTCCATCGTTGAAGGTATTTTGTAAATCCTTCCTTATGTTCCTGGGCCATAACCTCCAGGGTGCGGATCGTGGTCTGGATTACAGTATTGTCGGCATAGTTCCGAGCAAATTCCGTCGCCACGTCATCCCAAGTTTTGTATTTCTTGGAATCAAGCCTGTAGTACCAGGCTTTCGGCTGCTTCTCGAGGGAGGAGGCAAACAGGTGCTTAAACATGGTTGACTTCACCCCCTTAACAGCCATGAATTACTTGAAGGCCCGGATATGGAGTACCGGGTCTTCAGTCCTATCGAACATTGGCAGGCCCGTAAGGTTGACGTTAGCGGCAAGTTTGTCGGTCAGAGGTGAATAGGCACGGGCATTTTCCGTGTGGATGGTGTTGTTGGTCGATAAATGGACCTGTTCCTGCAGTTTGCGGACTGCGCTAGCTAATTCAGCTAAAGGCCCAGTAGTCTTGGTCCCACCACCGGGAGTTCCTTGTTCCACGACACTTACACGGGTGATGAGAGATATTTGGTCTTCCCTTATTTTTGTCAATTGGGTCTCAAGCTTAGTCAATGAGGCTGCCAATTGGTCGACGACTTCTTGCATCTTGGATCTGGTGAAGGGTGGCCTGTCTGTAAGAATACCCCGTAATCAGAAACTGACCCAGATCTTAGAATCAAAATGGTACATCCCGAGCAAAGAAAAGACTTAGACGAGAAAACGACGCGAGGCCGACACCTAGACGGGTGACTCGTGGGTGGTGGGCCTTCCTTAGGATTCGGCTGAGTGAGCCTAGTTCTGTTCGAAGGAAGGTCTATGTGAGATTTCCCCAGGCTTTGGACTCGAAAGTGTAAACAGGCCCGCCATTGTAGGAGTACGTCCTACGTAGGTGGGCCATGCCTTGACAAGTAAGGCGGACTAGGATAGGGAGGAAACCCGTGATGTAAGAGCGACGGAGTTTCGACGCTAGAGACTTTGACAAGACCCGACACGACTAAATACGCGAAGTCGTAAGAAGAGGAAAGTTTTTGAAAAGGGAAATTTGGACTTAGAAAAATCCGAAAAACGGTCGGATGGACGGCCCGATTTTTTTTTGAAAATTGGCAAAGGGCCATCGAGCCGAAATTTTTTGAAGTTTGAAAATGTTCAGGCAGCATACCGGCTAAAAATAGACTATTTTGAGTAAAATCGTAAGTCCTAAATTCGGTAGCGTCCCGGGTTTTGAATATTTTTGAAAATATGCAAAATTTGAAATAACGGTTTTTGAAAAAGATGGCATGTAGATCAAGCAGCACGTAGTCATGGAAGCAGTATAATGACACCATGTATGCTCTTAAACTAAGTCTCGGTCGGTCGAAGTAGGGTCTATACCAACAACGACGGCTTTCTCGCAAATCAGGACGGACTTCCTAAGCCGAATTGGACTTAGAACATGCCGTGTGACCCATGCGAGTTCGGCCATAGAAGTCTTTAGTGCACCCATTTAGGAATGCACCGCGGTATAGTGGGACGTCGGTCACAAGTAATCGGCCCGGGAAAGATTTGGGTTATGCATGAACCATCGAACTAAAATGCGAACATTACTAATCGAACGATTTCTTTTCGAGTCTCACCCTAGGAACCCCGATGACTAGTGGTACATCAAGAATTCCCAGCGAAGTCGCCAAATTGTGGACATGACATAGGTCCACCCCGACGCGGCCATGCGCGGGTTTGAGGAGGCGAATGAATCTCGTGTGAGATAGATCTCGAATTGAAATTTAAATCAAAGTTGGAGTCGCCACAGAACTTTGTGGGAGTTCGGGCCCGTTCGAATCCACTCTATGTCGTGGTGGACCGTGCACAAAGTACGGCCCATTCCGATTTCAGAGTTTATCGGGTTCGTCCCTGTGCATTGCAATACCGATTCCGACATTATTGGAAATTGGGTATTGAATGACTCTCGTATGCGAATGGTTTCGGACATCCGGAAACCACGGTTCTGAGTAAGGGGTGAGGGTACGTGTTGGAAATTTCACAAAGAACACCCAACCCCGCCCGCACTTAGCGGCCTTTACTAAGATATCGTTCAATTTTGGTGTACGCGTGTTAGTTTGACGGTTGAATTATATGCAAACAATGTTTTGAACTAAACATGTGAATTATGTTTGATCTATGTCGTTTAATGCATCTAAACTAACGTCGAAGTTGTTTTAGCATGTGAGATTCGTTTTAGTACAATAAAACAAAAGAAATACCAACATTGGAACAAACGAGTTAGTAACGATATAGCGGTTTGTAAAAAGATTAGAATGACATAAATGATATGATGCGAGGTTTTGAAAAGATTAGGACACGTGTTGATCGAAGTCGTTAAAAAGGTTTTATCGAAGCTCGAAATATGTTGAAGGCTCACGGATTGGTCGTAATAGAGACCACTCGATCGAGTCATTGAGGGACTCGATCGAGTGCCTCTTGAAAAACCCTCCTGCTTCGATTTTGAGGTGCCACTCGATCGAGTCAAACATGACACTCGATCGAGTGGTCCTCGAAAAAAATGTTACGCCTCTGATTTGGGGTGCCACTCTACCGAGTGGCTATTGCACTCGATCGAGTGCCCCTTGTTCGAGGAGTGACTCGATTCGCAGTTTCGGAATTGCTTTTATTTTTTGAAAACTGATAATTTCGTTAAGTCGTGTAAAAATATGTCACAACTTACACCCGACTTAAAATTTTCAAAACTCGTAAATATTTGATATTTGACTACGAAATCAATATCCAATATTTAGAGCGATTTTTAGAAAAAAAATGTTTTTAGAAATCAATATCTCGATTAGGAACTCGTAGTAACGGCGCTTGCGTAGGAGTAACGAGAATATAAGAGTTAAGTGATGTGTCGTGTTTATATAGGTTAATTCCCTCGATTCCGTTATCTTTTCCGGTCGGAACGCGCTCTTTAGAGCCGTTTCTTCTAACATTTTGCTTTGAGTGAGTGTTTTTGTAGATTCCACACGATTTAAGGTCTCTATGCGCATTTACACTCATATCTAGTTAGAAGAACGATCCCGAGACAAAACCCGTGCTTCAGGACCTCTAGGCAAAGAAGAACTGAGAAGTGTCGATTCATTGGGCTATGAAAAAGCCGCCCAATACTTGTTTTATTAGTGTTGTGCGCGCCACCCTGCCCCGACAGGCCGCCTGCTGGCTGGCAGGCCGGCATGACACATTGGGAGATTTATGCTTGATTTTAAACTGTGCTTCGGCCCCTGCATGTGGCAGGCCCCCTCCCGGCCGGCCGGTGTGCGCACTCAGTTTTTTCCGCCTATTTTGTTTAAGTAAGAGAGGCTTTGTATTATCATAATCACTTTTCATAGCTTAGAATTTTTATATTAGAAAAACACTCGTGACTCTTAGCATTCTGGCACTCGGTTTCAACTCATACTCGATTTCGGTAAATTTGTTTATGCAATTTTCATTCTTATATTTCAATCTTCATCGTGAATTACTTAGTTTGTCATAATTTTCTCTATTTACAATTCGTTGCTCCATTTAGTTCGCTAGATTCCCGTTCGTTTATCATTAGATTTATTTGCTTCACTTTTTATCATGAATTCTGTGTATGCAATTTCTTGTTTCGTAATTATCATGCGTAGCTAATTTTCTCGCTAGGGTCGAGGGGGATCAATGGAATATATTTACGATTATGTTGCTTCGATACTAAATTTATAATTATGCTAGTACCATTTTCGCGTGCTTTATTTGTCGATTAATTTGTTAAAGGCCACAACATTTTAATCTGTTTGGGAAATTCTAGTTTCTGTGCGAAATCCGAATTAGGATTAGATCACGCGCGATTTGGTAGGGCATCTAATAAGTTGCGAGAGCCCGTTAGAACCTTCCTAGGTTGATACGATTCGAAAGAACGTGTTATAGCCGACTAGCATGTTATGTGTTTATAATTGTCGTTGCCTAATTGTCGATCATCTATCGTGAACCCGTGACCTTAGTTTTCCTCTCAATTTTAGAATCCTTTATTCATATTCATATTTTAGTAGTTTTTTATTTATCTCCATCAATCAACCCGTTTAGAGCATTCTAGAATCGCCATAGCTATTAGACGTGTTTAGCTGTTTCCCAGTGGATACGATACCTCGCTTGCCGCTATATTTTTGTTAGTAGCATTGGGTTTATCTAGATTGGGTGTGACGACTTAACCCATATCAAATTTGGCGCCGTTGTCAAGGAAACGGTTTTTCTTGTTTCTTAGCTTGTTTCTTTTTTGCTTTCTTTCGTCTCAAGGAATTAAAACTCCTTGAGATTGATCTCACTCCCTACTTGTAGTTTTGCTTATGCCCAGGTCTTTCCGGTCATCAGAGCTTACTCCGTTTGACCCTGAACCCGAGAAAACCTTTCGTAGGCGACGACAGTTTTGGAGAGAGATTTTCGCAGAACCCGAGATCTTGCGACTTTGGAAGCTATTCATACCAAATTTATAGCTGAGAATCAGTCCTTTGAAGAGGAAAATCAATCTCAGTCCGAGATCATTTTACCACTACCTCCGATCATAAAAATGCCGAAACTTTTTAGTCATTCGGAGCCCGAGCAAACTGCTTTTCCTAAGTTGGTTAAACGACCAACTGCCACTCAAGGTACATTTGAGATTCAACCCGCCTTCATTACTTTGGTGGAGAAGAATCAATTCGGTGGTGACCCTAAGGAGGATCCTCACAAGCATATGAGGATTTTTACTGATTATTGCTCCACGATTCCGCTTCCGGCCGGGGTAACTCAAGAAGAAGTCATGGAGATGCTCTTCATGTTCTCACTATGGGATTCCGCTAGGGAGTGGATAACAGACCTTGATAAAGTCACCGAGGGCATCACCGATTGGAATTCTCTTGCCCTTGCCTTCTACAAGCATTATTACCCTCCACAAAAGACAAACATGCTCCAGAGTCAAATCACCAATTTTCGTCAAACTCCGAACGAAAATATTCATAAAGCGTGGGAGCGGTTCAAGAAGCTTGTGAAGGAATGCCCGCACCATGGTTTCAGGTTTGGTTTCTTTATAACCAATTTTTTAACGGGTTGTATGATGATTGCAGGAGTACACTTTATTCGGCATGTAATGGGCGTTTCCAATGTAACGTGGATGATGATAAGGCTTGGCAAACATTTGAATAAATGGCATCTCACCACTCCCGATGGGGTAATCCACGAGGTAATACTCGGTCTAATTCCGGTGAAAGTGGGTCCTCTAATGTTGTGGCTATTCAATTAGCCGCTTTGGCTAAGAGGTTTGATGCATTTGAAGTGTCAAATTCACAAGGGGGAGGAGGCATGCATCAAGTACATGCCATGCAAGATTATGCATGTGTTCGTTGTGGTGCCGCGGACCACCAAGCACAGGATTCTCTAGGCTCCATAGAACAAGTGAATGCTTTTCATTCCATGCGCCCGCGCTATCCATATATGAACCAACCGGGCTATGATGCATCTCTTTTGTCTTACAGGAGTACTAATGTCTTGAACCCGCCTATTACACTAGCTTATGTGCCTCCGCACAAGCAGCAATTTCAGAATCAAGGGAATTTTCAGAACCAGCCGAATTTCGGTAAGCAAAGGAATTTCCAAAATCAGGGAAATTTTCAGCAGCGACCTCACTCGGGTCAACATCAACAAAATTTTGGCAATACTAATCAGAACTTCGGGAATTCTCATCAGAATTTGGGTGCTAGTCAGCAAAATTTTGGCCAATCGTTCACACAAGCTCGAGGTAATTTTTCTTCTTCCTCAAGTTCTAATGAAATGGCTGAGCTTCGTGATATGTTGCAGATGATGGCCAAGACCTAGGAATCTATGATGGCTCAAATGCAAAAGGATGATCAAGCTAAGGATAATGCCATCAAGAATTTGGAGAACCAAGTGAGACACATTGCCGCGTCACAAGCAACGCGTCAACAAGGTAAACTCCCTTCTCAAGGTGATCAACAACATGATACGGCTAATGCGATCACTCTTCATAGTGGCACACACTATGAGGGTTCGTTGATGCCTAAGTATAATACACCGACCGAGAATGAGGAGGTTCTAGTGGAAGATGTCAATGAGGATGTTATTGTGGAAACTCTAAGTGAAGATCAAGTTCCACCACCCACTACTCCCGTTCCCACTCCGTTTAGTCCAATAATCCAAGTACCATTCCCGGGTCGATTGAAGAATCGAAAAGAGATTACCCAATTTGGCAAGTTCATGGAGGTTGTGAAGAATTTGCAGGTTACGGTCCCATTTACCGAGCTCATTATGCAGGTCCCGTCTTACACCAAGTTTATGAAGGACATATTGACTCAGAAGAGAAGCATCGTTGAGGTAGAAACCATCGCTCTTATTGCAGAGTGTAGTGCATTTTTACAAAACAAAGCCCCACCAAAGCTAAAGGATCCGGTAGTTTCTCGATTCCTTGCACTATTGGCACCTTATCGATTGATAAGGCTTTATGTGATTTCGGTGCTAGTGTAAGTGTCATGCCTTATTCTGTTTGTGAAAAACTAAATATGGGTCCTCTTAAGTGTACTAGTGTCACTTTGCATATGGCGGATCGTTCCATAAAACGCCCTTTGGGAGTTTTAGAAGACATACCCGTAAGAGTTGGAAATTTTTTTATTCCAGTTGATTTTATCGTCCTTGACATTGCTGAGGACACCCAAATTCCCATAATTTTGGGTTGGCCATTTTTGCACACTACCCGCGCGGTGATCGATGTCAAGAACGGTAAATTAACTTTGGAAGTGGGTGGAGACACCATTGTTTTCTGCTTGGATAGTACACTTAAGAACCCGATGGTAACGGATTCTTGTTGCATGATTGATGTTGTTGATGTTGTAGTTCATGATTCAATGGAGGCATCCCTTATATGGGATCCCTTAGAAGCTTTGATATGTTTGGAAGCTTGTGCAGGTGATGCTTCCGTTGACTCTGCTGTCGTTGATGCTTTGGAAGCTGCTTTGGAAGGAAGGATGCTCACGGAGGAGCAAGGTGTCGATGTAACTAACATCGTCCACACCTCATTTGCCATTGACATAACCGTTCGAGAGCGTAAGCCACTTCCGTCTCACCAAAAATATGCCTTTTTAGACGATACCGAGAGCTTCCCCGTGATTGTAAGTGCTGATTTAACTGAGCAACAACTTTCTGATTTGTTAGTTGTTTTGAAGAAAAATAGGAAAGCTTTGGGGTATAGTCTTGATGATCTGAAGGGAATCAGTCCCGATTTCTGTATGCATAGAATTAATCTTGAGGAAGGTCATCGTCCTTGTGTCCAGGGTCAACTTAAGTTGAACCCGAATATGCAAGAGGTTGTTAAAAAGGAAGTTATGAAATTGTTGGATGCGGGAATCATTTATGCGGTTCCCGATTCAAAATGGGTGAGTCTGGTACAAGTTGTACCTAAGAAGGGAGGGACTACTGTGGTCCCGAATGAGAAGAATGAATTAATCCCTACACGAATTGTGACGGGATGGAGAATGTGCATAGACTATAGAAAGTTGAATACCGTTACCCTTAAAGACCATTTCCCATTACCCTTTATCGGCCAAATGCTTGAGAGACTAGCTTCTCACAAGTAATTTTGCTATTTAGATGGATATTCGGGATTTTTCCAAATCCCGATACACCCGGCTGACCAAGAAAAGACTACGTTTACTTGTCCCTATGGCACTTTCGCATATCGCAGGTTGCCATTCGGGTTATGTAACGCACTCGCCACCTTTCAAAGATGCATGATGTGCATCTTTTCCGACTACATCGAGTCCATCATGGAAGTTTTTATGGACGACTTTAGTGTCTATGGTATGAGTTTTTCGGCTTGTTTAGCTAACTTGGATACCATTTTAAACCGATGTGTCGAGGTGAGTTTGGTCTTGAATTGGGAAAAGTGGCATTTTATGGTCACTGAGGGTGTAGTTTTGGGTCATGTGGTCTCCAAAAAGGACATTCAGGTGGATAAAGCAAAAGTGCAAGTGATTGAGCAATTGCCCTTGCCGGTTAATGTGAAGGGAGTGAGAAGTTTCCTTGGTCATGCGGGATTTTATCGCCGCTTTATCAAGGACTTTTCCAAAATTGCTAAGCCACTTACACAATTGCTCCTAAAGGATGCCCCTTTCGACTTTACTGATGAGTGTGTTGAAGCTTTTAACAGGATTGAGCAGGCCCTCATTTCTGCTCCGATTATTCAGTCATCGGATTGGAATTTGCCATTCGAGATAATGTGTGACGCGAGTGATTACGCTGTGGGAGCGGTTTTGGGCCAAAGGAAGGACAAAGTCTTGCATGCTATATGCTACGCTAGCAAAACACTTGATAATGCTCAAGTTAACTATGCAACCACCGAGAAGGAATTGCTAGCTATAGTGTATGCTTTGGAAAAATTCAGAACCTACTTGGTTGGATCGGAAGTCATTGATTTCACCGATCATGCGGCTCTTAAGTACCTCCTCGCAAAGAAAGAAGCGAAGCCCCGACTACTTCGATAGATCTTACTACTCCTAGAGTTTGATTTATCGATCCGGGATAAGAAGGGAGCGGAAAATGCCATTGCGGACCGTTTATCGAGGCTTAGGGTTGAGGAGGAAGGAGTTGTCATCCCCATAGATGACTCTTTTCCTGATGATTCTCTCATGGCCTCAACTACCGGTGAAAGCGAAGGACCTTGGTATGCGGATTAAGTCATGATTCTCTCATGGCCTCAATTACTATTGATTCCGAGTCCAAAATCGAGCGTATTAAGTCATGTTTACGGCCGATCATCATCGGGTGTTCTTTGGAAACTGCTATAGACACCTGGCGCTCAAAATGTGGGTGTCTACACAAAGCAATCCTAGACTTTAAAACCCACGGGTCATATCCACCCAACACTAAAACCAAGAACAAAAGAGCCCTACGAATACAAGTCGCCCATTACGTCATGAATCAAGGACTATTATACAAATGAACCCCACAAGGAGTCCTCCTTAGGTGCATAAGGAAAAGCCAATCTGAGAGAGTCATGGAAGAGGTACATGACGGAGAGTGCGGACCCCACATGAGCACACACCTACTAGCCCGAAGAATAATGAGACAGGGCTATTACTGGATTACCTTAGAGGCAGACTGTCAACGTCACGTTCGTCACTGCCACAATTGACAAATATTTGCCAACATCCAACACCTACCGCCATATCCTCTCCACACTATAGCCACACCCTGGCCTTTCTCTACTTGGGGAATAGTCATCATAGGAAAAGTACACCCATCTGGGATCGGCGGACATTGCTTTATATTAGTGGTCGTCGATTACTTCACCAAATGGTTTGAAGCTGCCTCTTACACCGTACTAACCTCAAAACAAGTAGTCAAATTCTTAAAAAATAACATCATCTGCCGCTACGGTATACCTCCCGAAATCATCAGTGATTAGGGGGCTCACTTCAGGGCCGACACCCAAAAACTCCTCGACAAGTACAAAATCCAAAGACACAAATCCTCACCCTATAAACCACAAGCAAACGGGGCAGTAGAAGCAGCCAACAAAACAATCACCACGATCCTTAAGAAAATGATAGACAATTATCAGGATTGGCTAAACAAAATCCCCTTCGCCTTATGGGGGTACCGAATATCCTATCGAACACCCACCGGAGCCACACCATATTACCTAACCTACGGTTCAGAAGTCATACAACCCGTAGAGCTAGAAGTACCATCACTAAGGATATTAGCTGAGAGCGGTATTCCCGAAGAAGAATGGAACCAAAAACGATATGACGAGCTAGTACTTTAAGACGAGCGTAGGATACATGCCTTATCCAACGTACAAGCCTACCAGCAACGCATACAACGAACCTTTAATAAACGAGTGAAATCCCGAAACATACACGAGGGAGATTTAGTAGTCAAATCCATTAGAGCACCCCTTCCCGTCGATCCAAGAGGAAAATTCAAACCAAACTAGGCGGGCCCCTACCTCGTTAAGAAAATACTCTCAGGGGGCGCCGTGATCCTCACCGACCTAGACGGTCAAGAGTTCTCAACTCCAACCAACATTGATCAACTCAAACGATACAACCCATAGACATCCCGACAACCCCAACCCGACCTCTGGCTTAGGGGGAAGCCATGCAAAACGACAAAAAACAAAAATAAAAAACAAATTTGCATCGATAATCGGCATACCGAGTCTAAAGCAAAATCAATAACATTTTTGAAAGAACTACGAACATGGTTTGATTCCGTTTAAAAGCAGATGCGTAGGCAACCCTCCTCTGAGTACAACCAAACAAATAAATAAAAATTCGATTACTCGATTCATGTACAAACCGGGACTCTTTGCACGTTCCGGCTAATGAGCGATTTAAGTGACGAAGCACAAACGACGAGCCGAGGACGGGGTGAAAACCCGAAAGGGCGACCCGGGCAAAATGAAGAAACGAGTTTTGAGCCGTCGTGGAAAAAAAAATTGACGAGCCGAGGACGGGGTGAAAACCCGAAAGAGTGCCCCGGGCAAAATGAAGAATCGAGTTGCAAGACGTCAAAAATTAAGAAAACAAAAAAAGAATGATATAACAAAACAAAAAGGGTGAGCCGAGGACGGAGTGAAAACCCGAAAGGGCGCTCCGGGCAAAATGAAGAATCGAGTTGCGAGCCACCACAAAAAAAAGGAGAAAAAATAATAACAATGTGCTTCTCATTAATAATAAAATTTGGTTAAATCGAGCCTTTGTCGAGGCATTTACATCAAGTATCTGAAACCAGATATGCCGGAAAGCAGCAATGTGTCAAAACTCCACAAAAAACTAGTACTAATACGTCACATAATATCAACTAATGAGACATAATACAAAATGGCTGAACTCTACCGGTCCAACCTTTTCTTTCCCATGCCATTCGGGTGTACCTGCTTGTGTTTTTCATCATCGATCCTTTGAACACAAGCTTCTACCGCCCTAGTCAAAGGCGAGTCCATCCCATCCCACATTCCTTCCTCTCTCACATTTTTAATATGGGTCTCGTTAGTCTTGACCCACATAGATGAACTGACGGAAGTAGGATCGGTAACACTGTCTTTTTTTTGTTGGTGAAATGTAAGTATATCATTCATCAAAAAAATATACAGAGAAGTTCATATACTGTACATGAGATATGAAAGACAACGACAAAAGATTAAAACCCAACTAGTTAACAGGTATAGCCTATAGAACGGAGTTGGGAGATATCATCATTCGTTAATTCATCCTTCTGGTTGATTCTGATTCTGTTTCGGACTTCCATTATGATCTGGTTAGCTATCAATCCGGGTCGAAGTAGGCTGTTCTCAATCCTCGCCCTGTTCCTTTGGTTCCAAATGTAGTAATAAGTAGCAACTAGAATGGCAGCCTGCAGTCTCCATCTCACCGTGTTCTCACGGTAATCAATAAGTCTCGCCATACTATGACTGTAGCCTGTTATCTGTTTCAGATTCTTCAGAATCTCGACACTGTATGAGCACTCAGTAAATAGGTGAGTGATACTCTCCTCGCCCATCTGACAAACGCAGCAATTTTTATTGTCAACACAACCGAGATTATATAGTTTTTCCTTCATGTTGATCCCTCGTTGAGTGATCAGCCATAGCATCAAGCTGTGTTTCTGTACATTCCATGGGTTCCAAACAACATTGGTCCAAGGAGGCTTAGTCAGAGGAGGATTCAACCATTTATAGGCCCCTTTAATAGAATATCATTTGGGATCAATAGACCATTTTCCGTCAACATATCCTGATTTCATTACTTCGTTTACCTTGCAAATAGATTTCCACGCCCACGGAACATCCCTCGAAGGTCGATAATCATGCCATTCAATATTTTTGAGATAAATAGTGGAAACCCATTTGATCCATAAGCTATCTCGTTTATCATAAACCCAGTTTACGAGTTTCCCGATAGCTGCAATATTAACATCACCCGGCTTCTTGATACCTAGTCCACCTGCATCTTTTGGCCACGTTACAGTGTCCCAAGCAACAAGGGGGATCCGTCTATATTCCGCACTTCCATCCCATAAATAATTTCTACAGATTGCCTCTATTCTTTTGATGATGTATTTGGGTAACAGGAAAATGCTAGACCAATAATTGTAAAGGGTATTGAGGACAGAATTGATCAACGTTACCCGACCGGCATAGGATAGTTTACGAGCCCCGACGCTTCTGATACGAGCCACTATCTTCTCAACTAGGATGTCACATTCTCTTCTACTGATTTTACCTGTTTGTATCGGAACCCCAAGATACCGGAAGGGGAGCGAACCTTCCTTAATACGGGTGACTTGATAAATGTCGTTCTTGTGATGATCCTTAACCCCAAAATAATACACTTCCGATTTCTCTTTATTCATATTAAGACCAGTAGTATGAGAGAAAGTCGAGAAGGCCCTCATGAGAAGCATGATAGAGGGCACTTCTCCCTTACAAAATAGTAGCAGGTCATCTGCGAAAATAAGATGGGAAAGTCGCAACTCCTTGCATTTGGGATGAAATTTGAACGGCCAATTTGCAACTGCATATGAAATAATTCTCGTGAGGTATTCCATGCAAAGGGTGAAAATGAGAAGGGACATGGGGTCACCTTGACGGAGGCCTCGTTTCCCTTTAAAAAATCCGAAAGAGCTCCCATTCAGAACAATTGAATAAGTGGGAGTCGAGATGCATTGCATGATCAGAGTGATAAACTTGGAAGGGAAACCCATCTTCATTAATAAATCCTCCACAAAATTCCACTCAATAGTATCGTAGGCCTTTTGGATATCCAGCTTGAAAATACACCTTGGAGACGCATTCAATCTTGAGTACATCTTCACAAGGTCCTGACAGACCAATACATTCTCAATGATCGACCTTCCCTTAATGAAAGCACCTTGATTTTCCTGGACAATAGGGGGAAGGATCGTCGCCAGCCTGTTGCAGATTAGTTTTGAAATCACCTTATAGATCATATTACAACAGGCAATCGGTCGTAATTGAGTAACTGACTCAGGACGATCGCATTTAGGGATGAGTGTGATATTTGTGGCATTCAATTGTTTCAGAAGTTTTCCTGTCACAAAGAAATCCTTGATAGCTTCACACACTTCCATCCCCACCGTATCCCAAGCATCATTGAAAAAATAGCTAGAGTACCCATCAGGACCGGGTGCTCTATCACTCGGCACTGATTTGAAGGCACACTTAATCTCCTTATTAGTCACAGGAGCAAGGAGGATAGATTTATGGTTTTGCGTACAAATCGGCCCATGTGCAATTACAATGTCTCGAACTGATTGTACCTCTTTATTAGTACCAAGAAGATCATGGTAATACTCAACAAAAGCTTGTTGAATACTGCTAGTGTCATTGCATAGGACCCCATGAATGTTCCTGACTTGAATCACTTTATTTCTAATCAATTTTTGTTTAATAGCTTGATGGAAAAATTTAGTGTTGGAGTCCCCCTCCTCAAGCCATTTGATTTTTGCCTTTTGATTTAAGAAACTATCTCTCTGTGGACATGACATAGGTCCACCCGACGCGGCCACGCGCGGGTTTGGGTAGGCGAATGAATCTCCATATGAAACGGATCGAATTGAAATTTAGGTCGAAGTGGAGTCGCCACCGAATTTTGTGGTTATTCGGAACCATTCGAGCCCACTCTATGTCGTAGTGGTCCATATACAAAATACGGCCCATTTCCGATGTCAGAGTTTATTGGGCTCGTCCCTTTGCATTTGATACCAATACTGACATTATCGAATATTGTGTATTGAATGACTCTCGTGCGCCAACGGTTTCGGGCATCCGGAAACCAAGGTTCTGAGTAAGGGGTGAGGGTACGTGTTGGGAAGCCCACAAAGGACACCCAACCCCGCTCGCATATTAGCGGCCTCTACTAAGAATTCGAATGACTTTCCAATACGCGCGTTAGTTAAACGGGAAAATGATATGCAAAGATTATTTTCCTAGGCATGTGAGGAATTGAAAAGCGGGTTTCTATGTCAATTTAATGCAATTAATTCTACGTCAAAGTGGAATTTTAGCATGTGGGTTCATTTTAATAAAATAAAATAAACGACAAAACACGACAAAGGAAACAATCAAACCGTTAGTAACGATGTAACAAGTAATAAATTGAATAAAGATATAGATGTGATGAATGCATGATTTTGGAAAGCTTTATATGTCACGTGATGGATTAACACGTGTTGACCGAGGTCAAGAATTTTTTTTATCGAATTCTGGAAAATATGTCGCGAAAGTCGTTGTTTTATGTAAGATCGGAAAAGAATAGAAAAGACGATAAAACCAAAAAAAAAGACCCGACGAACCAGGCCTCCGCGCGAGTCGCCTAACAGGCGCGCGACTCGCGTGGGGGTGTGTCCGCTTTTTTTTATTTGTCGAAAACCGTCAATTTTTATAAATCGCGTACAAGTATGGATTAACTTATACCCGATTTATATTTTCAATATTCGTTATATTCAATATTCGATTATGAAATCGATATTAAATACTTGGAATGATTTATACTCGATTCTAATTGTGACGCTCGTCGTATCCCATATTCGATTATGGAATCGATATGGAATACTAGAGTGAAAAAGATAAAGAAAATTGATTTGAATCGTTTAAAATAACCAAGACGATATAAATATTCCTCCGCGTTTGTAGTGTCATGATTCGAACGAATTAAATAACATCTACGTTAGCATCAACGAAAAATTGAATTGGCTAAATTGTTTGATTAGATTATTAGACTCGACATCCAATTGTGGAATTGGCATCGGATCTAACATATCGACACTTTGCTTGAATGAAGACTTGATTCCCTCGGCTTTTCCGACATCGAAATAAATCCCTAAGGATTAGGATGTCAGATCCGCGTCAACGGGTTTCGACCCTTATTAAATATAATGCTTATTTTTTGAAAATTAATGTAAATATGCGACTAATAATAATGATGCAAACAATATAAAGATTATTGTTTAAGTTAACTCATCTCAATAATCAAATAGTCGGGGTATCGGAATAAGCAACCGTCAACGCTGTGTGCAGTACACTTGTATATTCGTGTTTTCTTATTCCGATATCCTTCTTATTCGACACAAATCGATAAGTATTTTAATGTCTTGTACTAATTATATTATAGATATTATGGTGCGATGAAAAAAAAAACGGAAAAAGGACGGAGAAAAAGAAGACGGACGACAAGAAGAGAAAGAGAAGAGAAAGGGGTTTTGACACCCTCAACCTACATGTTCTTGTCTCGGAACGGACTCGTAACCGTGGCTTTAACACAAGAGTCTTCGAGGTTTTATGGAGGTTAAGTTATGGTGGCTCGGGATTGATTCCTAAAACTAGGTTTAGGGTTTTTGCTAATGTAGAATTGCTAGGGTTTGATTAGGGTTGTATGTGTAAGATTAGGGTTCTTGAGGTTGTGAAAAGTTGTCTAATGCATTGCATGGGGGTTGCTTATATAGGCAAGGCTAGCTAGGGTTAGGTGACCGGGTAGCTCCCGGGCTTGGTTGAGCAGCACGGTCCGTCCGGTCGGGCCCATTCGATCGGGTGGGTCAGTTGTAGTGTAAAGGTCTGTCTTTTTGGATTGTACATTGGATGTTTTGTGGGTTTTGATTTTTGAGTTGGACCCCTGATACCTGGGTGGCTGTTTCGTATGTGTCTCGGAACGACTTTGACCGGGGTTGACCCAATCGTTAAAAGTCGGTTTTATTTCCGGTGTTGGTTTTGACCCAAATTAGTCTTATTTGATTGGAAACGGCCCACTGCACCTGGATTCGAGGTTGATTTTGTGAGATTTGTACTCTGTAAGTGTGTTAGCCAGCAATTAATGGATTTGAGCCCGTATCCGAGCGCATAGAAACACGTTATGTAACACCCCGACCCAATCCTAGGACCGGAAATGTTAACTGCGGTAGCCCGCCAGGCTTTGTACTTGTCCCACAGACCAACACGAGTCCTTTCCAGCACATTTTGTCCTCACTCATGCGCATCCCGGAAACCTTCCCAGGAGGTCACCCATCCTAAGATTGCTCCCAGTCAAGCACGCTTAACTGCAGAGTTCTTATCATGGGCAAACCAGAAAAGAAAGTGCACTTTGTTGATATGAGTAGTACTTCAAATCCCTTTAAGCAAAGCTCATAAATAGGACATCTTCAATCAATGTGGGGTGTTTCAATCACTCCCACTTGAAGAACGCAACGTCCTCGTTGCGCCTGGCAGCATAACCGCTGACCCAGAATCCACCCCCGCTAGGTGCCAAATGCACGGTCGCAGGGTTGCTCTGATACCATTTGTAACACCCCGGCCCAATCCTAGGACCGGAAATGTTAACTGCGGTAGCCCGCCAGGCTTTGTACTTGTCCCACAGACCAACACGAGTCCTTTCCAGCACATTTTGTCCTCACTCATGCGCATCCCGGAAACCTTCCCAGGAGGTCACCCATCCTAAGATTGCTCCCAGTCAAGCACGCTTAACTGCAGAGTTCTTATCATGGGCAAACCAGAAAAGAAAGTGCACTTTGTTGATATGAGTAGTACTTCAAATCCCTTTAAGCAAAGCTCATAAATAGGACATCTTCAATCAATGTGGGGTGTTTCAAATTGAAACACCCCACATTGATTGAAGATGTCCTATTTATGAGCTTTGCTTAAAGGGATTTGAAGTACTACTCATATCAACAAAGTGCACTTTCTTTTCTGGTTTGCCCATGATAAGAACTCTGCAGTTAAGCGTGCTTGACTGGGAGCAATCTTAGGATGGGTGACCTCCTGGGAAGGTTTCTGGGATGTGCATGAGTGAGGACAAAATGTGCTGGAAAGGACTCGTGTTGGTCTGTGGGACTAGTACAAAGCCTGGCGGGCTACCGCAGTTAACATTTCTGGTCCTAGGATTGGGCCGGGGTGTTACAAATGGTATCAGAGCAACCCTGCGACCGTGCATTTGGCACCTAGCGGGGGTGGATTCTGGGTCAACGGTTATGCTGCCAGGCGCAACGAGGACGTTGCGTTCTTCAAGTGGGAGTGATTGAAACACCCCACATTGATTGAAGATGTCCTATTTATGAGCTTTGCTTAAAGGGATTTGAAGTACTACTCATATCAACAAAGTGCACTTTCTTTTCTGGTTTGCCCATGATAAGAACTCTGCAGTTAAGCGTGCTTGACTGGGAGCAATCTTAGGATGGGTGACCTCCTGGGAAGGTTTCTGGGATGTGCATGAGTGAGGACAAAATGTGCTGGAAAGGACTCGTGTTGGTCTGTGGGACTAGTACAAAGCCTGGCGGGCTACCGCAGTTAACATTTCTGGTCCTAGGATTGGGCCGGGGTGTTACACGTTAACGTCCGATCATCATCGGGTGTTTTTTTGGAAACTGTCATAGACACCAGGCAGTCAAAATGCGGGTGTCTACAGAGCCCCCACTCTGACTGAGTCTTGGACAAGGCGAGAGTCAGAGCAGCTACCAAGCCTGTTAAGACCTGGTAGACTTCCGTTCGGGTCGTTTATAGTCCTTCAGACTCGCGTGAAGGGCTCGCCAGCCATAGTCTAGAAGTCATACCTGAGCTGATGACGATAACTCCGTGGGGCATTTGGACTTGTCGCGTAAGTCCTGGGTGTGCCTGTGTGTAGGCCCATCCCGTGAAATGTTGGGGAGGTGTAGTGGCTTGCATGTCCCTGTTTGAGTAATACCTGTATAAGTCACATAAAATGCATGCAACACGTAGGTAGCAAAATGACTCGCGCTGGGGAGAAATGATTTTTTGAAAATTTGAATTTTTGAAATCTTGAAAGTTCGAGATTTTTAAATTTTGGAAACTTTGAAATTTTTGACACCTAACAAAGATTAGGAAAGTTCGGGATGGAGATTTCCGTGCTAGTATCGAGACTAGGCTTGCGGTTTGATTCCAATTGGGATTAGGAAATTTTCCTAAACAGTTTGCAAGACTAATGCTATATATAGCCCCCCTCTTGCTCTTGATTTCTTCACAATTCTCATCACAAATCAATCCCTTCTTTAAAGGAAGTCTCTTTATTTCCCTCAAGGGAAAAAGAAAATCCCTTTATTTTCTTAAGGAATCAGTCATGGGAATCAATAGATTGACCGTTATGCTGCAGGAGTGGTCCTGGCGCTTCAGGGACGCAGATAGGGTGGCGCTTAACCAGACGGGTATAACTCAGCTGTACCCGTTCCGTCAGATGGTGGTTGATCGTCACTTTTTGGATGCATGCTTGGCTTACTGGGACGACATATATCATGTCTTTGTCTTTCCTCGGGGCGAAGTCTGCCCTTTACCTGAGGAGATTGCAGCTATAGGAGGATGGAACCCAATACTCCGTCCCGCTGTCCCGTACTCGATCTATGACCCGAGGAGGAAGCTGAGAGAATTTCTGGGGCTCTCCCACAACGAGGTATCCCGCATGATGGAAGGTGATAAAATTTCTCTAATCGACTTGGCTGAGAAATTTATGAATTCTCTTGATGTCCGGGTCAGACCGGCTTACAGCCGTAGGGCTTTTTCTTTCTGTATGCTCCACGTATATGCTTTCGAGGGCCACATGGATTTGTTATCCTGCATGGGGAGCACCCATCTTTTGACCGTAGTAGATTTGATGGAGACTGAACACAGTCCGACTTGGCTGATTACGGGCGAGATTATCCAAGGATTGGACAGCCGCAAGAGGGACTCATCAATTCGTCTTACCGGGAGCACCCGTTTGCTGCAAGTATGTTACTTTGCAACTTATTATTATTATTATTATTATTATTATTATTATTATTATTATTATTATTATTATTATTATTATTATTATTATTATTATTATTATTATTATTATTATTATTATTATTATTATTATTATTATTATTATTATTATTATTATTATTATTATTATTATTATTATTATTATTATTATTATTATTATTATTATTATTATTATTATTATTATTATTTCTCGATTTTTCAATTTATTTCGCGAAGGATCTGCTGCAGTGGGCACTCGATCGAGTCACCCTGGCACTCGATCGAGTGCTCTCGTAAAAAGCCCCCTGTTTGTGTTCAGGGGTACCACTCGACCGAGTGTCCTAGGCACTCGACCGAGTGGCCTTAGGCGGACGCCTATTTCACCTCGGGAAATCATGTTTTTGTTTCCTTTCGCAGATTTGGCTTTATGAGAGGCTATCAGTGATAGATCCTCCCCTAGATGCGAGCAACTATCGTCATAACCAGGTGATGACGAGGAGGCGGGCCATTGATTTCTCTCGTCAGATTACACAAAAGTATTGGGACGAGGTTTTGTCTTTCCATAGTGGTCCGCTAATTCGATGGGTCGTTCCGTGGTGGCCCATCTACCTTTGGAGTGGCTTGGACCCGAGGGACAGAGCCCGCTATCAGGTGATTCTATCTTTTAGGCAAACGGTTCATCTCTACCCAGATCGCATACTAAGGCAGTATGGGTGGACCCAGCGAATCCCTGAAGTTGAAGCAGTTGTGAGTGACCCTACCCAACTGACTGATGTGATGTGTGATACCTAGATGCAAAGATGGTACACACGGCATACTTGGCCCATTGTCAAATCTCGCCACTCAATCTGGGTTTCAGATTCTTACACGAAGTGGACCAAAGCAGTTGATGCTAAAGCCCGAGCTGCGCTGAAGGTTGACGAAGCTTTCGACCTGCTGAGAAGGGAGCAAGCTAAAGACAACAGGGGATTCTTCGATGATGGTGACACCCCGGCTACCATGGTTCGTCTAATGTCAGGTCACAAAAAGAAGACTAAGACTCAAGCTGAAGGGTATAGTGCTAAAGGTGCTTAGGGGAAAGTGAGCCCCCAGACTGACTTGGGAAGGAGACTGGGCCCAAGACTACCCGTGCAGGACCGTGATAAAAGATCTGTCGCCGAAGAAACGGGCTCGTGCTAAAGAGGTTCCACTTGTGATTCGGGAACGCTCGCCACCACCCCGAAGACCTCAGGCTCCACGTGACCCGAAGGACAAGGGGAAGGAGAAGATGCCCGGATATTAGTCTCCGTTATTATTATTTGAATATTACTATTATTTTTGTGGTGTGATTTTTTTTTTGTGTGTGTATGCTGTGTCCGGCGTTTTTTTTTTTTTTTTTGATAATCGATATAAAAAGACATATTATTGAACACCGTTCCCGTCTTTCGTTTATTGCAGTGGTTGTACCCTTTTGAGGGGTTGCCTACGTATCCACAAATAGCGGAATCAAACCAAACGTAGTTCAAAACTTGATTTGATTGATTTTTTTTTGCAATTTTCGAAATACATCAAGATTGTTAATTCGAGATGTGCGACAGTAGAATAATTAATTCTAGCTTATTGACTTGTCTATAATTTTTGAAAATTTATAAAAAAAAAAAGACAAATTTTTATAAATTTTTGCAAATGACATTGAGATGGGGGTTTAAAGGGGAGTAGCGCTTCAGCTGGTCCAAGTTGGTTGGGTTGACAAATTCGTTCCCGTCCAAGTCTGTCAGCATCACCGCTCATCCTGATAGGACCTTTTTGACTAAGTATGGCCCAGCCCAATTGGGTTTGGATTTACCCCTTGGGTCAACCGATAGTAAGGCACGAACCGATTTTAGGACCAAATCCCCTTCTTTGATGTTTCTGGGCCTAACCCTTTTATTGAAAGCCCGTTGGATCCGTTTTTGATATATTTGAATGTTGTTTAGGGCCCGTGATCGCCGTTCGTCTAGAAGGACTAGCGAATCGTATCGGGCTTGGATCCAATCTGCTTCAGGTACTTGGCTTTCAAGTAAAATCCCGAGGGATGGTACCTCTAGCTCAACTGGTTGGACCGCTTCCATTCCGTATGTCAAGTAATATGGGTTGCTCCGGTTGCAGTGCGAATTGAAGTTCGGTATCCCCATAGGGCGAAGGGTATCTTGTCAGGCCAGTCCCGATAATTCTCAGCCATCTTTTTAAGTACGGTGACAATTGTTTTATTGGCCGCTTCTACCGCTCCGTTTGTTTGAGGTCGGTAAGGCGAAGATGTATGCCTTTGAATTTTACATTTTGCCAGCAATGCGGCAGTTTCAGCTTGAAAGTGGGTCCCGTGATCACTGATGAATTCGTGAGAGATCCCGTAGCGGTATATGATCTTGTTCTGGATAAACTTGGCCACGTGCTTGGTGTTCAAGACACGGTATGACTCGGCTTCGACCCATTTGGTGAAGTAGTCGATGGCCACCAAAATGAAGCAATGACCTCCCGTCCCGGAAGGATGCACTTTTCCAATTATGTCTATACCCCATGTCGAAAATGGCCATGGTGATGTCATGGTATATAATAGGGAAGATGGCATGTGCTGTACATTAGCAAAGATCTGACAATTATGGCAGTGCTTGACATATAACTGACAGTCTGTTTCCATGATGTTCCAATAATACCCGAGCCTCATGATTTTGCGGGCTAGCATATGGGCGTTCATATGCGGACCATTTTCACCATCGTGTACTTCGGCCATAACCTTTTTAGCCTGTATTTTGTCGATGCATAGGAGAAGAGCCCCTTGTGCCGTCTTTTTGTACAATTGCCCGTCATCCGTGCGAACAAATTGGGTTGGCAATCTCCACAGGGCTTTCTTGGCCCGGTTTTCAGTTCCCGAGGGATACTCTCCCGTTGCCAAGTAAGTTAGGACTGACTGATACCAAGGTTCTGGGTCATCCAGCTCGATGTCCTGGATGGCTTGTACATACGCCGGCTCGGACCGTCTTTCGACACAGATCGGCATGCTGGTCAGGTGATCCGGGATGTTCAGTAGAGATGCTAATTTGGAAAGTGCATCTGCAAATTGATTTTCTTCCCGGGGCAGGTATATATATATTCCACCTTCTGGAATTGTTTCTCTAGAACTCGTACCCGTGCTTGGTAAGCCACGAGATTGGCATTCCGAGTTTTCCATTTTTGGAGTGCTTGATTTATGACCAATGATGAATCACCATGAACCCGGAGGTTTGTTACCCCTAAATCGGCGGCGGCTTGCAACCCGCGAATGCATGCTTCGTATTCGGTTGCGTTATTGGTCACGTCAAAGTCCAATTTGATGGATAAGGGAGTGTGTTCCCCTCGTGGTGAGATTAGCAGAATTCCGACCCCGAATCCTCGAAAGTTGGACGCTCCGTCAAAATACAAATCCCATGTTTTGGTGTCGGTATGGAATATGTCTTCATCAGGAAAGAACCAAGTATCGGTGTGTCCGTCTTCAGATATTGGGCTATCTGCGAGGAACTCGGCTACTACCCGTCCCTTGATGGCTTTTAATGATACAAATTTGAGGTCGAACTCGGATAGCATTAAAGTCCATCTGGACATCCTGGCGTTGAGGATGGGCTTCTCGAACAGGTATTTGATGGGATCCATTTTGGATAACACATGTACCTCGTGACTAAGCATGTAGTGTCTGAGCTTTTTAGTGGCCCAAACCAGAGCTAGGCACGTTTTCTCGAGCATTGTATATTTGTACTCATATTCGAGGAACTTTTTACTAATGTAGTAAATAGCCCGTTCTTCTGAATCGACTGTCTGGGCCAGCATAGCCCCCATGGCTGTCTCAGTCGTTGTTAGGTATAACGACAAAGACAAACCGGGTTGAGGTGGCATTAGTACTGGCGGAGCAGACAGAATCTCCTTGATTTTATCGAAAGCCGTTTGACATTTATCGTCCCATAGTACCCGTTCTCCTATCTTCAGTTTCTTGAAAATGGGCTCACATACCATGGTTAATTTTTAAATGAACCGGCTGATGTATTGGACTTTCCCGAGAAACCTCCGTATTTCTTTTTCGGTCTTGGGTGGTTGCATCTCGGTGATGGCTTTGATTTTAGCTGGGTCGACCTCTATGCCGCGTTGGCTAACGATACGGCCCAGTAATTTGCCCGACGTTACCCCAAAACTGCATTTTTGTGGGTTTAGTCTCATATTGTACTTACGTGGCCGGGTGAAGAATTTTCTTAGGGCCGAGATGTGCCCGCTTCGGTCCTTGGATTTGACAATCATGTTGTCCACATAGACCTCCACTTCCTTATGCATCATGTCGTTGAGCAAAGTAGTGGCGGTCCGTTGATAAGTGGCTCCGGCATTGATAAGCCCAAATGGCATAACGGTGTAACAGTAAGTACCCCAAGGTGTAATGAAAGTGGTCTTACTCATATCTTCTTCTGCCATCTTGATCTGATTGTATTCGGCACACCCGTCCATGAAAGATAGAAGGGCATGATCGACCGTGTTATCCACTAAAATGTCGATATGTGGTAACGGGAAATCGTCTTTTGGACTGGCCTTGTTAAGGTCTCGGAAGTCTACGCATACCCGCACCTTGCCGTCCTTCTTGGGTACCGGCACGATGTTTGGAACCCAGTCTGGATATTCAGACACTTGTATAAAGCCCGCTTTGAATTGTTTATCGACCTCTTCCTTGACTTTAAGAGACCATTCGGGTTTCATCCTTCTGAGCTTCTGCTTTACCGGTTTGCACCCATCTTTCATGGGTATTCGGTGTTCGGCTATCTCCCGGTCTATACCCGATATGTCCTTGTAGGACCATGCAAAGACGTCTTTGAATTCCTGGAGGAGGTCTGCGAATTGTTTTCTCTCCTCTGGATCTAAAGATAGGCCCAACTTAAGCATCTGGGGCTCTAAAGTGGTTCCCACATTGATGGACTCGGTTTCTTCGATTACCGGATCTCGGGATTCCCTTTGCTCGAGCTGCTCGACCAGATGTTGAGGTAAAGGTACCTGTTCGTCGGGTTTCTCAATGTCATTGCATATAAAAATTTTGAAATTGAGAAAATTTTGGAAATAAGACAAGTCGTAAGCAGAACGGTGTTCGTTATTATTATTGATGGTAAATTTTGAGAATAGCTTGAATAGAGCTGCCATCTGATCATTGGTCAGTGGCGGGATAGGGAGAGGTCTTGGGACAGGCCCCGAGACCTCAGTGGATAAGGGAAGAGGGGTTACAGACTCGACTTTAGCACCAGACCCTCTAGACTCGGACTCAGACTCCGACTCTGACTCTGACTCAAACTCGGTATCCGACATGTCTCCCTCGCCGGTGGTCAGCTTGTAGATCCGCCCCTGGCTGTTGGTCCATTTGACGGTCTTTCTCCAGGCCCGCTTCCCTGTATCGGCACCAACTTCGGTGATCAGCTTCGTTGGGTCAAACTGATCGCTGCGAAGGATCAGGTTGACCAAGTCATCTTTCGGAGCGGGGACGGCCTTGTCTTCTCTAAATAGGAGCCCTAGTACGGGCTCGGTGTTGTTTTCCCCTTTCTTGGACTCGCTTTGAACGAGGGCAAATATATCATCGGGGATGAAATTGCACTCCCGAGCCGTTTTGGTCTCAGGGCATGGTGGGTTGGTAGAGGCCCACTTGGATAGCTCCGAAGACTGGAGTGACGAAGTAATCGGTTAACTTCGGGCTATAAGGGCCTATGTAAGTACCCTTGAGAATGTCGATGGCCTTGTGAATACCGGCCCGAACCACGTTTTCCGGGGTTATAGCATATCCCAATCCGAAATGTGATTCGCCATCATTTAGGACCTCGATGATCTTCCCAGCTGGAAGATATGGCCTTGAGGTAGCCCCCGGTAGATAGCCTAGGTTCTGTAGCATCGTGTCGATGCTAGTTGTGAAGTAGGGCCTAAAGAGATAGTCTTCTTCGATCATGCCCACGAAATCAAATCCTCGTGGGTCGGCCCGGCCCGTAGCATTGCAGCTTGCCACGTTAATTGGAGTAGCCTCTAGTGTGATGATGCCGTCCCGAAGTGGCATCTTGACTTTTCGATGGAGGGTAGATGACACGGCCTTGACTGCGTGGATCCAAGGCCTTCCTAGTAAGAGACTGAATGATGAGGTGACATCTATCACCTGAAATTCCAACTCCTTTTCGATTGGGCCCATTATGATCTTCAATTTCACGGCCCCGGCGACAGGTTTTGGGCTTCCGTCGAAAGCCTTGATAGTCTGCACCGTCGGAAGGTAATCGGCATCGGTGATGCCGAGTGCTTTTGCGGTCCTTAGAGGAAGGACATTCACGGCTGATCCATCGTCGATAAGGGTCATCGGGAGATATTTACCCTTGCAGATGATCGTGATGTATAGGGCCAGATTGTGATTGGGCCCAAATGGTGGCAGATCAGCTTCAGAGAAGGTTATGAGTGGGCCTTCTTCCTTTGACTTGCCCTTCAGAAAAGGCATAATAGTGGCTACCATTTCAGAAGGGATAGCTTGTGAATCGACCTCGATTTCATCGAGAGCCTTAGTCAGTGCTTCTCGATGTGCCTGTGAGCTAACCAGTAGTTGCCATACGGTTAAGTCAGCTCGAACCCTCTTCAATTGCTGGACCAGAGCCGTGTCCGGGCTTGGTTCTTCAGAGATAGGTTCCGTCCTGGCGGGTTCAGTGACGGATGTAGGAATAGAACGTCCAGATGTGGCGAGGTGGTTGGTGGCTAAGGCTTTGGACTTAGCTTTTCGGACCTCTTCAAGGGTGATGGGGACAACTTCCCCTTTGGTTAAGTATACGTCATCCTCGTCATCGAACCATATCCCGTTAATTTGTGGGATATAGGGGGAGATGAGGTGAGAACAGTCAATTACCTCACCGGTGAATATTGCGTGGGCACTGAACGGATTTTCTTTGTTGCTCGGCCTGTCTCCGGGCAACGGGATTTTCCCTCTCTCGATCAGATCTTGGATCAGATGTTTCAGTCTCCAGCATTTTTCGGTATCATGTCCGTTACCTCGATGATACTGACAGTAGGCTTGGGCGTTGTAAGTTTTGGGCCTCTTCTCTACCGGAGGTTCTGCAGTTTGGCCTATCGGTTGGATTAGGCCCTTTGAGGATAGCCTTTGTAAGGCATAAGTATAGGTAGTCCCTATATCTGTGAATACCCGATTTGGTGTATTCTTTTTAGATGAGGTGTCAAGCAGGTTTACCTCGTCGAAGATGCTGCGAGTTGCAGCTGCAGGTGTGGGCTTGTTTGTAGATGAACTAGCCCCTTTATAACCTTTAGTAGAGGCCTTAGTCAGGCTCTCCAGTCTCAAGTCATCCTCGATTCTTGTGCCCATTTCAGTAAGGACAGCGAAGTTGGGGATGATGGCATACCGTAGATGGACCCGGTAGGATGGGAGGAGGTTTTTGACAAAAGCCTCCACTAGGGCCTTCTCGCCGGGCTTGTCGACCAGCTTCCCGCTCTCGGCCCTCCATCTTTGCAAGTATTTTGTGAACCCTTCTTTGGGCTCTTGAGCCATGACCTCCAGAGTACGCATTGTAGTCTGGATTTCAGTGTTATCGGCGTAGTTCCGAGCAAATTCAGTCGCCACATTGATAAGTGTAGTTTGTAGTGCCTATTTCGTAGTGTTTTGGTCCCATTTCCTTGCGGAATCGCTCCTTGGGAGCGGTTCATGGGCTACTTATGCTTCCTCTAGCTCGTTTCAGGTTCCCGAGACCATTCGTGAAGAGTTGGAGTGATTCCGACTCTATACATACACTTTTCGGAGCCAACGAAGCGGAGGAACGATCACTCGATGCCTTGGATTCGACCCCGAGACCTTGGGACCCAATCCCGAGCCTCCGAGACCCGATCCCGAGTCCCGAGAATCGATGAGAAGTTCATGTGAAGCAAGGAGGAACCAAAAGGATCATATTGGAGGCCTACAAGACTCATCCCCGACGGGTATGCACCTTATCCCGTCCGGGATGAAGTACGCTTTTAGAGGGGTCACTGCCAGGCCGTCCCGGTCGGGACCAACCCGTCCCGGTCGGGATGACAGGCCGTCCCGGTCAGGATGACAGGCCGTCCCGGTCGGGATGATCCCGTCCCGGTCGGGACCAACCAGCTGTAGCCGCACCTTTTCTTTTTCATCCACCTTCATTCTTGTACCCCTATAAATACTTCCCTCTTGTATTGTTTATGGATCTTATCGGAGATTAGACTCTCTTATGCCTCTCTACAAGTTATAAACCCTAGATTTAGTTCCTCACATTAGTTTTAATCTCTCTTTAATCCTTAGTTAATCCTAGTTAATCTTAGTTAATTAGTTCTTGTATTAAGAAGATACTTGAAGATTTCTCCAAGCTTGACAACCTTGGGATTAATTTGGGTTCTTATTTATGCAAGATTCCATCTTTTTCATCATCTTATTGTTGGTATAATCTTCCTTTCTCTTGTTTATGGTTATTATTTCAAGTTTGAATCTTTACTTAGTGTTCTTGTTATTGTTATTGTTTTCTTTCATTATGGATGTTTGGATTGTGATGTTGTTTTCTCTTTTCAATGTTGTAGTTAGTATGATTATGAGTGAGTAGTTTCCTTGTGGGTTTGTAGGGGGATTAAGGGTAGATTATGGGTGATTATGGTTTGATTAGGGGTAAAGGATGAATCTTTGTTGTTAGTCACATACTTGGCACACTATGTGTTTGTTGAAATGCTTGTTTGAGTTGTAGTGGCCATGCTTCTCATGCTAGTCTTCCTCTACTCATTGTTTGTCTTGTATGTGGTCATGTTGAGAATAGTCATTATACATACAATGTGGACTAGGGTTTAGACGCTACCAACGCTAACCCACCTTGACATCGGTTTAAGTTCCGACAGCCCGGATGAAATCTAGCAATTAGGAGGCATCTACACCCTTGACCCCCCAAGTCACCCTACTACACTTATGAACCCGATCTAACCCACTTCTTTCCATTTTTGATATCATCTTATTAGTTAATCATCATTTCTTTTAGTTCGCTAGTTTATTTGATTCTTAGTTATTCCATCTTAGCCTTGTTTTAGTCTAGTTCATCATTAGTCTAGTTCTTACTTCTCCTCTCATCATAATCCATCAAGTAGTAGCTCTTTGTGTTTGTTTGGTAGCGTAGTCTCGTTCTAGGCCGACCTAGTCTAAACCTTGCAATACCGTCTCCGTGGACACGACCCGACTTACCCTAACTACCGTTAGGTGCTAGTTGGTTATTTATTTGGTGGTGGGATCCACGACAAATCCCACCATCACACATCGTCCCAAGTCTTGTATTTCTTGGGATCGAGCCTGTAGAACCAAGCCTTGGGATGCTTCTCCAAAGAGGAAGGGAATAGATGCTTGAACATTGCGGACTTTACCCCTTTGACCGCCATGAAGTCCTTGAAGGCCCGGATATGATGGACCGGGTCTTCGGTACCCTCAAACATAGGAATTCCCGTCAAGTTGAGGTTGGCAGGTAGCTCGTTATTCAAAGGTGAATAAATACGAGCATTTTCGGTGTGGATCGAGTTGTTCGTCGATAAGTGGACTTGCTCTTCGAGCCTGCGAACAACGTTGATGAGCTCAGCTATGGGCCCGGTGGTCCCGGACCCGTCACCTGGGGCCGCCTATTCTACGGCGCTCAAACGGGTGTCTAACGTTGCTTGCCTAGCCTGGATAGAGGTCAGTTGATTCTCGATCTTGGTTAGGGCATCTTTCAACTCTTCCATTTTGCGCTGATGTCGGGTTGCGGGTGGCCTGTCTGTAAGAACACCGCATAATCAGAAACTAGCCCTGAAATCCCGGAATAGAAAGTACATCCCGAACAAGACTAAAAGAGGAAATGACTCGAGAAAAGACGCCTAGACGGGTGAAGTGTGGGCCTTCCCTAGGATTCGGCGAGTGGGCCTAGTCCTGTTCGAAGAAAGGTTCACGTGAGACATCCCCAGACTTTTGACTCGATTGTGATGACGAGCCCTCCTTCGTGAGAGTATGTCCTACTCAGGTGGGCCTTGCCTTAGTCTAATAAGGCGGACTGGGATAGGGAAGAAACTCGTGATGTACGATCGTCAGAGTTTCGACGCTAGAGACCTCTACAACTTATGACATGACCCGACACTGCTAAATACGGGAAGTCCTAAGAAGAGGGAAGTTTTGAAAATTGATTGTATTTGAAAAGGGTCCGAGAAAACTCGGTTGAAGGCCCAATTTTCGAAAAAAAAAACGAAAAGTGTATTGGGCCTGGGGTTTTGAAAGTTCGAAATGCTTTTCGAGTTTTGCATTGGGCAGCATACCGTCTAGAAAATAGGCTATTTTGAGTAAAATCATAAGTCCTCAATTTGGCATGTCCCGGGTTTTGAAATCGAATGTCTTGAAAAAGGATGCAATTTTTGAAAAGTTGACCATCTTTGAAAACGACTCGGAAACCAAGTAGCACGTAGTCACACAAGCATTATAACGACGCCATGTATGCTCTACACTAAGTCTCGGTCGGTCTGAGAGGGTCTATACCAGTGTACATAGTCTATACGTTGATCGGGACGGACTCTCTAAGTCGAATTGAGCTTAGAACATGCCGCGAAACCCACTCGAATCGACTATGGACACCTTTTGACAAATCCATATTGGAGTACATCAATGGTACAGTGGGACGTCGGTCACCAGTACCGGCCCGGGAAAATATGGGTTATGCATGAACCGTAAAACTAAAACGCGTATTGTATTTGTCAAACGATTTCTATTCGAGTCTCACCCTGAGGATGCCGATGGTAAGTCACGCATCAGTTAATCCCCAGCGGAGTCGCCAAATTGTGGACATGACATAGGTCCACCCCGACGCGGCCACCCGCGGGTTTGGGTAGGCGAATGAATCTCCATATGAAACGGATCGAATTGAAATTTAGGTCGAAGTGGAGTCGCCACCGAATTTTGTGGTTATTCGGAACCATTCGAGCCCACTCTATGTCGTAATGGTCCGTATACAAAATACGGCCCATTTCCGATGTCAGAGTTTATTGGGCTCGTCCCTTTGCATGCATTTGATACCAATACCGACATTATCGAATATTGTGTATTGAATGACTCTCGTGCGCCAACGGTTTCGGGCATCCGAAAACCGAGGTTCTGAGTAAGGGGTGAGGGTACGTGTTGGGAAGCCCACAAAGGACACCCAACCCCGCCCGCACATTAGCGACCTCTACTAAGAATTCGAATGACTTTCCAATACGCGCGTTACTTAAACGGGAAAATGATATGCAATGATTATTTTCCTAGGCATGTGAGGAATTGAAAAGCTGGTTTCTATGTCAATTTAATGCAATTAATTCTACGTCAAAGTGGAATTTTAGCATGTGGGTTCATTTTAATAAAATAAAATAAAGGACAAAAAATGACAAAGGAAACAATCAAACCGTTAGTAACGATGTAACGAGTAATAAATTGAATAAAGATATAGATGTGATGAATGCATGATTTAGGAAAGCTTTATATGTCACGTGATGGATTAACACGTGTTGACCGAGGTCAAGAAAAATATTTATCGAATTCTGGAAAATATGTCGCGAAAGTCGCTGTTTTATGTAAGATCGGAAAAGAATAGAAAAGACGAGAAAACCAAAAAAAAGACCCGACGAACCAGGCCTCCGCGCGAGTCGCCTGACAGGCGCGCGACTCGCGTGGGGGTCCGTCCGCTTTTTTTTATTTGTCGAAAACCGTCAATTTTTATAAATCGCGTACAAGTATGGATTAACTTATACCTGATTTATATTTTCGATATTCGTTATATTCAATATTCGATTATGAAATCGATATTAAATACTTGGAATGATTTATACTCGATTCTAATTGTGACGCTCGTCATATCCCATATTCGATTATGGAATCGATATGGAATACTAGAGTGAAAAAGATAAAGAAAATTGATTTGAATCGTTTAAAATAACCAAGACGATATAAATATTCCTCCGCGTTTGTAGTGTCATGATTCGAACGAATTAAATAACATCTACGTTAGCATCAACGAAAAATGGAATTGGCTAAATTGTTTGATTAGATTATTAGACTCGACATCCAATTATGGAATTGGCATCGGATCTAACGTATCGACACTTTGCTTGAATGAATACTTGATTCCCTCGGCTTTTCCGACATCAAAATAAATCCCTAAGGATTAGGATGTCAGATCCGCGTCAACGGGTTTCGACCCTTATTAAATATAATGCTTATTTTTTGAAAATTAATGTAAATATGCGACTAATAATAATGATGCAAACAATATAAAGATTATTGTTTAAGTTAACTCATCTCAATAATCAAATAGTCGGGGTATTGGAATAAGCGACCGTCAACGCTGTGTGCAGTACACTTGTATATTCGTGTTTTCTTATTCCGATATCCTTCTTATTCGACACAAATCGATAAGTATTTTAATGTCTTGTACTAATTATATTATCGATATTATGGTGCGATGAAAAAAAAATTAAAAAATTAAAAAAAAAACGGAAAAAGGACGGAGAAAAAGAAGACGGACGACGAGAAGAGAAAGAGAAGAGAAAGGGGTTTTGACATCCTCAACCTACATGTTCTTGTCTCGGAACGGACTCGTAAGCGTGGCTTTAACACAAGAGTCTTCGAGGTTTTATGGAGGTTAAGTTATGGTGGCTCGGGATTGATTCCTAAAACTAGGTTTAGGGTTTTTGCTAATGTAGAATTGCTAGGGTTTGATTAGGGTTGTATGTGTAAGATTAGGGTTCTTGAGGTTGTGAAAAGTTGTCTAATGCATTGCATGGGGGTTGCTTATATAGGCAAGGCTATACATCCCCTAGCTAGGGTTAGGTGACCGGGTAGCCCCCGGGCTTGGTTGAGCAGCACGGTCCGTCCGGTCGGGCCCATTCGATCGGGTGGGTCAGTTGTAGTGTAAAGGTCTGTCTTTTTGGATTGTACATTGGATGTTTTGTGGGTTTTGATTTTTGAGTTGGACCCCTGATACCTGGGTGGTTGTTTTGTATGTGTCTCGGAACGACTTTGACCGGGGTTGACCCAATCGCTAAAAGTCGGTTTTATTTTTGGTGTCGCTTTTGACCCAAATTAGTCTTATTTGATTGGAAACGGCCCACTGGACCTGGATTCGAGGTTGATTTTGTGAGATTTGTACTCTGTAAGTGTGTTAGCCAGCAATTAATGGATTTGAGCCCGTATCCGAGCGCATAGAAACACGTTAGCGTCCGATCATCATCGGGTGTTTTTTTGGAAACTGCCATAGACACCTGGTTGTCAAAATGCGGGTGTCTACACTCTCGCTTTGGTAAGTAGCTGCAAATCCTGTCCGATCCGTCTTTCCTCAGAAATTAGAGCATCAGTCGGACTAGTAGCAGCAATCTGTTTCTGCAGAGTGTTAAGTGCATCAGTCACAACATGTACTTTAGCCTCAATATCTGAGAATCGGTCTTTATTGAGAGCTCGCAATTCTTTCTTCAATCCTTTCAGTTTGCGGACAACCCGGTACATAGGTGTGCCCTGTATTGATTGATCCCATCCATTCTTCACAATACTTTTGAAACCTGATGCTAAACTCCACATGTGGAAGTATTTAAAACTATTCTTCCTTGTCTCCTCTTGCTCCCATCTACTGACAGTACATGGAGAGTGATCGAAGAGGCCCTCCAGATGGAAGTGCGCGTGAGAGTCAGGAAACACATCCCCCCATTCCTCATTGATAAGAAACCTGTCAAGGCGACTGTATTTCCTCATACCAACATCTTGCTTATTAGTCCATGTGTACCAGGCACCCGAGGCCTTGATATCACAAAGCTCACATCGACTTAAACATTCAACAAAATCATCCATATCAGATTGCTTTGTTTGTCCTCCTAATCGCTCATCCGGAGATATCACAGTGTTGAAATCACCCCCTACTACCCAGGGGCTGTGAATGTTCAAAGCTATGGACTCCAAATTCCTCCAAAGTTCTCTCCTGTCCACACCCTCATTGAAGGCGTAGACCATAGTTAAATGAAACACATGCCCAGATGAAATATGTTTCACTCTTCCACGAATGAATTGAGGGTTATAAATCAGTGGAATAAAATCATACAAAGAAGGTTGCCAGCCAGACCCTACCCCCCGGGTGAGTATGAGTATTGGTGGTGACACTCCAACCATCAAGCATGGAAATCATGACCTTATTGTTATTATTAGCCTTTATTTTGGTTTCAAGTAGGCCAAATAAACCCACTCCTTTATTTTGAATAAAATATTTCACCTCTCTTTGTTTATTTACATTGTTGAGGCCCCTAACATTCCAGAATCCGACATTCATTGGATAACAGTAAGTTTGGGTTACCTATATTCATACCAGCTCCTTCATTATTTTCCTCATTAACAGGTTGTTCCCTAGCAGATGCAACAGGTTCAGGAATACTGTCTACAACCTCAGCATAGGATGGGCCATTTCCCCGACCAGAGATAGGGGTCCGTTGTATCTGCTGCTGTACCACTGTTTGAGTCAGTGGTCGCTGAGTAGCATTAATCTTCGGTCTCCATATTTTGGTCTTCTCAGCGACAGGTGTAGGCTTACTTTTACGACAGTTCACTGCATCGTGACCTAAAGACTTACATTTAGAACATAGAATGGGTTTCCATTCATATTCATTCTTTATGGTTTCAATATCTCCTTTAGGATTTTTGAATTGAATACTATTATCAAATTTCTGTCCAACTGAGACTTCCACCAAGGCTCTGGCAAACCCAAGCCGGGTTTTTTCTGTTGTTGCATTGTCTAGTTGTAAGAATTTACCTGCTAGTCCCACTATTTTAGGAAGGCATATTCCCCAATATTTGAGAGGAAGGTCATACAACCTAACCCAAGTAGGAACTGTCGTAACATCCTCCTTCTGTAGATCAATATCATGTTTCCAAGCTTTGACAATAACTGGTTTGTTGTCGAACATGTGAACCCCAGCCTGCAGAACTGTATTCCTCGCATCAGCTTGCTTGAAGCGAACCAGAAATATCCCATTAGGGAGGAAAGAGATCTTATCAATCCCATGCTTACCCCAAACCCGTTGAGCATAACCCTTGACTACCAACCATGGGGGATTAGCCCCAAGGATATAGCAAAAAATTGAGTTCTCCCAGTAGGCCTCCTCTTCTTTGGTCTCCTCCTCAGAAATCTGTAGTATGGCTTTATCATCTGCCAGGCTATCCATCATAGCCTCCTTTGTCCCCCGAGTATTGGATTTCTTTCGTCCTCGTTGAGTTATCCATATGACATCTGCTGTTTCGCTCCCACTCTCGCTTTGGTCATCATCTCCAAAGTCTAGGCCTGGAATTCCTTGTACTTCATGCATAGGTTTCATTTTTGTAACAATATCAACATCAGGTCCCCTGTTTTGCAATGATCCTTGCTTTTCTGCTTCCTTATTTGGTCTTGATCGTTCCTTAGAATCATTAATAACATTCCCTGAAGTCTTGTTTTTCGTTTTAGAGGAGGAGTTCCTCGCCATCGAGACGCCGCAAAACTCCCCTGAAACCGCCCTAGAAATCACCGCTAATCGCCTTGATGAACGTTAGGGTTTTTGGTAACACTGTCTTTGGTAAGGCACTTAGTGACATTCCTTCGAGTCACCTCCTCGTCCCCTAACGGCGCTGTCCTCTTAACTTTTGAGTTGCTCTATCCTGACGGGTATTCACAAACTCCCCGCCGGACGGAAGCAATGGCGGTCGGTCGGACACTCTCAATAACGACGGGGCACGAAAACCTCTGTTCCCAAGACACCCTAAATTCCCTAAGAGAATTCTCTGTCCATGAGTCGAAACTAGAAATATTCTTAGCAGTCTCTGAAGTGGGTGGTTTGACACCCATTTAGTTCGACAACACGCACGGATAAATATATAAACCGGATCCCTCATGGATAGTATTAATAAAGCCTCGGTTGAAGACGAAAATAGAAACTCGGCGTGCCCACTGATATTCCACCACCGGATGGACCACTTAATGACCAACTGCTCCTTAGACAAGTAGGAGAACCACTCCTCTTCGGCATGACCTTTACTCCACACCTGCACCGTCTTCCGGCCCGTGAAGCCCCTATAGTTATAATCTTTGAAGCCCCGGGGAGGGTCGACCAAAGTGAGTTGCTCCTGTAACCAAACCTGCACAAACCACGACAAAACGTCACACCTTCAAACCAAAGCAACCACAAAAACAAAAAAAACAAAAGCAAAGCTACAAGGAAACATGACACCAAAAACACCTGTAAAATGATACTGGAACCCCGAAAAGATGTCTTGTGGAGTCGGGCACGAGCATCAAGACCTAGAATAAGCTCACCCAAAATAAGCAAAGAGGGTGATCATCCATGTTCCATTCCCATCACCACATCTAAAACTCGAGGGTTACCTCAACCTTCGCGCGCCCTCGCATCCTCGAAAAGATAATAACAAGCCACCGCGATGTTAAAAGTACGCCTACAAGCTAAGGCCGAAATATCATAGAAACCAGCCTGTTAGAATGTCCTAAAAAGCAACCCTAAGTCAATGTCAATGATGCGGTGGCAAGCCAACCACTGACAGACGTGGGACACGTACGATGCATCAGGCACCAGTAATGCCTCGCCTCCTTCACCGTCTCTGTCCTCGCGGGCCTCAGCCATAGTAGGAGGTCTAACATAATCCGGGGAGGGTCAACTGGGACCCTAAACTCGTCATAGAGGCACTGGCGCACTAACCTCTACCCTAGATACCAACCCGGGGGAAATAGTACGGGGAGAAGCATACTCCGATAGCTCCTCGACCACGACTCTGCTCCCACATACCCTGGAAAACCCTCGTAGTTGGCCAAAGGATGGGCCACAAACTGCAGAACCAAACATACATTAAATTTCAAAACTCCTAACCTTAGGGGCTACTTAGGAAAGCAAATGAAAGAAAACTTACATCCCCAAGACGTAGTTGGATCACCAGCACATTCTCCGTCGAATAGTGGCTCGTAGTCATCTTGATCTGAGCCAATCTCCACTCGATCCCAGCCGGGAACCTGGCGGGGCAAACCGGCACCATTTTAGGCGCCAAACATGGAAAGTAAGAGTAGATACAAGCATGCAAAATCCGAGACACCGTCAATAAATAAAACAAAACTAACAGAAATCCCAACCAAATACAAGTTAAGTAACTTACCTCTGGCACAAGACCTGGACCCACAATGGGTATGGCTGAGTCCGAGGCCACCCTCTGTGGCCTCACCATAGCCTGCAAACAATGGGTCATCTCCAAGAAACCCGTTGTCACCCAGTCAAAACGACCTAGCTGACTCAAGTCAGCAAGGAAAGGCAAACTCCTAGTACTAAACTTCTTGCCCTTATCCGAGAAGTGGGTCGAACCTAGGAAATACCACAATCACAAACGAACGTCCTGCACCGCCGAGTTAGGCTCCCGACCCTCCAAAACCGCCACTCTCTCAAAGTGGTCGGTGATATAAGAACTGGCCAAGGCATGGGGCGAGCCGTAAGCAGAAGGCTCTAAGCAATCCCCTATCCAGCCACTAACCTCGACACTATCTAACCTAGGGCCCTCTGATGCCCACCTGATCATCTTGGGACCCCAAGGTAGTCCCGTGATCACTCTAAAATCTTCCACCGTCATGCCGACCTTTGTGAACGACGTGTGAAATGTCGAGATCGTGTCATGAAAGCGATCCACCATCGCTCTGATCACCATCAGGTTGCTCTTAGTTTGACAACCGACCAATTGAGCTCAATGCTCGACTATGGGACCCAAGGCCGTCCCCCTGACCAACTCCTTAGCCTCAGAGCTAAGCTTCTGAGAGTACACCACCAGGCACGTCGTAACCCCCGAGAAAGTCCTCTTCGAACATGGGGGCTGCAAATCATAGCAATATAAGGATTTAAGTGAACCTTACAAATACGAGTCAACATCACATTGTCGTTAATGGTACGGCTTAATACGTGCAAATCTGGACGGAGCAATAACTATCGTCCATTCCAATCCTTAGCCCAGACGAGATCCAGATAAGCTACCTCCTTAGCCCCGTCTGCCGGCCTTGGCACCCGTCTCCTCCTCTGAATTGTCACGGGCAAAAAACGTCTCCTGACTCGATCAAAATTAGCCTCATTTATTGTCCCGAGCTACAGCTTAGGCGAAGGTGCACTCTGTCGTCTCTTACGGGCCATCCGGGAAGTCAGGGAACTCAAACCGGAAGCCTCACCAATCGCACCGACTACAGAGATCTCATCAAGACGTTCCGTACTATCTCCAACTGTAAAACAAAGTAAAACAGACATCCCGGGTCAGGTCAGGACAACCTAAACGGGTCAAAATAAGCTCAAAATTTTCAAGCAAGATATCAAACTTTCAAAAATCCTAGTAGCACCCATTTTCGTCCCCGGTCACAATAAAAGTGGTTTCGGGAAAATTCGACATCGTTACGGTCTCATTTGGTCTATCGTAAGCCTCACGGTCTCACACAAAATGACCTAAAGTGCATTCCGGGTCACGAAAATCGACATGCAATTTACCCACAATGTCACAAGCAAGAAAATAGCAAATTTACAAGAATCAAATATGGTAACAATCCGAAATTTGGTCCCTAAATCCTAAATTTTTAGATTTTGGCCATGGGAGGCCATTAAAGGACCTTCAAGCTCCTGTTTCAAGCAAATACCTACTTCTACAAGTTCAATACTACCCTAATTCAAAAAGGGAACAAAGAACAAGAATCAAAACGTAGCAAGATCGAAACACCCAAATCTATTTCTAGGGTTTAAGCAAAATCAAATCAGAATCGTACTAATCAGGTTCAAACCGACAATAGTGAGTAAAGGAAACTTACTTGGGGTCGACATTATCAAAATGAGCAAAAGTCAAGTTTGAAAACGGTTGACAATGGCGAAGATGCAAAAGAGAGGCGAGAAGGAAGTCGCGTTTGAGTTTTGAACAAAATAAATGATCGCCCTTCAAGTCGCATATTTATCCTGGGTCGATAAAACAAAACCCCAGCCGCCTCAATGCAGGCGCTTTAATCTTGCAACACTGAAGTCCGGGTGCCTCAACATTGGGTTGCCCGAAGGCTCGCGCCTGACCTCTCATCTCAAAACAAAAGTCGGGTTAATCCAAACACAGTTCTCAGTACCGAAAAGACGTGCACTCATCAATTAGCAAAGAAACAATAGCAAATTGCATTAATCTCCCTTGCAGAGTAACCAAACTATATTACCCTCCCCAGCGGAGCATCCTGTAAGCCGGCACAACCCGTTACGCAAACCGACAAAAATCCCCAGCGGTGCCCATTGAATCAAACCACTCTCCAATACCAAATTCAAATAGCAAACCCCTCAACAAAATTGCAAAAACAAATCAATCAGCCTAGTAGATCTTCAATCCAAAGCAACCAATCTACATTCCCAGGGAAAATCATGAACTCAAGTCCAAGATACGAAAAAGAGCAAAAAAAAAAACATGAAGCAAGAAGCAATACAAACACAACTATGCACTCGCCAAGAGTTTATGCGATGATTCTAGGAAAGATCAAAATACAAATACGATTACCAAAAGCCTATGCAACCACTCATCATAAGCAAAGTCCAGGAACAGATCTCTGTTCCAAAGAATAGAATATGCAAAGTCCAGGAAAATACTGGGTCAGTTCCAAAGAATACAATATGCAAAGCCCGGGAATAGATGAAACCTATTCCAAAGAATGTAATATACAAAATCCAAGAACAGATAGGGATCTGTTCCAGATAAAGCCCTGGAATAGAAGGGATCTGTTCCAAATGAAACAATATGCAAAGTCCGGGAACAGACAATGATCTATTCCAAAGAAAACTATACACAAAGTCCAAGAATAGACAAGGAATCTATTCTGAAGAGTACAATAAGCAAAGTCCAGGAATAAACAGAATCTATTTTAAAGAATACATTACACGAGGTCCAGGGATAGAATGGATCTATTCCAAAGAATACAATTACAAAGACCAGGGACAAACCCAAAAATGGGGTCTATTTCGAAGATCAAGGCACTAATCAACTACAATAACTCTTCAAACCCAAGTCAAAGTAAGCAAACCCAGATCAAAACTTCAACAAGCAACCGCAGGCGAAGAGGTCAGTTATGATTTCTAAACCTTGGCTGACGAGCCTTAGTACGTAGTCCAATCGACTTAGAACAACCCAAGCGAACAGTCACCATGTCGTAATTCTCGATTGACTTGGGCAGCTATACTTTGACTTTCGCCTAGTCCAAGCCTTAGTCAAAGTAGGGGCTACTGTAGATACCGAAATTTGGACCTGGTGGCTATAGGAGTGCCCGACAAACACCCGATGATGATCGGACTGCAACACGACACGATTTTACGATATTTTAGATGATTTTTATATAGAATGGATCAAATAATTACTCGGAGAAATTAATTCAACATCAAGACGGTCTTAGTTGTGTCATTACATTCACGTCAACACTAACTAGAGTCAATTCTGACTCCGGGACTCCGAATCGGTCCCGAAACATGCAAAGTCAAACCCGAGTCAACGCGTCGGACCGATTCGGCCCTCGGGATGTGCACCCGAGGCCTATCGACGCACGCGGTAGGGCAAGGGTCGGAAGTCTTAGCGAATAAGCAATCACAAAGATCACGTATATCTTATCTCCATTTTGGAAAAAATTTCAAATCAGATCTTCAAAATCTCAGGCGCCCAGTGGGATACGCCTGAGAATCACATCGCCTGGTGTCAGGCGCCTCACTATTGGGTCGCACGACGTGCTGCTCTCGAGATCCCATATTGAACTATGAGAAAAACTATAAATACCCCCCTTCTTCGCTCATAATCGACACAACACCATAACCTTCTTCTTCTCTACGAGCTCCACACAACCTGCCGCTCTTCTTTAGCGTCGCACCCCATGATATTAAGAACGATCCACTCAAGCGTTATCTCCTCGATTCACATTCCACGAATCAACGCTACGCTTTGTAGTTCCTTGAGTTCCTGACTCGAAAGGACGAAAAAGGGCACCTGTGTTGATCCGTCGACTTGCCCCACAATAGCGAACCTCTGCCAAAATCGTCGCAGGACTCTAGGAGCATCATTCCGTCCAAGTCGATATCGTGACTAGGTTGTCATCTAAACCAAACTTTACATATCGCACTTTGATTGTGCATTTCGACGTCGTCAAGTCCGACCTATGTGGATACAAATTCCACAATGCGTCCACCATTTGCACTCCAAATGGTGTACAAGCCTTACTCCTGTTTGGCTCAGTTAAAACCAACTCCTCTAAAATATGTAACGTCCACAACTTCGACCTCAAGTACTAAAACACCGAAATCGAATCCGAGTAGTCGTTATAAGATCTGTTCTTAATCGTCTATACATCGTACTTTGTTTAGTGTACATTCTGAGGGTGCAACTCCTCATACAACGTGATTTACTTACATCTCGCGCTTTACCACTTTCGTATGATTTACCGCTTTTATGACCATAATCGCATGCTAAATCACTTAACGAGAAATCAAAACGTAAACAACTAACACTAATCAAATTGAGCAGTGGTCTAGTCTCGTGTTAATCTCGATGCTCACACCTCACATGTGTCTTGACGCAACTTTGTTAATATGGAACCGACGCACTTTAAGTAGAATACCAGGTAAGGTATACCACGAGAATGACTAATATTCGTATTATCACGTTAAAACTGATTTGCTAATACGTATACTATCTAGTACTCTCTACTCTCCTATGTGCATCTTTACCTGGCCTGCTTGTCACGTGAAATCACGTGCAAAGAATGTAAAAACACTTACTTCGACTGTAACTTACTTGCTCCTAAAACAACCGACATAGCAAAGGCACAGGGTTAAAACAACGACTGTTATCGCATTTACACCACATTAGAATGGAGTTATCAGCCCACCAACTGATTAGTAGAGGCCGATACGTGATGGCGGGATTGGGTGTTGACGTCTATCGAATGTTGGCTTCCCAATATGTACCCTCACCCCTTACTCAGAATCTACGATTTTCGGATGTCCGAAAACATTGGCAATGAGAGTCATTCTAGACATGGAATGCTTAAGGGTACAATCTTTATCTTTAGGTCCCCATGTCACTCAGCTTTGAGCCGGCTAAGGATTAAAGTTGACTTGAACGACTTCCGAGTATCCCAAAATTACTCGTTGGCGACTCCACAAATCGGAAACAAATTTGGTTCACTAAAAACGGTCGATAGACCAAATGAATCGGCCTTTAAACATTTACAACCACATCTCGATCGATTCAACGAAAACAAAAATGTGCCCATACATCAATCTAGTACAATTCAAATCGTCAACCAAATCGAGGTCCGACACTTCGCCCCGACCACGGGATCGGCGACTCAGACCGCGTCAGACGTGCCGTGTGGGTGGTCGTCAAGACGGTCCGCGCGGGTTTGCGCGGCGAACGGGTGGCAACGTCCACAATATAAACTCAATCCACTAGGTTAGAAATAGCTACACAGTTCCAGTATGCAACATTTTTTATGCCCAATCCACCTTCAGCCTTTGGTGCAGTGATTTATCCCAAGCTACTAAGGGTACCCTTTGATAATCAGGAGAGCTGAACCATAGGTAGTTTCTGCATATTGCCTCTACCCTCTTGATGACACTACTAGGAAGAATAAATATTAAAGCCCAATACCAATAAAGGGTATTTAGGACAACATTGATTAGAGTGTGAAACATATGCGTACCTGCTGCAAGAATCGTCTCTTGCATATCTTTAGTATGAAACCTGATAAGGAATACACCATTGGGAAAGAAAGAGATGGTATCAATCTTATGGTGTTTAAAAATGCATTTGATATATCCCTCAAAAACAGGCAATGGTGGATTAGAACCGAGTACAAACCCATACACAACATGTTTCAAGAATTCCAATTCGTCATGTACATCTGCCTCAGTAATTTGCGGTATGTCATGATCATCTTCAAAAATGTCTATGATTTTACGTCCATGTCTATCAAACCAATCCCCCATGTCTTCATCAGCATGGGGTTGGATCACCTCCTCAGACATATCTTCCATATTGCCATAACTCTAATTATATTATTATTACCATAACTCTAATTACCATAACCTGACAACGCAGCTAAGCCCGTATTACTACTGACCCGATATATTAAAATATCAATATATATTAATAATATCTTGTACACATTGTGTGTGACCCAATCTGTTCACTTAAGACTACCAGACACGTAACCTATTTACATGTCAACCGACATTGACCGCTAATAAGGCATATCGGATACATGGACTTAAGCGTGTTAATCCGTATAGGACAATGGACATAACTCCTTCAGTCCCTTCGTACCAAAATGTTATTCTTCTTTAATTATTACTCAGTATATTTCTCACACTGGAATAAAAATGAGGAAAACATAGTGCTGTAAAGGTAGTACAACTTTTTAAGTATAAGTATGTTAGTAAAAGATAAATAAATTAATACTATAATATTTATAACATATTTTTTATTATCCTACCCCGATTCGTGACATGTGTAACCCGACTTATATTTTACTCAAATCGTAATATCGGGACGAACAAATCAATACGAGGTTGTACAATTAAGAAGGGGCATTGTTTTAGTTTTGTCCAATAAAAAAACTACGTAAAGAAGAACTCATGCAAAACTCCCTCTTTTTAATATAGTTATAAATTTATTTATTTATAATTATTTTAAGGATAAGTATGATAGTTAAAAACAATATAATAAATTAATAATTATGACATTTTTTTATTATCCTATCCCGATACGTGACATGTATAATCCGATTAGTATTTTAGTCGAATCGTAATATCTCAATGTTGTGTGGTAAATTTAGCTCATTTTTCCTTCTATTTAGACTCGTTTTTCTCCGTTTTGTGAGATTAGAATGCGATGGTCACCCTATTCTTAGTCTTTCTCACATTAGCATCTCTCTTTTGCATTTTACGTATTTTTGGGTAGTTTTCTATTTATTTTGATAGGATCCGCCTCCAAGAGCATGTCTAAGTTTCCACGAGCACAAGAGAGTGGAATACCGTCCAAAAGCATCTCACGAAGTCAAAAAGTCCAAACAAAAAGGAGCGAAAAAGAAAATAGGTCAAAGAATCCATCGGGTGAAGTTTCACCCGATGAGATCTCACCGGGCGATGTTTCACCCAACGACATTTCTGCATCTTTGAAGGTCTTCAAGTAGGAGGAACCATCGGGCGAAACTTTTACCCACCGGGCGAATGGTGTCCCAAATTTCAAAATCTGGAAGAAGAGTCCACCGGGGGAAACTACCGGGTGAAGTTTCACCCGACGAAAATGTCTCATGAATCTCAGAAAATCCGCAGGGCGAAGTTTCACCCTTTGAAGATCCATAGGGCAAAAGTTTCACTCAAGTGCAAAAATCAGATTTGGGCTTGGTTTAGTGATCAATTAAGCAAACCTCTATATATAGCTAAACCTAGATTAGATGAAGAAGGCACTGATATTAGGAAAAACTTCTTAGTTTTCGTCAATGTTCATCTCCTTTCTCTAGTTTTAAGATCAAAATTATTGAAATCAACTCTAAATCTAATGATGCGAATGCGGAAGCGGTTTAGATTAGGAAATGAAGGTTGGGTCGAAGGTTAATGTAACCTTGAGTGATGACGTGGATTTTGGAGTGAAATTGAACTAAGGTTAATATAACCTTGGTTCGTGGTTAAGATCTTCCTGGATTTTGTGTTTTGTGGCACGTCTATTTTAGGAAAGAAAATACTTTGAATTACGTAAGGATTTTTGTGATGACATAAAAGACAAACGTAACCAAAGATATTTAGCCCGAATTCGACCTTGAATCCGAAACTAATAACGTAGAGATTGGCGCACCAATTCCTCGACGCGATTTCGAAGTACTTTCTCGAAATGAGTTTTCACAAGGTTTGATAAATCAAAAACTTTGCTGAATTTTTATTGCTTAATCATTGAATGCCTTATGCTAACATGGAACGTGGCTTTTATAGCCTTACACAAATATAATCTCGAATATATTTTACGAGATACTAATCAAATTAAAACTAGTAATTAATCTAGAGAATATAATATCTTATCTTAGGTATATCTTGAAATGATATTGAAGATATCATTATTATTCTTACTTCCTAATTAAAAGAAGATTGCCTCTTTATTTGGGTGGTAGATCTCACGCATATCTCCCATGAAATAAATATCAAATCAACCTTGATACTCATTCATTTTGTTGCCAAATATGAGAAGATTGTTCCTGATTATTTGGAGTAAGGATCACGCTTGATATCATCCACATATCTTCCATAATCTTTATTTTCTCTAATGCACCTAGACCATATTTGGGACATGGGTAAGCATGCACACGCCTAACTTTATTGGGCTTGGTTCGAATACCCCGAGTGAGTGCATCGTCTCATTGTGGGCTTTGTTCGGTCCAAGCACAATCGGGTCGGGTTCGAGCTTACTCGTATCATCCCCTCCTTCTTCGAAAGGAATTGACCTCAATTCCGCAAGACCATCATCGTTTAAGTACGGACTTAAGTCTCCTACATTGAATGTAGCGTGGACTCCATAGTCTCCCGGAAGCTCGATCTTGTAAGCATTGTCGTTTACTTTGTCAGCGACCTTGTATGGACCCTCGGCTCGCGGCATGAGCTTGTTCTTTCGTTTTCCCGGAAACCTTTCCTTGCGCAAGTGTAACCACACCAAGTCTCCGGGTTGGAATACCTTAGTCAGTCGGTTTTGTTAGCTCGCCTTTGGTAGGTTTCGTTTACCACCTCAATTCTAGCTCGGACTTGATCATGTAGATTTGTCATAGCCTTGACCTTGTCCTCCGCGTCCTTGTGAACAAATTCCCCTTTTGGGATAGGGAGTAACTCAATAGGCAAATACGGGTTGATCCCATAAACTACCTCGAAAGGAGAGTGCTTAGTTGCATAGGTAGGAGATCGATTATAAGCAAACTCCGCGTGTGCAAGCTTAAGGTCCCAATATTTTTGAGTTTTACTCACCAAACCACGGAATAGTCCCTAAGATACGGTTTGTCACTTCCGTTTGCCCATCAGTTTGAGGGCGATGCGAAGTGCTAAACAGTAGCTTAGTACCGACCTTTCTCCAGAGTGTGTTCCAAAAGTAACTCAGGAATTTTGAGTCACGATCGGACACAATAGTCTTCGGGACTCCATGTAAATGGACTATCTCGTGATAATACAGATCCGCGACATTACTAGCATCGTCCGTTTTATGGCAAGCCACGAAATGCGCCATCTTCAAAAATCTGTCAACGACCACCATAATTGCATCCCTTCCTCTTTGAGTACGAGGTAAGGACACAATAAAGTCCATCGACACATCTTCCCATGGTCGTTCCGGAACTGGTAATGGCATGTAGGCTCCTGCTTTAAAGGAACTTTTCGCCATGTGACAAGTAACACACTTGCTTATGATGTTTTGGACATCACCAATCATTTTTGGCCAATGAAAATGCTCGTGTAATATGTCAAGCGTCTTCTGGACCCCGAAATGTCCGGCTAAACCACCACCGTGTGCTTCACGAATTAATAATTCACGAATTGGATGCTTCGGAACACAAAGTCGATTTCCCTTAAATAGAAAACCCTCTTGTATCGTGTATTCCTTGTATCCACCTTTTTGACATTCCTCGAATATCTCCCTTAGTTCATCATCAAGTACATAGGATTCTTTGATTAACTCGAACCCTAGTAACTTCACTTCGAGCGTGGTAAGTAGCGCATATCTCCGTGATAAAGCGTCAGCTACTACATTACTCTTGCCTTCTTTGTATTTTGATGAAAAATGGAATGATTGAAGGAATTCAACCCATTTTGCATGTCTCGGGCTGAGCTTTTGTTGCCCATGTATGTACTTGAGAGACTCGTGATCCGAGTGAAGTACAAAATGACTAGGGCGAAGGTAGTGACTCCAATGGTCAAGTGCTCGAACGATCGCGTAGAACTCTTTGTCGTATGTAGAGTAATTACAACGAGCGCCCCCCAATTTCTCCGAAAAGTAAGCAATGGCTCGTTGAGCTTGGATTAAAACAGCCCCAATTCCCACGCCACTTGCGTCACACTCAACTTCGAACGATTGAGAGAAGTCGGGTAGAGCGAGTATAGGTGCATTGCACTGCAACTCCTTGATCTTCTCGAACGCTTTTTGAGCTTGTTCGTTCCAATCAAACGCTCCTTTTTTCAAGCAACCCGTGATTGGGCTCACGACCGTGCTGAAATCACGAATAAACCGCCGGTAGAATGAAGCCAAACCATGGAATGATCGTACTTCAGTCACCGTACTAGGGACAGGCCAAGAACGAATAGCCTCCACCTTTTCTTGATCCACGGCAACTCCATCCCAAGATACAACGTATCCAAGGAATATAACTTTGTCGACCATGAATGAGCACTTCTCGGCTTTGCCGTATAGTTTTTGCATTCTTAGCGTTTCGAACACTAGTCTTAAGTGTCGTGGGTGCTCTTCAATGCCCTTGCTGTATACTAGGATATCGTCCAAGTACACGACCACGAACTTTCCAATGAAGGACTTTAGAACCTCGTTCATAAGCCTCATGAAAGTGCTTGGTGCATTAGTAAGGCCGAAAGGCATGACCAGCCATTCATATAAACCATGTTTGGTTTTGAATGCGGTCTTCCATTCATCTTTTTCTCTCATTCGAATTTGGTGATAACCACTTCGAAGATCGATTTTGGAGAAGATGGTTGAGCCATGAAGTTCATCAAGCATATCATCGAGTCTCGGAATCGGGAATCGATATTTTATGGTGATGTTATTCACTGATCTACTATCGATGCACATTCTCCATGTGCCATCTTTCTTAGGGACGAGTAAAGCTGGAACCGCGCACGGGCTCATGCTTTCTCTTACGTACCCTCGTTCCATTAACTCCTCAATTTGTCGTTGGAGTTCTTTGGTTTCTTCGGAGTTACTCCGATAAGCCGCCTTGTTTGGTAACGGCGCGCCGGGTACGAGATCAATTTGATGCTTGATTCCACGCAATGCAGGTAAACCCGCTGGTAAATCATCTGGAAAAACATCGTCAAACTCAGGCAATAGTGGTTTAACGCGTTCAACAGAGTCAAGGTTAGAGTAAACTTGGTCAAGGTTAATGTAACCTTGGTCAAGGTTATTCTCTCTTGAAACTGTGGACAGGTTAGATGCCACAAGCGCGTACACTTGCTCTCCTCTAGCCAAAACCTGCTCCACGTCTCTTTCACTAGCAAACATTGACAAACTCGGCTTGTTAGTACGATTAGAATGAATCGAACGAATCTCCTTCGGCGCCATAGGCCTTAGGACGACCTTCTTACCATCCACCACGAGTTCATGCTCGTTGCTTCGTCCTTTATGAAGGACATTGCGATCAAATTGCCATGGCCTGCCTAATAACATGTGACAAGCATCCATAGGAATAACATTGCAAACCACTTCGTCCTTGTAAGGACCCATCGTAAAACCAACGCGGACTTGTTTAGTCACCTTGACTTGGTTCCCATCGTCGAGCCAATGTAAGGTATAGGGTCTCGGGTGTGGTGTGGTGGTTAGGGTTAATTTCTTAACCTTGTCTTGTGAGGCGACATTGGTACAACTCCCCCCATCAATAATCACGTTACACCATTTGTCTTTGACCAAGCATTTAGTGTGGAAGATTTGGTCACGTTGTTCGGCCACAACCGGTTCAACAACGGTGTGCAAGGTACGACGTAAGACCAAAGACTCAACATGACTTGGTGCTACAAATTCGAGCACATCGTCCCCCTCTAACTCATCCCCATTCGTGACATATGATGGTTTATCCTCGTCACTAAAACCCTCCATCAATTCATCGCGATAGCTAATTGCCTCTCTTAATGTAATGAATCTTTTATTAGGACAATCGCTTTGAAAGTGGCCGAATCCTTGACACTTAAAACAACGGACCCTAGACATGTCTTTGGATTTAGTGTCTGTTTTAGGTGTTGTTTGGGTGGCAACTACGGATTTTGGGGTTTGACTTGAACTAGACCCTCCGAATTTATTGGGTGTTTCGGATTTTGTCCAAGTGTTTGTTTTAGTGGTCGGAGTAGTTCGTCGTTTTTGTTGGCCCTCTACTTTTAAACACAAAGAGCATAATAAATCAAACGACGCACAAGGATGTAAATCTACCACATCAGCTATGTTACGATTTAAACCCCTACAAAACCTAGCCATCTTTTGTTCCTCGAGTTCTTCTAACTCACACACTAAAGATGCCTTTCCGAACACCTCAATATACGCACTAATTTGACATGGTCCCTTGTTTCAATTCGGCTACCTTACGATATAAGTCGATTTTGTAACTTTTAGGAACATACCTCTTGCGTAACTTATTTTTGAGTTCCTCCCATGACCGGATCTTAGGCTTTTCCTCCCGTGCTCGCCTAGTCTTCATACTTACGAACCATAGGGACGCACTTTTTGTTAGCCTCAAGATAGCATACTTGAAACGCTTCTCATCGGGGACATCCTTGAATTCGAACATCCTCTCGATTTGACGCTCCCAGTCCAAGTATTCTTCCGGATCTATCCCTCCCCCGAATTAAGGCAACTCCGTGACTTTGAATTCGTCATGGGGTTTGGGCACATCCACGAATCTCCTGGCACCTCCCCCAGGTCTATTCTCGGGCAAATTGCGCAAGGCACGGAGCAATTGTTGGATGAGATTGTCTTCATTACTCCCTCCAGTATTGAAGCTGCTTGCGTCATTGTTGACATTGTTGTCGTTGATTTCGTTATCTCCCACGTCGCTAAACACGGCTCTGATACCAAATGATGCGAATGTGGAAACGGTTTAGATTAGGAAATGAAGGTTGGGTCGAAGGTTAATGTAACCTTGAGTGATGACGTGGATTTTGGAGTGAAATAGAACTAAGGTTAATATAACCTTGGTTCGTGGTTAAGGTCTTCCTGGATTTTGTGTTTTGTGGCACGTCTATTTTAGGAAGGAAAATACTTTGAATTACGTAAGGATTTTTGTGATGAAATAAAAGGCAAACGTAACCAAAGATATTTAGCCCGAATTCGACCTTGAATCCGAAACTAATAACGTAGAGATTGGCGCAACAATTCCTCGACGCGATTTCGAAGTACTTTCTCGAAATGAGTTTTCACAAGGTTTGATAAATCAAAAACTTTGCTGAATTTTTATTGCTTAATCATTGAATTCCTTATGCTAACATGGAACGTGACCTTTATAGCCTTACACAAATATAATCTCGAATATATTTTACGAGATACTAATCAAATTAAAACTAGTAATTAATCTAGAGAATATATAATATCTTATCTTAGGTATATCTTGAAATGATATTGAAGATATCATTATTATTCTTACTTCCTAATTAAAAGAAGATTGCCTCTTTATTTGGGTGGTAGATCTCACGCATATCTCCCATGAAATAAATATCAAATCAACCTTGATACTCATTCATTTTGTTGCCAAATATGAGAAGATTGTTCCTGATTATTTGGAGTAAGGATCACGCTTGATATCATCCACATATCTTCCATAATCTTTATTTTCTCTAATGCACCTAGACCATATTTGGGACATGGGTAAGCATGCACACGCCTAACTTTATTGGGCTTGGTTCGAATACCCCGAGTGAGTGCATCGTCTCATTGTGGGCTTTGTTCGGTCCAAGCACAATCGGGTCGGGTTCGAGCTTACTCGTATCATCTAAGTAGGAAGTTTTGGGGAGATCATTAAAGGATTATTGACAAATCCATTGTTCTTCTTCTTCTTCAAAGCTTCATCTTTATTTTTAGGCATCTTCATCTTCTTCACTACTAAAAACAGTGGAATTTGCATCGGATAATTTGCGTCGAACTAACAATCTGATGCAGCTGTCTATGTTGCGTCGATTTGCATCGGTTAACCCGATGATAATAATTTGCGTCGGATTAACAGACGCTATCCGCCTCTATGGAACTGGCGCCAATAATTTCACGTGGCACGACTATGTGAAAGTGTTGCGTCAGATTAGCCGACCCAATACGAAGCTTTGCGTCGGCTAATCCTACGCAAAGCAGTCCAGTCAACGCGTCAATTGACGCGGTCAGTCAACATAGCCACGTGCACTGCGTCGGATTAGCCGACACAAAATAGAAATTTGCAACGTCTTTTGCGTCGGCTAATCCGACGCAAAGTTTTTATAAATTAAAATAAAATTACGCGACGCAGCATTCAATCAGAACCCGACTCCCCCAAACCCCATATCCCCCTTCGGTGATTCAAAGGCGACGTGACCACCCACCAAAAATCAATCCCCTCCGGAGTCCTACTCAGCTCCGGCGTCCCACCCAACACCGTCGACCAACCCATCCCCGTCGACCCACCCACCACCGGCGATCGCCCCATCAATCCCCCCCCCCAATCACCCAAACCCTAAATCGACTCTCCCATCCCCTTTTCCGGCGATCCTCCCCAAAACCCAACCCCCTCCGGCGTCCTTTCAATTAATCTCCGGCGTCGCACCCACTTCCGTCGACCAACCCATCTCCGGCGAACCACCACCAGCTCCAGCGAACCCAAAAATCAGGTATAATTTTCGTCCTTCTTTCCGGTTTGTGTTCTTTCCTTAACCCTTGTATTGTTTATATGTATTGTGTTTTATTAATTGTGTTAGATTTGAGGATAATTGGGTTGGATTTGAGTTAGAATTGTTAGAATTAAGTTAATTGACATAATAATTATTAGATTTGAGGATAATTATGTTAATTGACATAATTATGTTTGATTTGAGTTAATTGATTTAATTGAGTTACAATTATTAGATTTATGTTCGATTTTAGAATGATTATTTGTGTTGGATTAATGGAATTGTTAATTGTTGGATTTTGTTGGTTAATTGTTTAGATTGTGGTGGAATGATGTTGTTAGAATTAGATTAGTAAATTAGTAAATTTAGTAGTAAATTAGTAGATTAGTAGTATGGTGGAATGATGTTGTGGAATGGTGGAATGATGTAGTAAATTAGTAGTAGTATTAGTATTAGATTAGTAGTACAATAGTAGTAGTAGTGTTAGTAGATTTGTAGTAGTAGATTAGTAGTAGTATTAGTAGTAGAATAGTAGTTTTAGTAGTAGTAGATTACTAGTATTAGTATTAATAGTATTAGTAATCTACTAATACTATTAATACTAATACTAGTAATCTACTACTACTAAAACTACTATTCTACTACTAATACTACTACTAATCTACTACTACAAATCAACAACTACTACTAATCTAATACTACTAATCTACTACTAATACTACTACTAATCTACTACTACTAATCTACTACTACTACTACTAATTTTGTACTACTACTTCTACTACTAATTTTCTACTACTACTACTACTTTTCTACTACTACTACTAATCCACTAGTAATACTCGTACTAATCTACTAGTACTACTACTACTAATGCTACTACTACTAATACTACTATTACATAAACAATACTAAAAAAGGGTAATTCGTTGTTGTTTTTTTAAATTTCAGCAGTTAGTGTTGGATTAGCCGACGCAAAGTAGACGGGGGTATTTGTCTTTGCGTCGGCTAATCCGACGCAGAGCTCATTGACTGGGACGTTGACCACCCAAAACGTCGCGTCAGATTAGCCAATGCAAGGTCTACGCAAAGCTCATGTGTCGGACTAGCCGACGCAAAAAAAGAAAATTTGCATCAAATTATAATGGCGGACTGTTGCATCGACTAATCCGACGCAATCTACAATTTGCGCCGGATTTTGATCATTTAAGCAATTCCGGCTTGATTTTTGTAGTGCTTCATCATTATTTTCCTCCATTGTTGGTATACTTCTCTTCCTCTCTCTTTTTCTCTAGTTTAGTTTTTTTTACTCTTATTTCTTCTCTATTGCATCTTTTGTTAGATTTAATCTGACCCTAGACTGAGAACTTCATACTAAATTAATTGGTATACTGAATAGCGGAAGCGTACCTGATTCCATCGGTAAAGAGAGGTGGAACGAGAGTCTCCCGATTATGGCCTTCTAACAGTTACACTCTCCTATTGGTTTCTCTCTACTGATGGGATGTATAAGAGTTTAGGTTGGAGTGTGCTGTCAGGGACCATAACCCTGACTATATATAGGGAGGGGCGTGGAAACCCTAATCACCCATATAAGCCGCTTTAGTTGATACGCCCATCATGCATCACTTAAAGCCCTATCGGGTCTCTACACTATTATTATATCTGGCCCATACTTTATAAGACGTAAATAAGCCCGTGTTATTATTATTATGACGGCTCACATATTGGGCTCAACAGAAATGACAGCTAATAAATACAGTAGGTCTTAATAATATTGTCAGCATATATTGTATTAGACCCATAATTCTTACAATCTCCCACTTGGGTCATATACAAATATATATGTGACACCAGAAATGTATTTATTATAACCTTATGAGCTCAATAATGCTATCAAACATTCCAACCGTCTTATGCAATTCGGTCCATTAATCATATGTATATAGAACCAAAGCGGCCTTTGCCACAGTTTGTCGTAACAGGACCCATCAATGATCACATATGCAAACATGACTAACGACATGAATCTAGTATAGGAGTGTAGCATGGAAACAGCAACTGAATGTGATCCAAATATGCATATTTCCAACTGGTCCTCTTAATTGAGGTCAACAACATAAGCAAGAAGCAGAGAAAGAAACTGAATAACTGAGAACTTTATTGCATGCAAATCCTTAACCAAATAAAATTGTCATACAAGCAATGTAACGAATTCAAACTCCCACTGAAACTGTATGTTCTAAAATGGTATGACACCCATACAAGCATTATGCCCCAAAAATACTTTGGGCGGTAGGCCCTTAGTAAGCGGATCCGCAACCATGGAGTTTGTTCCGATATGTTGTACAGACAATTGACCACTCTGCACTCTTTCCTTCAAAGCTCGAAACTTGATATCAATATGTTTTGACTGTGTTGAGCTTTTATTGTTGTTTATATACAACACTGCGGATTTGTTGTCACACAGCATTCGAAGTGGCTTATCCATGCCATTCACTATGCGCAAACCCGTGACAAAATTCTTCAACCATAGTGCCTGATTAGATGCCTCAAAACAAGCTATATATTTTGCTTCCGTGGTGGAAGTAGATACGAGAGATTGCTTGACACTTTTACAAGACACAGCTCCTCCGGCCATTATGAAGAGGTATCCTGGATGTGGATCTCAAGCTATCTAGGCATCCTCCCAAATCAGAGTCAGAATACCCAATGACCTCAAGCTGATCTGACCTCTTGTAAGTGAGCATGTAATCTTTTGTTCCTTTGAGGTATCGCAAAACTCTCTTGACTGCTCTCCAGTGATCCATTCCTGGATTGCTGAGATATCTGCCTAACATCCCTACTATGAACGCAATGTCGGGTCGCGTACAAACCTGTGCATACATCAAACTTCCAACTGTCGAAGCATATGGAATTGTATGCATTTCCTTAATCTCAAAATCATTCTTTGGGCATTGATCGAGACTGAACTTGTCTCCTTTAGTCACAGGGGTATCCAGTGGTTTGCAGTCAAACATGCCAAATCTTTTCAGTATTGTCTCGATATAGCTCTTTTGTGATAGACCAAGAGTGCCTTGGGCACGATCTCGGTATATCTGAATTCCTAACACAAAAGAGGCGTCCCGAAGATCTTTCATTTCGAAACTCTGTGAAAGAAATCTCTTGGTTTCGTGCAATAAACCTATATCGTTACTGGCAAGCAATATGTCGTCGACATACAAAACCAAAAATATGTGCTTACTCCCACTGAACTTGTGGTATACACAATCATCAACCAAATTTGTCTCAAATCCATAAGACATGATTATTTGATGAAATTTGAGGTACCACTGACGAGAAGTTTGCTTAAGCCCATAAATGGATTTCTTTAATTTGCAGACCATGTCCTTTGAATCGTCTGAAACAAAGTGTTCTGGTTGCTGCATATAAATGGTTTCTTCAATGTCACCATTGAGAAACGTTGTCTTAACATCCATTTGATGTAGCTCAAGATCAAAATATGCCACAATTGCCATTATAATCCTGAAGGAGTCTTTTGATGAAACTGGCGAAAAGGTCTCCTTATAATCAATGCCTTCCTTTTGAGTGTAGCCCTTGGCAACGAGACGTGCTTTATGCCTTGTTACATTACCATTCGAATCCCTTTTGGTCTTAAATAACCATTTGCAACCAATGGGTTTCTTTCCTTCCGGTAATGGAACGAGGTCCCAGACGTCGTTGTCCGTCATGGACTTTATTTCCTCATTCATGGCATCAATCCATTTTTGAGAATTAGGACCTTCAATGGCATGACGAACGGTGATTGGATCACCATCCACCACTCCATTATCTAACTCTTTATCCGAGAGAAGCGCCATATGATTTTCTGTTACTCCATCATTATCCTCACTTTCTAAAAGGAAGTTAGTGATGTAGTCATCTGGAATTGCACTTCTCCTTTCTCTAATGGATCTCCTTAAGGGCAATTCTTCTTGAGGTGGTTGAGGTTGCTCCTCAGGATTCTGAATTTCAGGATCAACTTGAATTTCTGGAGTTGTTTCTTGAACCGTATCAGAATTAATAAACTGGTCCTGAGTAATCGGGGTAGGGATAATGATACTTTCCTCTTCAAAGATGAAATCTTTGACCTTATCTTCCCCCCCAAACTCAACATCCTCAAGAAATCGGGCATTCCCCGTCTCAAAAATTACTTTAGTAGTGGGATCATAAAACTTGTACCCTCTAGATCTTTCAGGGTATCCTACAAAATAACAACTAACAGTTCTAGAGTCCAGTTTTCCTTCATGTGGCCTATAAGGCCTTGACTCAGCTGGACAACCCCAAATGTGAAGATGTCTTATACTGGGTTTCTTACCAGTCCATAGTTCATAAGGGGTTTTAGAAGCTGCCTTAGTTGGTACTCTGTTTAGGATGTAGGTTGCAGTCTTAATTGCCTCTCCCCAGAGTGATTCCGGTAAAGATGTATGACTAATCATACTTCTCACCATGTCCTTTAAGGTCCTGTTTCGTCTCTCAGCAACATCATTCATTTGTGGAGTACCTGGCATGGTGTACTGAGGGACGATACCACACTCATCTAGGAATCTGGCAAATGGTCCTGGACGTTGTTCACCGGATCCGTCATTTCTGCCGTAATATTCGCCACCACGGTCAGATCTAACTTTCTTTATTGTTTTGCCTAGTTGATTTTCAACTTCAGCCTTAAATGATTTGAACACGTCCAATGATTGAGATTTCTCATGAATCAGATATAGGTAGCCATATCGAGAGTAATCGTCTATGAACGTTATAAAGTATTGTTGACCATTCCAAGATGTCGTAGGGAATGGACCACAAATATCGGTATCAATAAGTTCTAAGACATCTGAAGCTCTCTCAGCACCTAATCTCCTTTTGTCTGTTTGTTTCCCTTTGATACAATTAATGCATACATTAAAGTCCGAAAAATCAAGGGAATCGAGAATTCCATCTGTCACGAGTCTTTCAATTCTTTGTTTAGAGATATGCCCTAAACGTTTATGCCATAGTGATGATGAATTTTCATTTATCAATTTTCTTTTAGTACCACTGTAGCTCACATGCAAAGTTTCATTCATAGAGACTTGCGTTTCTAGCAAGTATAGGTTATCATATCCAGATAAAGAACCAGAACCAATTTTGAATTATGAAAAAGACTAAATTTATTGTTTCCAAAAGAACAATGATAACCAAACTTGTCCAAAGCAGAAACTGAAACCAAATTCCGTCTAAATGACGGTACAACAAAAGTCTCTTTCAATTCCAAATAATTTCCAGTCTTTAATAATAACCTAAATGTCCCTATAGCTTTAACTTCAACTGCCTTGCCATCGCCTACATAGATGTATCTTTCAGCATCAACCGGATTTCGGCAATTCAGGCAACCCTGCATGGACACACTTACGTGAGTAGTAGCACCGGAGTCTATCCACCAAGTGTGTTTAGGTACCGAAGTTAAATTGACCTCAGAACAGACAAAAGAAAGAAACATACCCTTTTTCACACGCCAACCGTGATACCCTATGCATTGTTTCTTCTTATGACCTGGCTTTCCACAAAAGAAGCATCCTGAGTCCTTATTACCTGAATTCTCAGGTTCCTTAGTTTCCGTATTCTGCTTCTTTTGTGGTCGCGCAACTGCAACGTCCTTACCCTTCTTCCTTTTCCTACCATCCTTAGAGGATGAAGCCAAATGAGCACTTTCTGTCTTTTCTTTCTTAATTCTCTCCTCCTCTTGAACACAATGAGAAATGAGCTCATTCAGAGTCCACTTCTCCTTTTGACAGTTATAACTGACATTAAACTGACTGAAACTTTTAGGAAGAGAGATCAAAACTAGATGCACTAATAAGTCCTCAGACAAATCAAGCTTGAGTGCCTTTAGTTTTGAAGAAATATGAGACATTTCCATAATGTACTCCCTTACGTTCCCTGAACTTTTATACTTCATTGAAACAAGACTCGTTAACAGAGTACTTGTCTCAGCCTTTTCGTTTTTCGCAAAACGCTTTTCAAGTTCAACGAGGAACTTCTTGGCATTTTCCTCTTCGGACATAGTGCCCCTGAATGATTCTGGAATTGCACGTTTCATGATCATTAGACTCATGCGATTTGAGCGCTCCCACTTCTCCATGTCCCTCTTCTCATCAGAGGAACTGGAGTCCGTAATCTCAGTGGGGCGCTCTTCCCGAAGAGCAAGGTCTAGATCCATGCAACCTAGAACGATCATAACGTTCTCCTTCCAATACTTAAAATTCGTTCCGTCAAGCATTGAAATTGCATTGATGTTAGCAGATACCGTATTAGCAGAAGCATTCACTGTAAAGAACAAAAAATACAAACATGCCCACAATAAATTCCATATTCAACTTTAAATAATCAGATAAGTATTGGCAAATAAATCCCATCATAACAAGACACCTAGCACAACATTAATTTTCGTCTTTGGACTTAAAATTAACTTGTAAGTGGTCATCTTGGTGTAGTAATCAAATATTAACAATAAACTCCTGTCAAATACTAAGACTTCCTTTGGGCCGACTTAAAATTCACATGGAAACCGTATAATCGTTACATATTTATTACCATAAGCATGATTAAATTTCGGCCAAATAATAGCCTTTCTTTGGGCCGACCATTACCCGCATGAAAATTAATCACACACAAGTCTTGATATTTTAAAGCGTTCAATTTACACAAAAGAGGTTACTTTGGCAACTTATTGTTTCAATTAAACGATCTAAAATACTAGACGCCTTATAAACTGAATAGCCAATTATATGAATCTGAAAATTTAATATCCGAATTATAATTCTTTAATCCATGCATAATAAATAGAACACATAATCTATATAATTGTACCTATGAACATCTTAAACTCACGTTTAGGGAGGCGATAGATTATGACAGGCAGGAAATTACGGAAACTCTACAACATAATCATATCAAACTTACGTGGGCCGACTTAAATTCTACATAAGATTTCCTTTTAAACGAACAAAACCAAAATCATAATAAATGAACATAGTCGTGGTGGAAACTTGCTAATGATGATGCAGGGGATGATGCAAGCACAAAAATAGAATCCCAGTGTGCGAGATTAGAACAAAAAAAAGCGGCTAATCCTCAACAGACTGATTGTAATCATTACGTTATAATTATTGATTTTATAATCAGCACAACTCGACAATTCATAGAAAAAATAAGCGACTCAAGATTTATGCAATAATCATCCCGACTAAAATAACGGTGACCGAAAAAATCGAAAGCGAACCACAAATCAAGCCAAATAAATTTGATCCAAAAAATTTAATATGAAGACGGCTCTGATACCACTTGTTACATTTAATCTGACCCAAGACTGAGAACTTCATACTAAATTAATTGGTATACTGAATAGCGGAAGCGTACCTGATTCCATCGGTAAAGAGAGGTGGAACGAGAGTCTCTCGATTATGGCCTTCTAACAGTTACACTCTCCTATTGGTTTCTCTCTACTGATGGGATGTATAAGAGTTTAGGTTGGAGTGTGCTGTCAGGGACCATAACCCTGACTATATATAGGGAGGGGCGTGGAAACCCTAATCACCCATATAAGCCGCTTTAGTTGATACGCCCATCATGCATCACTTAAAGCCCTATCGGGTCTCTACACTATTATTATATCTGGCCCATACTTTATAAGACGTAAATAAGCCCGTGTTATTATTATTATGACGGATCACATATTGGGCTCAACTTAAATGACAGCTAATAAATACAGTAGGTCCTAATAATATTGTCAGCATATATTGTATTAGACCCATAATTCTTACATCTTTTCCTTTGATTTTTCTTGCATTGTTTATGAATTGATGAGTAGTTTCAATTGTTGGTTTTAGTTTCTTCCGTTGTGATAGATTTTATTTCTCTAGTTTTCATTACAATGCATGTTATTAGCATAATTTCCTTAGTTAATGTTTTTGATAAATTTTCCATGAATTGTGAGTAGACTTTTAGTTAGGGGGTTAGGGGAGGAAGATTTTTGGTGATATGAATTGAGGAATTGTAGATTGGTTGCATATATGTTGGTCTATCTTGTTCAAGGTTTTTGTGTTTTTTTGTTGACTTAGTTTGACCAATTAGGTTGACCTTGACTCACTCTTATCAATATGAGGAAACTCGGGGTAAGAGTTACTTTGACTTGAGATTTATCCATTTCACCGCAAAATCGATATTTAGTTAAGTTGGGTGAAAAAATCGGAAGGTGGATTTCTCCCTTTATAGACTTTGTGACCAACCTCATAATTCTTTGGTTTGTAAAACTCGATTTTCGATTCCCCGACTCCCCCTAACGCTTTTCTCTTATTGATTATTTCTTGTCATCTTAATTGCATAATTAGTTTAGTCTCGACTCAAAACCCCACAATTTAGATCCCAAACACATTAGGCTCTTTCTCGATCAACTTACCTTCATCCTGTGGACCCTCGTCCGCACCGCCCAGCACCCCGCGTGCGCCCGCGCGAGACATCTGGTTCGCGGCGGCCACCCACGCGGCCCCATCCATTTTGTGGGGCCAGTCCGATCTCGCGCACGGGGCGATGTGTCGGACCTAGATTTGGTTGACGATTCGGATTGTACTAGACGGATGCGGACATCCGTGTTTCCGTTAGAATCGATTGAGACGTGGTTGTAAATGTTTAAAGTCCGATATGTTTGACGACCTTTTTAGTGAACCGAATTCGTTGCCGATTTGTGGAGTTGCCACCGAGTTAATTATGGGACTCGGAAACCGTTCGAGTCAACTTTGATCGACACCCAATCCCACCCGCACATAGCGGCCTCTACTAATTCAAGTTCATTTTGTTTGCGGTTTCGTCATAGCTTAGGACGTTTTGAATGTCTTAGGATTGCATGGTAGTACGAAAATGCTTTTTGGAATTCATAAAATGCGTTAGTTTGAACCGGGAGTTGGATCGAGTAGTACGTCGATTAGAATGTTTGACTGGAGACGTGTAAAATATGTAAGAAACGCTTCGTAGCTAAAGTATTTTGACCGAGTGCGTGTTTGGTGCTATGAGACAAGTGTAATCGCTTCGATGCTCGTGTTTAAAATGAAGCAAAAAAAACGAAAAAAAAAAAAAAAAAAAAAAAAAAAGTTAGACCACTTTTTATGTCATAATGTCAATGCCGTATTGGGCTACAGACGCAAATTGACGATGCCACTTGGGGTAGTGTGGTGACATAGGTCCACCCCGACGCGGCCACGCGCGGGTTTGGGTAGGCGAATGAATCTCCATATGAAACGGATCGAATTGAAATTTAGGTCTATGTGGAGTCGCCACCGAATTTTGTGGTTATTCGGAACCATTCGAGCCCACTCTATGTCGTAGTGGTCCGTATACAAAATACGGCCCGTTTCCGATGTCAGAGTTTATTGGGCTCGTCCCTTTGCATTTGATACCAATACCGACATTATCGGATATTGTGTATTGAATGACTCTCGTGCGCCAACGGTTTCGGGCATCCGGAAACCGAGGTTCTGAGTAAGGGGTGAGGGTACGTGTTGGGAAGCCCACAAAGGACACCCAACCCCGCCCGCACATTAGCGGCCTCTACTAAGAATTCGAGTGACTTACAATACGCGCGCTAGTTAAACGGGAAAATGATATGCAAAGATTATTTTCCCTAAACATGTGAATGGAATTGAAAAGGGTTTCTAAGTCGATTTAATGCAATTAATTCTGCGTCAAAGTGGAATTTTAGCATGTGGGTTCATTTTAGTAAAATAAAATAAACGACAAAAAATGACAAAGGAAACAATCAAACCGTTAGTAACGATGTAACGAGTAATAAATTGAATAAAGATATAGATGCGATGAATGCATGATTTTGTCACGTGATGGATTAACACGTGTTGACCGAGGTCAAGAAAAAAAAATATCGAGATCTAAAAAAATTGTTTTGTCTAAAAAAATGATGTTCGAAGAATAATAATAAAAAGAGCGAAATTGTTTTCTTCGGGAAATTGATGATTTTATTAAATCGCGTACAAATATTGCGTAATTTGCACTCGACTTAATATTTTCGATATTCGTCGTATTCAATATTCGATTATGAAATCGATATTAAATACTTGGAATAATTTATACTCGATTTTAATTTTGATGCTCGTCATATCCCATATCCGATTATGGAATCGATATGGAATACTAGAGTGAAAAAAATAAAGAAAATAATATAAGTCATTTTAAATTAACTAGCACGATATAAATTTTCTCCGCGTTTATTAATGTCGTAATTAATTCAATTGAATTAGAGGACATCTATATTGGCATCAACGAAAATCGTGTTAATTAATTTATTTGACTAAATTATTAAATTCGACATCCAATTATGGAATTGGTATCGAATCTAATAGATCGATACTTTAATTAAAAAAACTCGACTTGATTCCCTCCGCATCCCGACATCATAATTAATTCTTGCGAATTGTTTGATGTCGGATCCGCATCAACGGGTTTCGACCCTTATAATGCTTGTTTTTGGAAAAAAATGTAAATATACGACTAATGATAATGATGCAAACGAAATAAAAAAATTGTTTAAGTTAACTTATCTCAATAATCAAGTAATCGGGGTATTGGAACAAGCGACCGTCAACGCTGTGTGCAGTACACTTGTATATTCGTGTTTCCTTATTCCGATACCCCTCTTATTCGACAAAAATCGATAAGTATTTTAATGTTTTGTATTAGTATTATCGATATTATGATGCAATAAAGGAAAAAAAATAAAAAATAAAAAGTAAGAAAAAGCGAAGAAGATGACGAGAGGAAAAGAAGAAGGAGAGAACGGGGTTTTGACACCCTCAACCTACATGTTCTTGTCTCGGATCGAACTCGTAACCGTGGCTTTAACACAAGAGTCTTCGAGGTTTTATGGAGGTTAAGTTATGGTGGCTGGGGATTGATTATTCCTAAAACTAGGTTTAGGGTTTTTTGCTAGTGTAGAATTGCTAGGGTTTGATTAGGATTTGTAATAGATGTTGTATGTGTGTGTAGGGTTGCTCTAGGGTTTTTTTTTTCAATGTCTGAAAGTGTGTTGCATGCGGGTGTTTATATAGGTATGGTCATGCACTTTGGTGTCTAGGGTTTTGCCTTGACGGACTTGACCTGATGGCCCGTCTGAAGATGGACTGTTGGTTTTGCTTCTTGAGTTGGACTTTTGATGTTGTGAATGGTTGTTTTGTATGTCTCGGAAACGACCTTGACCAGGGTTGACCCAATCGCAAAAAGTCGGTTTTAATTCCGGTGTCGGTTTTGGCCCAAATTAGTCTTGTTTGGCTCGGAACGGTCCGCTGGGCCTGGATTCGAGGTTGATTTTGTGAGATTTGTACTCTGTAAGTGTGTTAGCCAGCGATTAATGGATTTGAGCCCGTATCCGAGCGCATAGAAGCACGTTAGCGTCCGATCAACATCGGGTGTTTTTTGGAAACTGCCATAGACACCTGGCAGTCAAAATGCGGGTGTCTATAGAGCCCCCACTCTGACTGAGGCTTGGACAAGGCGAAAGTCAGAGTAGCCACCAGGCCAATCGAGGATTGAAACCTGGCGGACTTCCGGTCGGGTCGTTTATAGTCCATTAGACTCGCGTGAAGGGCTCGTTAGCCGTAAGCTAGAAGTCATACCTGAGCCGATAACTCCGTGGGGAATTGGACTTGTCGCATAAGTCCTGGGTGTGCCTGTATGTAGGCCCATCCCGTGAAATGCCGCCGTTGGCTTCCGCTGGGGAGATATCGTGGGTTGCACGTCCCTGTTTGAGTCGTACCTGTATAAGTCACATAAAATGCATGCAACACGTAGATAGTAAAGTGACTCGCGCTGGGGAAAATGATTTTTTTGAAATTTTGAAATTTGAAATCTTGAGATTTTTGAATTTTGGAAACTTTGAGATTTTTGACTCCTAACAAGGATTAGGAAAGTAATTTGCAGTTTAAATAGACCGAAATTTGACCTTGTCGAAAAGGATCTTTTTTCGAATGGCTAGATTTGCAAATTTCAAAGTGGAGTTTGAAGAGAGAGGCCTACTGACAGACTCGACTCTGGATGTGACCGGACGAGTTGACTGACACGGCTGGACTCTCGAGGGGTTGGACCGTGACTCGGTAGGGGTGTGGGCCGCCTAACAAGACTCTTAAGTTGCGCTATCCCATAGCCTAGGCGAGTGGCAACACGGTCGCACGTCGAAACGGGATAGATATGCTATGGGGGGGATTGCAGTAGCCTGTAATGAGACTGTTTTAGTCTGGTGCCCCTCTGGATTTCTGATTTTTGGGTACATTTCCAAAGTGGGTATTGCCTCGAGTCCTGACAGATTCTTGTCTTCGACTGAGCCGAGTACTAGGACACACTATAGAAAGGAGGCTAGATTTTGGAAGTATTTGGATTATGTGAGTGGAAGGAGAACTTCTGTCTAATAGAAGCCCCCAGGACGACAAAGCTAGCTACTGAGAACATGACAGTGTCGTGACCGGAGTGATGGCGCTTTTTGAATGTGTGTCAATGTGAGTGGTTGTGCCTCTGTTGAAAGGCTGCCTACGTATTCACGTGTGGTGAAATCAAACCATGCCATAGTTCAGTGGACTGGAAGATGTATTATGGTGCATAGTTTATTAGGGCTTTGTGTGTAACTAGCCATAGCGATGGTGTAGGCTAGGTGTATTCCCAATGATGTCTTGATCAAAGGGCTAGAATGGTTAGGATGTTAATCCTGTGACTGTGAGCGTTCTCCGGGGTAGCCCCCAGAGGTGGTGTGAACTATTTGGGCATGTTCTATGCCGACTGCAAGTTGAGTTCCCGTGTTTGGAGTTGGTAACTGGTTTGGATGGAATTTTAACGAGTTTTGTTCTCGGGATTTTTAACGAGTTCTGCTCTCGGGGAATTTTAACGAGTTTTGTTCTCGGGATTTTTAACGAGTTCTGCTCTCGGGGAATTTGATGTTTTTGGAAATGTGGTGCTAGGAAGTAAATGGCTTTGATGACTCGAAATCTGGAGCTCGGTTCTGTGGAGCTAAGGCTTCGGGGGCTGGTTTGATAATGTGGGATCTGGTTTTGATGACTCGAAATCTGGAGCTCGGTTCTGTGGAGCTAAGGCTTCGAGGGCTGGTTTGATAATGTGGGATCTGGTTTCCATGTCTGGCCCTAATTGTTAGGGGTATCCTATGGAGCTTGAATCCTCAGAATTCCGGGCTGTCTCTGGCCTGGGTCTCAGGAAGGTCTTGAGGGTTGTAATGTGGGAAGGCTGAGTGTGGTGTTAGCTGACCAGCTTGATTGTTACTCCCCTATTGGATGGCATGGATAATTTTGAATTTGACCGTACCACGGTCAAAGGGTTTTCACTTGAGTTGACCGTTGACCACGGTCATGGGTATTTGATTTTTGATTGACCTCTTAGCCGCGTTCATGGGTTTTGATAATTTTGACCGTACCCTGGTCGTGGGGCTTTCACTCGAATTGACCGTTGACCGTGGTCATGGGTATTCTGAATTTTTTGATGATGGCCTGCTTTTTTTTTTGCCCTTTTGCTTTTTTCCTCATGGACTTTCGATTTTTTTTGTCCAGTTTTCTTTTTTTGATGGTCTTCTTTTTGTTTTGGCCCTTTCTTTTTTTTGATGGCCTTCTTTTGTTTTTTTTTTTTACTTTTGATTTTTTTTTGTCCAGTGTTTTTTTTTGCCGGTCAGACTAACACCTAAGGTAGGGATTGGTCAGTCTTATTGGAGGGGTATTTTATGGTGGGAAATGGGCTTGCCTCCCGTCTTGAACCCAAACTAAGAGATTACCTAGATTTGTCATAGGATTCGGTACCGCTCCTGCTACGGGTAGTTATGTGGTTTTTCTATACCAGACACGGAATAGGTAAAAAAAGAAAACACGGGCTCGGTTTCCTGCAGTCATTATAGATGTGCCCATAATAGTCACGTGCGTGTGCTCACAGTGTATGATGGTGTTCATCATGTTCTCGGAAACACATAAGGAATATATATGAGAAAGAATATTGAAAGCTGATTTTATTGAATTTTGAAAAAGAGGACAGAATACAACTGACTCTGACTCTGATTTTGACTTTGACTTCGACTTTGAAGGGAATAGTACATCCTAGACTCGGACTCAGACTCAGACTCAAATCGGATCCGGACTCTCGGATAATGTTGTCATTAATCGTCGGCTTCTAAGGACTCGAGTTGATGTCCAGTATAGCCTTTAGTATCAACTTCACCCAGATCTTCATTATGTCGAAGATCGTCTTCAATCCTAATGCCCATTTCGGTAAGTACGACAAAGTTTGAAATGCCGGCATACCTAAGATGGACGCGGTAAGAAGGCAGGAGGCTGTTGACGAAGGCCTCCACTAGCGTCTTCTCGTTGGGCTTGTTTACCAACTTTACACTCTCGGCCCTCCATCTTTGAAGATATTTAGTGAACCCTTCTTTGGGCTCTTGAGCCATGATTTCCAGAGTACGCATTGTAGTCTGGATCTCGATATTATCGGCGTAGTTCCGAGCGAACTCTGTTGCCACATCATCCCAAGTCGGGTATTTCTTGGAATCGAGCCTGTAGTACCAGGCTTTGGGTGCTTCTGGAGGGAGGAAGGGAATAAGTGCTTAAACATGGTGGACTTTACCCCTTTGACTGCCATGAAGTCTTTGAAGGCCCGGATATGATGGACCGGGTCTTCGGTACCCTCAAACATAGGAATTCCCGTCAAGTTGAGGTTGGCCGGTAGCTCGTTACTCAAAGGTGAATAAATGCGAGCATTTTCGGAGTGGATTGAGTTGCTTGTTGATAAGTGAACTTGCTCCTCGAGCCTGCGAACAACACTGACCAATTCGGCTATGGGCCCAGTGGACTCAGATCCATCAACTGGGACCGTCTTCTCTACAGTTCTCAGGCGAGTGTCAAAAGTTGCTTGGTTAGCAAGGATGGAGGTCAGTTGAGTCTCGATTTTGGTTAGGGCATCTTTCAAATCGTCCATCTTGCGTTGGCGTCTGGTTTCGAGTGGCCTGTCTGTAAGAGCACCACGTAATCAGAGAGGTTGCTTCGGAACTCAAACTCACCAAGGCATGGGAAATAGCGTAAGAGGAGGGACGGCCACAGTTTGACTCGGGTTAGACTCCCCTAAGACAAATGTGTAGGGTACAATTCTCGAAGTGACTGTGATTAGTCATTCCGTCGGAGAATAGCCCCCAAGTGAGGCTAGGGACTCAGATGGTGTGGCATCTAAGTGACTCGAAAGTGGGTTATGTGAGACACGTGTAAGACATGACCCTTAGAGCAACCGTGATTGATCGCCCTGCTAAGGGGTAATCCCCAAGTGGGATTGAAGATTTTGTTAAGACTCGAGTGTGGGACGAGTGACCCTTAGACGTAAGGACCGTGAACCTTTTGTTATAGGGCTATGCCTTGTAAAAGGTTGACTCGGAAAAGACACCTAGACGGGTGACTTGCGAAAGGTGGGCCTTCCTTAGGATTCGGCAAGTGGGCCTAGTCCTGTTCGAAGGAAGGTTCACGTGGGACATCCCCAGACATTTTGACTCGATTGTGTTGACGGGCCCTCCTTCGTAAGAGTATGTCCTACGTAGGTGGGCCTTGCCTTAGTCTAATAAGGCGGACTGGGATAGGGAAGAAACTCGTGATGTAAGATCGACGGAGTTTCGACGCTAAAGACCTTGACAACTTAAGACTCAACCCGACACTGCTAAATACGGGAAGTTCTAGAAGAGGGAAGGTTTTGAAAATTGATGATTTTTGAAAAAGGACCGAGTGGACTCGGTGAATGGCCCAAATTTCCGAAAAAGAGGACGAAAAGTCATTGGGCCATGAGTTTTGAAAGTTCAAGTTTTGATTTGGGCAGCATACCGGCTAGAAAATAGGCTATTTTGAGTAAAATCATAAGTCCTAAATTCGGTATGTGTCCCGGGTTTTGAAAATTGAATATCTTGAAAAGGAAGATGTAATTTTTGAAAAGTTGATATTTTTGAAAACGACTCAGAAACCAAGTAGCACGTAGTCACACAAGCATTATAACGACGTCATGTATGCTCTACACTAAGTCTCGGTCGGTCTGCAAGGGTCTATACCAGTGTACATAGTCTAGACGTTGATCGGGACGGACTCTCTAAGTCGAGTTGAGCTTAGAACATGCCGCGAAACCCACTCGAATCGACTATGGACACCTTTTGACATATCCATGTTGGAGTACATCAACGGTATAGTGGGACGTCGGTCACCAGTACCGGCCCGGGAAAATATGGGTTATGCATGAACCGTAGAACTAACACGCGTATTGTATTTGTCAAACGATTTCTATTCGAGTCTCACCCTGAGGATGCCGATGGTAAGTCACACATCAGTTAATCCCCAGCGGAGTCGCCAAATTGTGGACATGACATAGGTCCACCCCGACGCGGCCACGCGCGGGTTTGGGTAGGCGAATGAATCTCCATATGAAACGGATCGAATTGAAATTTAGGTCTATGTGGAGTCGCCACCGAATTTTGTGGTTATTCGGAACCATTCGAGCCCACTCTATGTCGTAGTGGTCCGTATACAAAATACGGCCCGTTTCCGATGTCAGAGTTTATTGGGCTCGTCCCTTTGCATTTGATACCAATACCGACATTATCGGATATTGTGTATTGAATGACTCTCGTGCGCCAACGGTTTCGGGCATCCGGAAACCGAGGTTCTGAGTAAGGGGTGAGGGTACGTGTTGGGAAGCCCACAAAGGACACCCAACCCCGCCCGCACATTAGCGGCCTCTACTAAGAATTCGAGTGACTTACAATACGCGCGCTAGTTAAACGGGAAAATGATATGCAAAGATTATTTTCCCTAAACATGTGAATGGAATTGAAAAGGGTTTCTAAGTCGATTTAATGCAATTAATTCTACGTCAAAGTGGAACTTAAGCATGTGGGTTCATTTTAGTAAAATAAAATAAACGACAAAAAACGACAAAGGAAACAATCAAACCGTTAGTAACGATATAACGAGTAATAAATTGAATAAAGATATAGATGTGATGAATGCATGATTTTGTCACGTGATGGATTAACACGTGTTGACCGAGGTCAAGAAAAAAAAATATCGAGATCTAAAAAAATTATTTTGTCTAAAAAAATGATGTTCGAAGAATAATAATAAAAAGAGCGAAATTGTTTTCTTCGGGAAATTGATGATTTTATTAAATCGCGTACAAATATTGCGTAATTTGCACTCGACTTAATATTTTCGATATTCGTCGTATTCAATATTCGATTATGAAATCAATATTAAATACTTGGAATAATTTATACTCGATTTTAATTTTGATGCTCGTCATATCCCATATCCGATTATGGAATCGATATGGAATACTAGAGTGAAAAAAATAAAGAAAATAATATAAGTCGTTTTAAATTAACTAGCACGATATAAATTTTCTCCGCGTTTATTAATGTCGTAATTAATTCAATTGAATTAGAGGACATCTATATTGGCATCAATGAAAATCGTGTTAATTAATTAATTTGACTAAATTATTAAATTCGACATCCATTATGGAATTGGTATCGAATCTAATAGATCGAAACTTTAATTAAAAAAACTCGACTTGATTCCCTCCGCATCCCGACATCATAATTAATTCTTGCGAATTGTTTGATGTCGGATCCGCATCAACGGGTTTCGACCCTTATAATGCTTGTTTTTGGAAAAAAATGTAAATATACGACTAATGATAATGATGCAAACGAAATAAAAAAATTGTTTAAGTTAACTTATCTCAATAATCAAGTAATCGGGGTATTGGAACAAGCGACCGTCAACGCTGTGTGCAGTACACTTGTATATTCGTGTTTCCTTATTCCGATACCCCTCTTATTCGACACAAATCGATAAGTATTTTAATGTTTTGTATTAGTATTATCGATATTATGATGCAATAAAGGAAAAAAAATAAAAAATAAAAAGTAAGAAAAAGCGAAGAAGATGACGAGAGGAAAAGAAGAAGGAGAGAACGGGGTTTTGACACCCTCAACCTACATGTTCTTGTCTCGGATCGAACTCGTAACCGTGGCTTTAACACAAGAGTCTTCGAGGTTTTATGGAGGTTAAGTTATGGTGGCTCGGGATTGATTATTCCTAAAACTAGGTTTAGGGTTTTTTTGCTAGTGTAGAATTGCTAGGGTTTGATTAGGATTTGTAATAGATATTGTATGTGTGTGTAGGGTTGCTCTAGGGTTTTTTTTTTCAATGTCTGAAAGTGTGTTGCATGGGGGTGTTTATATAGGCATGGTCATGCACTTTGGTGTCTAGGGTTTTGCCTTGACGGACTTGACCTGATGGCCCGTCTGAAGATGGACTGTTGGTTTTGCTTCTTGAGTTGGACTTTTGATGTTGTGAATGGTTGTTTTGTATGTCTCGGAAACAACCTTGACCAGGGTTGACCCAATCGCAAAAAGTCGGTTTTAATTCCGGTGTCGTTTTTGGCCCAAATTAGTCTTGTTTGGCTCGGAACGGTCCGCTGGGCCTGGATTCGAGGTTGATTTTGTGAGATTTGTACTCTGTAAGTGTGTTAGCCAGCGATTAATGGATTTGAGCCCGTATCCGAGCGCATAGAAGCACGTTAGCGTCCGATCATCATCGGGTGTTTTTTGGAAACTGCCATAGACACCTGGCAGTCAAAATGCGGGTGTCTACAGGTAGCTTATCCCCCTAAAAAAGTAAAGAAAACGTCTAAGTCTGGTGGATCATGGGGCGAAAACGGATCGTCCGTTTCCTACGAGGGAACTTTCGTTTATTATTGGGCTTGTAAGCTTTGGAAAATAAGGTGATCGATTTAGGAATTCGTTCTTATTGCTCGGGTTTATTGGATGTTAGGGAGAAGTTAAGGATCGTGGAGATGGCTGAGCTACCGAATAAGGAAGCTGTGCGGGCTAATGTCGCTAAGCGCCCGACCGAAGACAGCGTTACCGATCGTAATATTCGTCGAAGTGGGTCAAGACAAACAAGACCCGTATTAAAGATGCATGTGTAGAAGACACGTGAGATTGGTTGGACCCACAATTGGCTGAAAGGGTGGACATTTGCGTTTAAGGGGCTCGTAGTGAGAGGCCCAAAAAATCTCACCCGAAGGGTAAGGGAAAGGAGAAGATGGACCAACGGGGCCCAACCATTAGTATTATGTTGTGTTAATTGATATTATGTGGCATATTAGTACTGGTTTTTTGTAGGATTCGTTGACAAGTTGTCCTGTTTCCGGAGTAGCCGGGTAATAGACGCTCGATGTAAAGGGCCTCGACAAAGGCTTGATTTAATTAATTTTGCATTAATGAGAAGCACACATTTTTTGCTTATGTTTTTTTTTTGTGGTGGCTCGCAACTCGATTCTTCATTTTGTCCAAAGCGCCCTTTCGGATTTTCACTCAGTCCTCGGCTCACCTTTTGTTTTTGCTCTTTTTTTTACTTTTTTTTTTTCTTCTTTTTTTCTTTTTTCTTTTTTTTGACGGCTCGCAACTCAATTCTTCATTTTGCCCGGAGCGCCCTTTCGGGTTTTTGCTCCGTTCTCAGCTCGTCGTTTTTGTTTAGTGTGCTTCGTCATTGAAATTACTTGTTAATCCGAGCGTGTGATGGTTCCGATTTGCATATGAATCGAGTAATTGATTTTGTTAATTTTGGTTGTACCCTCAGGGGGTTGCCTGCGTATCCGTGTTTAGACGGAATCAAACCATGTTCGTAGTTCGTGATAAATGTAAGTGATTTTGCTTTTGACTCGTTATGTCAATTATCGATGTGAAGTGTTTTTAAAGTGTTTTCCACGGCACTACAAAGAAAGCGTCATTTGCGATGGCCCAATCCGTTGCAAAAGAAGTGAATTCCGTCGCAAATACCCATTTTGCGACTCCTTTGCGACGGAATGACATGGTCGCAATAAAGTAGCAAAAAAACAAATTCGTTGCAATTTCATTGCAAAATCAATATTTGCGACGGAATATGTAGTTGGTAGGTCAACGTATTTCGCTACGGATTTGCGACTGAATGCCATTTCCTTGCAACGGATTTGCGACTGAAGTTACTGATTTTGCGACGGAACAGCGATCGCTTTGCAAGGGTCATGGTTTCAGCTTCGCGACGGACTTGCGACGAATTTTTGCTTTTGTAACGGATTTTCCGTCGCAATTCCGTTGCAAATATGCGGCACCTGCACAGCCACTGCCTGTTTTTTCCATCCCCATGCCAATTTGCTTTCAGTCCTGCGATCCAGAAAATAACACAACGAACTCGAGATTTTCATCCAAAATTCCAATTTCGGACTTTTAAATACCAATGAATATATACAAAGTTGTTCACATAACATAAGTTATTAAAATAAACCTAACATAATTTGTTAAAATAGACATAACACAAATTGTTTCACATGGGACTAAAAAGAAACTTAGCCTAAACTTAACCTAAGCACTATCACCGCTTATACCGTCATCGTTGTCATTATCATCGTCGTCATCACCTGTTGTTGGACCTTTCTTGTCGGGGTTGCAATTTGGATCAAAGTCAATCCCAAGCCTTTGATAGACTTGACTCATAAATCCTCATAAGTTTTCATTTTTTTGTACTTGTTCTTTTTTTTTTTTTTGTTCTCTCAATTCAGCATTTTCTGCTCTTAATCTTGCATTAGAAGTCGTGAATAATGGATTATACCGGTGCGAAAGCGGAATTTCAGGAAACAATTTCCTAGCACCAATCCAATAATACAAGCAATCAATAAATATATGAATCAGGACAAAAGTAGGTCAAGAAATACATACCCTCGTAGCGTAAATTCCTCGATATACAAGATAGAGATACCAGAGAGCCCCACGTGTTGCTCCTCTACTCGGTCCACCAACCCAGTCGGAATCCCACGTCTGCTAGGACGGAAGAGATAGAACAATTCTCTCTCTTACTTTTAAGGTGTTTGAGGCAGTAAACTGAACTAGCTTAGATTAGGGTTTCTCCTTGGTTGATTCTCAATCATCTTATGACTCAAATACCATATCCTTATATAGTAGTAGAGTTTAGGTTAAACCAAGAGACTAACCGGGCCTCATAAGTAGTCATAGCCTAATACCTCACAAGTCCACATTGGGCCTGTTTAGTTTCCTGACTAAGTCTGATTGTGTGACCTTATAGGATTATATATCCATAGTTATCAGTCCAATCGAATTTGACTAATTATCATAATTATTCTCTAGCAAGCAATTATGAATTACTATAATACATAACGATTATCTCCATTATAATATCCTATATTATATTTAGTAATTGCTGGAAACGTCTTAGAACATATTCCTTCAGTGAAGCTACCAGTGGAGGCTCTTACAGGTTCATATAGGTGAACTGCGACGAATCCTAAGCCATATATCCTTCCCTTCTTATCGAACCCGTTGTGAGTTTCAAATAACAACTCATCGTCGTCAACGGGTCCCTCTTGTTGAGACTCCTTCTCCTTTCGCTTTGACATGAGAAAATCCTACAAAACAAGAATGGTTAAATTTTATCCACAATACACTAAAACAAATAACAATATTTTTTCCAATTATATAACATTTTAAGTAGAACTAAATAACAAATACTTAGAAACTAACACTTACCATCAGATAAATAATTGGTACATACCTTATTAAGAGTTTTAAGTATGATTTGGTAGTGGCGCAAATCAACCTAATAAAAACTAAAACGTAAATAATTAGTCATGAATATAGAGAACGAAAAAAGAAGAAGACGAAAGCACAAACAAACATTGTAAGAAAGCACAAACTAAAATCACTTTGCAATTATAATTTTAATGAAATTTTATTCCCATGATAATAATTATAATTACTACACTCCCTTCAATTAAGATAATTTCAATTTCATTTTATGAGATTAAAATTTCATTTTATGAGATATCAATTATCATGAGTAATTTCAATTGAATTAAAATTTTATTTTATGAGATTTCAATTATCATGAGTAATTTCAATTGAATTAAAATTTCAATTCTAATTTACGGACTTTGTTTTTTATTGCAAGCCTTGTGAGTAATATTTTTCAATATTCCCCCAACATACATTGTTTTGAGGCAAGACTTTGTGGATGAACAGTAATAGTATGATGAACATTTGAACATACACCTCTTTTAATCTTAGGAACTTAATCTCAATCCAAATGTTCACAATTTCATGATATTATAAACTGTTCATATATAAACCATTACATAAGCAATTTCATATAACTTAGTCCAACTCAGTCCAACTATTCTCGATATTATAAACCATTACCACCAAATAATTCGTGTCACATAAGCAATTTCATATAACTATATTCTAATCTACTCAACAAAACCAAAATACTAAAGAAGTTGCACAAACACTTTAAGACTACAGAAGGAGATAGATAAATAATTACAAAAATTCAAACAAACACCAAATATAAGACAATTCCAACCAATTATAACAATAATTAGCAAAAAAAAGAAAAATCCAAATCGATTAGGGTTTACAAAAACAGAATCAGAAAAATGGGGAAGGAGGGAGACGCCGACAGCGACAGGGACAGGCGACGAAATGGATGCCGGAGAAGGAAAAGAAGGAAAGAAGGGGAAAGTAAGAAATTATCGCGTGGTGGTTCCGGTGTAGTGGTGGTTTGGGTGATGGCGTCGTGGAGGTGGCGACGGCAGCGTAAGGGTGGTGGTGAATTGGAGTCGGGGTGGTTGTGAATTGGGGTAGGAGGGTTTAACTAATTGTGGGGTTAGGTAAATTATGAACGAAGGGGAGCCCGGTATTACTGAGGGTACGTAAATAAGGGTTGCTACAGATTTGTGATGGACAATCCGTCGCAAAATCCATTTCCGTCGCAAATCCGTAGCACACTTGGTCTAAGGTTGGGTGAGAGTAGGAAATAACATTCCGTCGCAGTTCTGTCGCAAATTCTTAACAATCTATCGCTAATTCGTCGCAAATCATAGTAGGTAGTCGCATAGTTTCCGCGCTCATTGATTTTTTTTTGCGCGCCATATGGGTAAGCGAGATTCATCGCAATACGGTCGCAAAAATTACTTTCCGTAGAAGGCTATATTTTTGCTACGGTTTGTGTTCCGTTGCAAAATTTCCGTCACAAATTGCCCGTTTTTTGTAGTGCGGGTTTTCACCTTAGTTTAAGAACCAAGGTGAAGTGGTCAGGTGTGACTCTTTGAAGGTGATGATTACCGAGATACCATGTTTAGGTCAGGGCGACTGGTTTGATTGGTTTTGGAATGTGGATCTAGGTATTAAGTGGTTTCGATGGATCAAAATCTGGAGCTTGATTTTTGTGGAGTTAGGGCTATGGGGTTACGGTTTTGTGATGTGGTAGGAAAGGGGAAGCTGATCAAAAATGACTCAGGCTTCAATCGGGCGAGATAAATTACGTGGGATCTGAATTCCATGTCCGGCCCTAATGTTTGGGAGTAACCTATTGAGCTTGAATCCTCAAAATTCCGAACTATCTCCTAACAAGTGTCTCGGGAAGGCCTTAACGGTTGTAACGTATGAAGGCTGGAATTTGGTGCTAGTTGACCGGTCTGTTCTTTTTTTTTCTTTTTTTTTGTTCGGACTTTTATTGGGTGATTGAATTTTGATTCTGACCCCTGAACTTGGCCTCGGTCGTTTTTGTATTAGTGGATATGGCCGTTTTGGTTGGCCTTTGTTTAATTTTTCTCTTGGCTCCTGTTGGCCATTTAAGACTCTTTTTTTTTTGTCGGACTAGCACCTACGGTAGGAATTGGTTGGTCTTTATTCGAGGGACGTTTAAGGTGGGAAATGGGCTTGCCTCTCATCTTTAATCACAAGCTAAAAGACTATCTAGATTCGTCATATAGGATTCAGTAAGGCTCGTTCTAAGGGATAGTTATGTGGCTTTCTATACCAGACATGGAATAGGTAAAAGAGAGTACGGGATCTCGGTTCTTGCATCTGCTCATTGTTTTGAGGAGCCGATAATTGCATGGCATGTTGTTTAACGGTGACGAGTCACAAGTGAAAGTATTTGCATTATTTTTTAAATCAAGCATTGTCGAGGCTCATAATAGAGAAGAAAGAATTGCTTTTATTGGTAGACTCTAAAAGGAGTGATGTTTATACAAGACTAGGGAGGTCGGGACATGTTCCCGTACCTCAGACTCAAAAAAATGATTCTAGAAGAGAAATAACAATACTATGACATGACCCTACTATGACATTGACCTAGGTTCGGGGCCTTCTTCTTAGGCTTAGATCCTTATGAAGTCTTCTGGGGATGTGACCCTTGATGGGTGCTTTGGACTTATTTCTATTGATGGACTGTCGAGGGGTTTGAAATAGATCGTGACGATCATGGATGTGACTATCTCTCTCTCGATGTTCCAAAAGGTGAAATCCGCTTTTTGTCGTTTTAAGGGAGGGAATGTTCCTTCCTCGATCATGTTTTGGATCGTGTGCTTCAATGCAAGACACGCTTCAGTATTATGTCCGTTGTCTTGGTGATATAGGCAATAGGCATTAGGACTCCATTTTTTGCTTCGTCTGTTGATTGGTGGGTCCGGGGTGGGACCCACGGGCAAGAGTAACCCTTGATCGATTAGATGATTGAGAGCCTTGGTGTAGGATGAGTCAATTGGGGTGAACTCTCTTAGTGACATCTCTACTTTGTAGAACATGGTTTTATGAGGTTTTGAGGTTTTTCCCGTATCAACTTTAGGAAGTTTTGATTGGACGGAACATTGGGATTATCTACCCTGGGTAAGTTCTTGGGTGTGGCAATTGCTCGGATTGGCATTTGTTTCGCTTTCCGTGTCCCTACTCTCAAGGAAATTGAGGCGGCAATAAATGTGACGAACGAAGGAGGCCAAACGGGTTACCAAACCATGGACATTGCGAACCAATTCGATTAGGGTGGTGACATCGTTGCGGATGCTTTTGATGGTATTTCAATCTACGGACATATTGGGGAGTGATTCGTTGGGAAAGGATCGAAATATTAGAACGGATCTACCTGACGATGCAAGAGACTTGAAGGATGCTCATAGGCGAGCGACACGGAAATGAGACCCTTGATTCACGTTAGTTTGCGGTCATCGGATTAGAGACTCGAGTGCTTTAGACTCTTGGTGTGTTTGGCAAGACGCCTAACAGACTTGTATCTCTAGAACGAGATGATTTGACACAAACCTCGGGGGTGAGATTTAGAAGAAGAGGACTTCTCGAGATGAGATGACCCAAAATATAAGACCTCGACTAGAGGTGACCACTTATGACTAGAACAGACAGTTAATCACACGGTTGTACGGCGTAAGTAATTGATCTCGATCTCGGCTCGGAATCAAAGAGTTTTAATATTTTCGAAAATGGATGGGTTTTGAAAGAAAACTTTTTCGAAAGTGGGAGTCTTTATGAAATCGGCATTACGATGGTATAGTGACATCGCTTGTCGTGTGTGGAAAGTGTTGCTTTGTGTGTGTGTCAAGGTCTTGACGATAGCAAGAGTAAAAATGTGATTTTTTAAAAGCGCGGTTGTAGAAGAACCGATTTTGAAAATTGTGACATCGCATTTTTTATCGAGACTACTACTAATTAGGAGTTCGAAGTTCGCAGTGTAGAGAGTGTTTCTGAGAGAAAACAGTGTCCGTGGTGGTGCTTTGAAAATGTGATCAAGTTCTTATCACAGAATTTAGGTGGTGAAAGTGTTTTTAGAAAACTTTGGAAATGTGTGACCGTATTTGTCGATTCCATTGATTGGAATTTCGGAGGTGGTGATGATATGTATGTAATGCCTTGTGAGTATAACTGTGTTGGGTTCCTTGACTTCATTAATTAAAGTTTCGGTAATGTTAACGGTATATGCAAAAAGTGTTTTGAATCAAATGTAACCGTTTTACATGCCTTGTGTAACATCCGCTATTTTTCCTAACATTTTTATCCTTTCCGTTATGACTCTTTCACATTCCGGTCTTGCGTTTCCTCTTTTTCCAAACTTTATTTTAATTTTTGAGTTTAAAGATATTTATTTTTACTTTAAAAGACTTTAATTCTTTTAAATCTATTTAATTGATTTTCTTCGTAAATTATTTATTTTTCCGCGAGGTTTACTCGAATTGCTTTGAAATGCCTCTAACTTATAAATCATTTGAGACCTTTTCCCCATATTTTGGACCGACAAAGCTCCTTGTCACAATTTTACTACGTTTTATTAATACGATTCATTTCATTACGTAAAACCGAAAAGATATGATTATTTTTCTCTCGTTTAATTGTTGCATTATTGCTCAAACTCTTCACACTCCCTCTTAACCTCATTGGATTCCTCATTGGATTCCACATTGATGATACCACATTGGATTCTTCATCCATTTTAATTCCATTTATGCTTAAAATCATTCCTCTCTCCCTTACATTCATTTGTGCATTTGTAGACACCCGCATTTTGCCTGCTAGTGTCTATAGCAGTTCCCGACAAACACCCGATGATGATCGGACGCAAACGTGACTTAGTATACTCGGATATGGGCTCGGAACCAATAATATCCGGCATGGACCTTTAGCGGAGTAATAATCTCTCAAAACCAACCTCAAATTCAGGCCCAGTGGGTCGTTCCGAGCAAAATAAGACTAATTTGGGCCAAAACCGACACCAAAAATAAATCCCGTCTTTTGGCGACCGGGTCAAAACCCGGTCAAAGACGAACCCGTCACAAAAATCAGCCAAGTTCACCTTCTAGAAGCTGGCGCCAAAGTCAAAATTCAAATAAAGCAATCAAATCAAACAAGGTCAACTCCTTCCTATTTTAGCTCGATCCTCTTGATCCACTCGATCGAGTGGATTGACCCACTCGGTCGAGTGGAGCGTCATTTTCCGGATCAGGCCCATTTTCTAGGGCACTCGACCGAGTGCACTAGGGCCACTCGATCGAGTGACCCTAGGTCGTGGGGTAAACTCTATAAATACCCCACAACCCCCTCTCATTTTACAAGGTTTTTTCACCTGCATTTACCCTACATTTTCACCCTAATCCTCCTATACTCTTCACACTACAACCCTAAGCAAGTACACACCAAAAACCGAGCCCTTCGTCCCTCGAAAACCGACGAATCATCCACACACACACACACCATAACTTGCATACATCCTCGATACTCCGACGTCCCGTCGTCCATTTCCGAGGTCCCTACTAAGCATGTATGTTGAGGGTGTCCTAAACCCCATTTCGATCCTTATTACTTTGTTTTTATTTACGTTTTTGTATCATCTTTATAATAACTATACTAGTATCCTAACACTAACATTAACATTAACTCTAACATTTCATTTCTTGTTTACTAACTTTTACTTTTTTCGCCACTAACACATTATTATACCGTGTATATATATATATATACTAGTATTAAAATCCGGTTTTAAATACGTTTGACTATAGTTATCGCCTAAAATCCGTCTAATCCCTTTACGAGCAACGACGGAGGTGGAGCCCTTCCGAGGAGCCCCGCCCCAATGTACTCAAGGGCGTGACGTGATCGCGATTAATAATAGTTGAACGCATTTGATCCCATTTTTTATTAGTACAGAACCCGTTGACACGAAAACCGACGTCACATAATCCGAAAGGGTTAGTTTCGATGTCGTGACGTAGAGGGACGCAGTTTCGTCACTAATACAAAATTTCCAATTTAACAAAGGCATTTTCATAAAACTCCGATAACGGTATTATAATCGCATGCATACGCGATTATAGCACCGGAAGCCAAGTTAAATACAAATCGTGCGATATTTGTATTTGATTTGGCCAACCATCGATTTTGAACAAAAAACAAAACGAGTTGACACTCGTACAGGGGCTACTCGACCGAGTACGTAGGCTACTCGATCGAGTAGCGTCCATAAGTCTGGGCAGAATCCTTTTCGAGGACACACTCGGCCGAGTCAGACCATGACTCGACCGAGTGGGCCCTTTAGTCCAGAAAACCGATAGTTTAAATGCAACATTTAAGCCTCGTCTTTTTTACGACTTTTAGTCGACACGTGTAAAGCCAATCACGTGAATTCATTTTTCAAAACGCATACATACCACGACACTTTAGCGACTTTGATCAATTTTTTGGCATGATAAGTCGGGACAAGGCATCGAGGCATAGGTTCGGGCTAGCGTCACGCTTAGGTCCTATGTCTCCGTCCTTCGTTTAATACACAACGCAATGTGTATTTAATCGGGGTTTGTCCATCTATACAATTCGCGGTCTAGTTTGCATACGGGTCCGTCCTTATCTTCTTTTTATTTATTTTTCCGTTTGTATTTTATTTATGACTTTTGTATTGGCCGGGTTGTATTTCCGCCCGTGTAACTTGTACGTTATTTACTTTTGAGTTTCGTTTATTTATTTGCTTATCGCTTTATAAATGAACCTCGCATGCTAAATCTCTTCGACCATAACTAGATGCATTAAATGACGTAATTCACATATAATTCACATGCTTAGCCCGAAAACGCTGTTTGCATATCATTTAATCATTCTACTAGCGCGCGTACACGAACACGAACGATGCCTTAGTAGAGGCCGCCATGTGCGGGCAGGGTTGGGTGTCCTTAGTGGGCTTCCTAACACGTACCTTCACCCCTTACTCAGAGCCTTGGTTTCCGGATGGCCGAAACCATTGGTGCACGAGAGTCATTCTATATACGAAAGCCGGTTTAAACGGTATCGATATTGCAATGCAAAGGGACGAGCCCAATAAACTCTGAAATCGAAGTGGGCCGTACTTTGTGTATAGCCCATGACGACATAGAGTGGGCTCGTATGGTTCCGAATAACCACAAAATTCGGTGGCGACTCCATTTTGACTTAAATTTCGAACCCGAGAACAATCTCACCACGAGATTCATTCGCCTACCCAAACCCGCACGTGGCCGCGTCAGGGTGGACCTACGTCATGTCCACAATTTGGCGACTCCGCTGGAGATACCTGATGTACCACATGTCATCGGGGTTCCTAGGGTGAGACTCGAAGAGAAATCGTTCGTATATTAGTGTGCGCGCATTAGTTTAATGATTCATGCATAACCCAATTTTGCCCGGGCCGGTTACTTGTGACCGACGTCCCACTATACCACGGTGCATTCCTACATGGATGCGCTAAAGACTTCGATGGCGGAACTCGTCTGGGTTTTGCGGCATGTCCTAAGTCCAATTCGGCTTGGGGAGTCCGTCCCGATTCACGAGAATGCTATCGTTGTTGGTGTAGACCCTATTCGGACCGACCGAGACTTAGTGTAAAGCATACATAAGCGTCGTTGTAATGCTTGTTTGACTACGTGCTACTTGGTTTCCGTGTCATTTTTCAAAAACCGTCATTTCAAAAAAATGCATCTTTCCAAAAACACCAAATTTTGAAAAAACCCGAAATACTGTCCGTTTCGGGACCCGTCTTTTCAAAAATATCCAAACTTTCAAAAATTCGGAATGCCGCCGAAACTTAGGATCAACGATTTGACTCAAAATATCCTTTTTCTCTAGTCGGCATGCTGCCCATTTTAACTCTTGGATTTCCAACACCATTCCGATTTTCAGAATTTTCAAAATTCTAATCTTGGTTTACGAAATTCCGTCGTCAATTTTCAAACTTTTGGAAGTTCGCTCATTTTATATTCAAATTTCAAACATTCAACTTTCCTAGTAAACCTTCCTTATTATAGGACCTACCGTCTAGCCGTGTGTCGGGTCTTTGCATAGTATGTCGAAGGTCTATAGCGTCGAAACTCCGCTGATCCTACATCACGAGTTTCCCCCCTTTCCCGAGTCCGCCTTATCTGTCAAGGCACGACCAACCCGCGTAGGGCATACCCCTACAAAGAAAAGTCCGTCCATACACTCGAGTCAAAAGTCTGGGGAAAAGTCTCACGTGGACCTTCCTTCGAACGGGATTAGGCCCACAAAGCCAAAGCCCTAAGGAAGTTACACCACCCATGGGTCATCCGTCTAGGTGTCTTTCTCGAGTCTTTGGTCTTCTTTCCTAGTGTCGCTCGGGATGTACTTTTCCTTTCTTTTTCCAAGATCTGGGTTCAGTTTTTGATTACGCGGTGTTCTTACAGACAGGCCACCGACAACTAGACACGCTCGAAGGATGGCTACTTTGAACAGTCTGCAAACCTCTCTGGACGCCATGATCGAGAAGCAAACCGACATTGAAGCCCAACTGACTGAAATGAGGGCTGGCCAAGTGGCCATCGTTGCTCGCCTAGCTACAGTGGAGCAAAGGGCTCCTAATGTCGAGGCTACTGAGCCTCTAGCTGAACTAGTCAGCGCGGTGCGCCGGCTAGAGGAACAAGTCCATTTGGCTGGGAGTAACAACATCCATCGGGAGAATAGTCGAGAGTACAACCCGCTGAGTGACAAGCTGCCCGCAAACCTGAATCTCACAGGCTTGCCCATGTTTGAGGGAACTGAAGACCCGTTACTACATGTGCGGGCCTTCAAGGAATTCATGGCCATCAAGGGAGTGGATCCATCCATGTTCAAGAACCTCTTTGCTGCATCTCTTGAGAAGCACCCACGGGCCTGGTACTACAGGCTAGACCCAAAAAAATACCCTACATGGGATGATGTGGCTACCGAGTTCGCTCGGAACTATGCTGACAACACCGAGATCCAAACCACAATGCGATCTCTGGAAGTTATGGCCCAAGAGCCAAAGGAAGGTTTTACTAAATACCTTCAACGCTGGAGGGCCGAGAGCGTGAAACTGGTTGATAAGCCCAATGAGAAGACTTTGGTGGAGGCTTTTGTCAAGAACCTCCTCCCCTCCTACCGGGTTCACCTCCGGTACGCTGTCATACCCAATTTCACCACTCTTACTGAAATGGGAATGAGGATCGAAGACCATCAGAGACTAAAAGGCCTCACTAAGGCCGCTAGCAAAGGATACCAAGGGGCTTCTTCCTCCACCACTAAGCCCCAAGCTGCAACTCGTAGCATTTTTGACGCGGTTAATCTACTAGATGCCCCGTCCAAGAAGAACACCCCACCTCGGGTTTTCACTGATATAGGTACCACCTATACCTACGCCTTATAAAGGCTGTCCTCCAAAGGCCTAATCCAACCGATAGGCCCAACTCCTGAAGTTCCGGTCGAGCGGCGCTCCAAGAACTACAATGCTCAGACCTATTGCCAATACCACCAGGGCAATGGGCATGATACCGAAAAGTGCTGGAAGCTGAAGCACCTGATCCAGGACTTGATCGAAAGCGGTAAAATCCCGCTACCCGGAGATAAACCAAGCAACAAGGAGAACTCTTTCAGCTCCCATGCCATATTTGCCGGGGAGGTGATTGATTGCTCTCACCTTATCTCTCCATTTATCCCGCAAGTGAACGGGATCTTGTTTGATGACGAGGATGATGTCTACCTCGCTAAAGGGGAAACCGTTCCCATCACCCCTGAACAGATTCGCGAGGCCAAAACTCGAGTCCTAGCCAGCAACCACCTTGGTCGTCCCTATCTAGCCACAAGCACTAGGGACACCCCCATCCCGACAACCATCACCGATCCACTCGGGATGGAAGTCGCCTCTGAGGAGCCGACCGCTGACACGGCTATTGTGAAGCAACTGAAAAAGACCCGAGTTGACCTCACTATATGGCAACTCTTGGTTAGCTCACAAGAACATCGAGAAGCACTCACTAAGGCTCTCGATCAAGTTAAGATCGACTCTTTGGCTACCCCTGCTGAAATGGTAGCCACAGTCCTGCCCCACTTAAAGGGCAAAAGTAAGGAAGGAGGCCCAATGATCACTTTCTCTGAAGCCGACCTGCCACCGTTCGGGGCCTCTCATAATCTGGCCCTCTACCTTACAGTGATCTGCCGAGGGAAATACCTCCCGATGACGGGTCAGCCGTGAACGTCCTTCCCTTAAGGACCGCCAAAGCCCTCGGGATCACCGAGGCAGGCTATGTCCCGACGGCTCAAACCATCCAAGCCTTTGATGGGAGCCCGAAGACGGTATCTGGGGCCGTGAAGCTGACCATCATAACGGGCCCGATAGAAAAAGAGCTTGAATTCCAGGTGATCGATGTCACCTCATCCTTCAACTTGCTCCTAGGAAGGCCATGGATCCACGCGGTCAAAGCTGTGTCTTCCACCCTCCACCGTAAGATCAAGATGCCTTTGCTCGACAATGTTATTACTTTGGAGGCAACCCCAATGACCGTGGCTAGCTGTAACGCCACGGGCCGCACGGACCTCTGGGGATTCGACTTTGTGAGGACGATCGAGGAAGAGTACCTTTTCAGGCCTTACTTCACCACGAGCATTGACACAATGCTCCAAAACCTAGGGTACCTTCCGGGGGCTACCTCTCGACCCGACCTTCCAGCTGGGAAGATCATCGAGGTCCTTAAGGACGAAGACTCTCACTTCGGCCTTCGCTATGCCGCCACTCCGGGTAACGTTGTCCGAGCAGGAATCGAAAAGGCCTGCAACATCTTGAAGGGTATCCACTTGAGCCCTTACAGCCCACGGTTGGCCGACTACTTTGTCACACCCGTGTTTGGGGCTATCCATGTTGGACTATACCAACCCAATGCTACGCACCTCGGGACCCACTCGGCCCGGGACTGCAACTACATTTCGGATGAGGTGTTCGTCCTCATCCAGTCTGATGGAGCTGATGATGCTGAGCCCGCGCTGGGGCTGCTCTTTGGGGAAGACACCATAGCCCCGACTCCAAAAGAAGACCTGGTCAACCTGATTCTCCGCAGCAACAGGTTTGACCCGACCAAGCTGATCTCGGATGTTGGCTCCGAGACGGGAAACAGGGCCTGGAGGAAGACTGTCAAGTGGACTGACAGTCAAGGAAAGATCTACAAGCTGGTCACCGGAGAGGGAGACATGCCTGAGTCTGAGTCCGAGTCTGAGTCCGAGTCTGAGTCTGAGTCTGAGGTCGAGTCTAAGAAAGTCGGTGCTAGAGTCACTCTTGTAACCCCTCTCCCTTCTATCATTCCTGCTGCTAGCACTTCGGGGTCTGTCCCGAGTGCTTTACCAATTCCGCCACTGACCAATGATCAGATGGCTGCTCTCTTTGAGATGTTTTCCAAATTTTCAATCAATAATAACAACCGTTCTGCTTACGACTTGTCTCTTTTAAATTCTGCTTTCAAAAATGTTTTATGCTATGACATTGAGAAATCTGACGAACAGGTACCCCTACCTCCACATCTGATCGAGCAACTAGAGCAAAGGGAATCCCGGAATCCGGTAATTGAAGAGACCGAGTCCATAAACGTGGGAACAACCTTAGAGCCTTAGATACTTAAGATAGGGTTATCTTTAGATCCAGAGGAGAAACAACAGTTTATAAACCTCCTCCAAGAATTCAAAGACGTCTTCGCATAGTCCTACAAGGACATGCCGGGGATAGACCGGGAAATAGCCGAGCACCGAATACCTATCAAAGACTGGTGCAAACCGGTCAAGCAGAAGCTTCGTCGAATGAGGCCCGAGTGGTCTCTCAAAGTAAAAGAAGAAGTCGGCAAACAGTTCAAAGTCGGCTTCATACAAGTGTCCGAGTATCCGGACTGGGTCGCAAACATCGTGCCGGTTCCTAAAAAGGACGGTAAGGTGCGGGTATGCGTAGATTTTCGAGATCTTAACAAAGCAAGCCCAAAGGATGATTTTCCGTTACCATACATCGACATACTGGTGGATAACACGGCCGATCTTGCCCTCCTATCATTTATGGACGGGTATGCCGGATATAATCAAATCAAGATGGCGGAAGAAGATATGAGTAAGACTACCTTCACCACACCTTGGGGTACTTACTGCTATATCGTCATGCCCTTCGGCCTCATTAATGCCGGGGCCACGTACCAAAGGACCGCTACCACTTTACTACACGACATGATGCATAAAGAGGTAGAGGTTTATGTGGACGACATGATCGTCAAATCCAAAGAACGGGACGGTCACATCACCGCCCTAAGGAAATTTTTCACCCGATTGCGCAAATACAACATGAGGCTAAACCCTCAAAAGTGCAGTTTCGGGGTAACGTCAGGCAAATTACTGGGTCATATCGTTAGCCAACGAGGTATCGAGGTCGACCCAGCTAAAATCGAAGCCATTACCGAGATGCAAGCTCCTAAAACCGAAAAAGAAATAAGGGGATTTCTCAGGAAAGTCCAGTATATTAGTCGATTCATTTCCAAACTAACCATGGTGTGTGAACCAATTTTCAAGAAACTAAAAATAGGGGAACGGATACTATGGGACGACAAGTGCCAAGCTGCTTTCGATAAGATCAAAGAAATTCTGTCTGCTCCGCCAGTCTTAATGCCGCCTCAACCCGGTTTGCCTCTGTCGTTATACCTAACAACGACCGATACAGCCATGGGGGCTATGCTGGCTCAGACGGTCGACTCCGAAGAACGAGCCATTTATTACATCAGCAAAAAGTTTTTAGAGTATGAGTGCAAATATACCATGCTCGAAAAGACGTGTCTGGCTCTAGTCTGGGCCACTAAGAAGCTCCGACACTATATGCTCAGTTACGAGGTCCATGTTCTATCAAAGATGGATCCGATCAAATACCTCTTTGAAAAGCCCATTCTCAATGGCCGGATTTCAAGATGCACTCTAATGCTGGCAGAGTTCGACCTGAAATTTGTACCACTAAAAGCTATTAAGGGGCGAATAGTAGCTGAATTCCTCGCCGACAGCCCGGTAACCGAAGAAGGACACACCGACACCTGGTCCTTCCCAGACGAAGATATTTTCCATACCGATGCCGAAACGTGGGATTTATACTTCGATGGAGCATCTAATTTTCGAGGGTTCGGAATCGGGATCCTTCTAATTTCGCCAAGAGGGGAGCATACCTCCGTCTCCATCAAACTGGACTTTGATGTTACCAATAATGCAGTAGAGTACGAAGCATGCATTTATGGGCTACAAGCCGCCGCCAATCTGGGATCACAAATCTCCGGGTACATGGCGACTCATCCTTGGTCATTAACCAAGCACTCTAAAAATGGAAGACTCGGAATGCTAATCTCGTTGCCTACCAGGCACGAGTAAAGGATCTCGAGAAACAATTCCAAAAGGTGGAGTATATATACCTGCCTCGGGAAGAAAATCAGTTTGCAGATGCACTCTCAAAATTGGCATCTTTACTGAATATTCCCGACCACGTGACCAGTATGCCAATTTGCGTCGAAAGACGGTCCGAGCCGGCATACATCCATGACATCAAAGACATCGAGATAACTGATCCCGAACCTCGGTACCAGGCTATATTAAAGTACCTGACAAATGGAGAATATCCTCCCGAGACTGAGGGTCGAGCCAAGAAAGCCTTACGGAGGCTAGCCAGCCAATTCATCCGTACTGATGACGGGCAACTGTACAAAAAGACGGCACAGGGGGCTCTTCTCCTTTGTGTTGATAAATATAAGGCCGAGAAAGTAATGGCCGAAGTACATGATGGTGAAAACGGCCCACATATGAATGCTCACATGCTGGTCCGAAAAATCATGAGGCTCGGGTATTACTGGAATACCATGGAAGCCGACCGCCAGTTATATGTCAAACATTGTCATAACTGTCAAATCTTCAGCAATGTGCAACATATGCCGTCATCTCTGCTCTATACCATGACGTCGCCTTGGCCATTCTCGACATGGGGTATCGACATAATCGGGAAAGTAAATCCCTCCGGTACTGGCGGGCACTGCTTCATTTTAGTAGCTATCGACTACTTCACCAAGTGGGTCGAAACCGAATCATATCGCATCCTCAATGCTAAACATGTCGCCAAATTTATCCAGAACAAGATAATATGTCGGTATGGAATCCCACATGAATTTATCAGTGATCATGGGACTCATTTCCAAGCCGAGACCGCAGCCCTGCTGGCTAAATATAAAATTCAAAGGCACACGTCCTCGCCCTACCGTCCCCAAACGAATGGAGCAGTAGAGGCGGCCAATAAAACAATTGTCACCATACTCAAAAAGATGGCTGATAATTATCGGGACTGGCCCGACAAAATACCTTTTGCCCTATGGGGGTACCGGACGTCAATTCGCACCGCAACCGGAGCGACACCGTACTACCTAACTTATGGGATGGAGGCAGTCCAACCAATTGAATTAGAGGTACCATCCCTCAGAATTCTGTTAGAAAGTCAAGTACCCGAAGCCGACTGGGTTCGAGCACGGTACGATTCGTTGGTTCTACTAGACGAACGATGGTCCCGCGCTCTCAACAACATCCAAATCTACCAGAAACGGATCCAACGGGCCTTCAACAAGCGGGTAAGGCCCAGAAACATTAAAGAAGGGGATCTAGTCCTTAAGTCTGTTCGAGCTTTACTACCAGTTGACCCAAGGGGAAAATTCAAACCCAACTGGGCTGGGCCATATCTGGTAAAGAAGATACTATCAGGGGGAGCAATAATGCTGACGGACCTGGACGGGAATGAGTTCGTCAACCCAACCAACCTGGACCAGCTGAAGCGTTACTACCCTTATCCATTTCTCAATGTCATTAGCAAAATTTATCAAAATCTTTTTTTATAAAAAGCAAGTCAATGAGCTAGAATTATTTATTCTACTGTCACAAAACATCTTGAACCATTAGTCTTGGTGTAATTCGGGATTGCAAATTTCCTAAGCTTGAACTACGTTTGGTTTGATTCTGCTAATTGCGGATACGTAGGCAGCCCCTCAAAAGGGCACAACCAATGCAATCAAGAAAGACAGGAACGGTTAAATAATAAACTCCTTTTATTAATTATCACAAAAAAAGAGCCCCGATAAACTCGGGAAGCTTACAAAATGCAGGAATTCAAAAATTGCAAAAACAAAAATGCACACGACACTCCAAAATAAATAATAATAATAATATTTAAATAATAAAAAGCTAAGGACTCGGTATTTAAGGCATCTTGCCCTTCCCCTTGTCCTTGGCCTCCTTGGCCGTCCACTGACGACGCCGCAGAGGAGAGCGTTCCCGAATCACCACAGGAACCTCCTTAGCCCGGACTCGTTTCTTGGAACTCGAGTCCTCATCCACCTCGATAGGCCCGAGTTGGGCCCTCACGGGCTCAGGGAGCCGGTCACGCGGACCTAGTCGGTCCCGGGCCGCCAGCCTTGGCCCAAGTCGCCGTTCCAAATCAGTCTGGCGGCTTAGCCGCCCCCGCGTGCCACTAGCATCGGCATCTTTAGCTCGAGTCTTAGTATGTGACTTAAGACCCAATTCTAATCGGACTAAGGTAGCAGGGGTCTCTCCCTCATCAAAGAATCCCCTATTATCCTTCGCCGTATCCCGACGGACCAGTTCGAAGGCCTCATCGACTTTCAGAGCTTTACGAGCTTCCTCAGACCCCTCGGAAGTCCATTTCTCATAAGCCCGAGAAACCCAAGCGGATTGGCAAGGGTTGGGAATAGTCCATGTAGGACGAGTGAACCATCGCTGCAACCAGGTGTCACACATAGCGTCTGTCAGTTGGAGCGAGACGCTAATAATGGCATCAGTCTCAGGAATGCGCTAAGACGAACCGAACTGCCTCAGAATGCGGTCCGGGTAAATTTGAACTGTCCAATCAAGGGACAGGATCACCAAATAGCGGGCTTGGTCCCTCTTGGCCAGCCCCGTCAGTTTAGAAAGGAACCACCAAGCGATCGTTCACCTGATTAAAGGGCCACCGTGGAACACCAACTCCTCATCCCAGTAAGCTCGATTTATATGATGACTTGAACTTATCCGGCGCCCTCTTGAACTAATTTGGCTGCTGCGGTAGTTGAGAATGCTCGGAGGGGGATCTATGATTGACAGGCGTTCCGACAACCAAACCTGCAAAAAGAATATACAAAATTCGTAAGCAACGGGATGGTCCGCTACACCCCACTCGATCGAGTATACCGTCTGACTCGATCGAGTAAGGATTTATAAAGGCAAGCAGAATCTCGTTAAGAGTGCCACTCGATCGAGTAAAGCATCTCACTCGATCGAGTAAGCCCTCCACAGATGGGCAGAAGCACTTTGAAGATATCACTCGATCGAGTGACTGGTCCACTCGATCGAAGGACTTACGGACCTCAGGAAATCGCGCGAAACACAAAAAATGAAAATCGCGAGACATATACCTTCAGAATAAGGGTACTCCCCGTCAGTTGCCGGGTCGGGTGAAGTCCCCTAGCATCCAGACCCATGATGATTTCTCCAGTGGCTAGCCAAGCAGGGCTATGACCAGTCTCCATCTGGTCAACCACTCCGATCAGCCTGATTTGACCCAAGCATGAGTCAACATCCATCATCCCCTCAAAAACGTAGCGGTGCAGCATGCAAAAGGCAAAGGCCCTACGCCTATGAGAAGGGGTAGCCCTTACGTCTTGACTGTTCATAAACTTGTCAGCCAAGTCGAAGAGGGAAACAGTATTTCCCCGCACCATTCGATCTGTCTCAGCATGAGACAGATCCAGGAAATCCCCCAACCTTCTCCTCGGGTCCGGGTAGAACGGAGGAATAGCAGGACGAGCGACAGGGCTCCAACCCCCAATAGCTGCGATCTCCTCCGGAAGAGGGCATATCTCTCCCCGCGGGAACGCAAAGACGTGATGGGTAGTATCCCAAAATGACAGACAGGCGTCCAAAAAATGTGAATCAGTTATTAGACCTCGAAGAGGAAACAGGCTAACAATCCCCATTTGGGTCAGCTGAACTTTGTCCTCGTCCCGAAAGTGCTGGGACCAGGCAAAAAGCATCGAAGTAAGATGATCGATACCCATGACAGGAATTTGAATCTTCTCGAAAGACTAAGAGATTTTGAGGAGAAGAAGGAGTTTTGATTTGAGATACAGTAAACTGAAGCAGGGAGACCTATATTTATAATAGGAAACCCTAACTGTAACCCTAACTACCTTGCCTCCTCAGCAAACCTGGGCCCCAGCATGTGCCGGCCTGACTTCAGACGAAAACCCAGAATAGGAATCAAGTTGTCCCGAGCTTTCCTAGAAATTTCTAAAAATTCTGTGATAAAAGTCTCTTTCAAAATTTTTTCGACTTTTAAAATTCAGTACATTTTCCCCAGCACGAGTCGGTATTTTGCCTATGTGTTACATGCAATTTGTTATGTGTCAGCATACAGGTACACCCCAGACTTCAGAAGCAAGTCTCCACGCGATTACTTCACTCCCCGACGTGAGTCAATATTTATCCTAGAATGCTACAATCAGAGCAATGATGTATCAGCATACGGGTACCCCTACACCTTCATAAGCAAGTTTCACTCCCCACGGAGCTATCATCAGCAAGACAGGTATGACCCTCTGCCTATGGCTGGCGAGCCCTTCACGCTAGTCTACTGGACTATAAACGACCCGACCGGAAGGCTGCCAGGTCGTAATCTGCGATTGGCCTGGTAGCTACTCTGAATTTCGCCTTGTCCAAGCCTCAGTCAGAGTGGGGGCTCTGTAGACACCCGCATTTTGCCTGCTAGTGTCTATAGCAGTTCCCGACAAACACCCGATGATGATCGGACGCAAACGTGACTTAGTATACTCGGATATGGGCTCGGAACCAATAATATCCGGCATGGACCTTTAGCGGAATAATAATCTCTCAAAACCAACCTCAAATTCAGGCCCAGTGGGTCGTTCCGAGCAAAATAAGACTAATTTGGGCCAAAACCGACACCAAAAATAAATCCCGTCTTTTGGCGACCGGGTCAAAACCCGGTCAAAGACGAACCCGTCACAAAAATCAGCCAAGTTCACCTTCTAGAAGCTGGCGCCAAACTCAAAATTCAAATAAAGCAATCAAATCAAACAAGGTCAACTCCTTCCTATTTTAGCTCGATCCTCTTGATCCACTCGATCGAGTGGATTGACCCACTCGGTCGAGTGGAGCGTCATTTTCCGGATCAGGCCCATTTTCTAGGGCACTCGACCGAGTGCACTAGGGCCACTCGATCGAGTGACCCTAGGTCGTGGGGTAAACTCTATAAATACCCCACAACCCCCTCTCATTTTACAAGGTTTTTTCACCTGCATTTACCCTACATTTTCACCCTAATCCTCCTATACTCTTCACACTACAACCCTAAGCAAGTACACACCAAAAACCGAGCCCTTCGTCCCTCGAAAACCGACGAATCATCCACACACACACACACCATAACTTGCATACATCCTCGATACTCCGACGTCCCGTCGTCCATTTCCGAGGTCCCTACTAAGCATGTATGTTGAGGGTGTCCTAAACCCCATTTCGATCCTTATTACTTTGTTTTTATTTACGTTTTTGTATCATCTATATAATAACTATACTAGTATCCTAACACTAACATTAACATTAACTCTAACATTTCATTTCTTGTTTACTAACTTTTACTTTTTTCGCCAATAACACATTATTATACCGTGTATATATATATATACTAGTATTAAAATCCGGTTTTAAATACGTTTGACTATAGTTATCGCCTAAAATCCGTCTAATCCCTTTACGAGCAACGACGGAGGTGGAGCCCTTCCGAGGAGCCCCGACCCAATGTACTCATGGGCGTGACGTGATCGCGATTAATAATAGTTGAACGCATTTGATCCCTTTTTTTATTAGTACAGAACCCGTTGACACGAAAACCGACGTCACATAATCCGAAAGGGTTAGTTTCGATGTCGTGACGTAGAGGGACGCAATTTCGTCACTAATACAAAATTTCCAATTTAGCAAAGGCATTTTCATAAAACTCCAATAACGGTATTATAATCGCATGCATACGCGATTATAGCACCGGAAGCCAAGGTAAATACAAATCGTGCGATATTTGTATTTGATTTGGCCAACCATCGATTTTGAACAAAAAAACAAAACGAGTTGACACTCGTACAGGGGCTACTCGACCGAGTACGTAGGCTACTCGATCGAGTAGCGTCCATAAGTCTGGGCAGAATCCTTTTCGAGGACACACTCGGCCGAGTCAGACCATGACTCGACCGAGTGGGCCCTGTAGTCCAGAAAACCGAGAGTTTAAATGCAACATTTAAGCCTCGTCTTTTTTACGACTTTTAGTCGACACGTGTAAAGCCAATCACGTAAATCCATTTTTCAAAACGCATACATATCACGACACTTTAGCGACTTTGATCAATTTTTCGGCATGATAAGTCGGGACAAGGCATCGAGGCATAGGATCGGGCTAGCGTCACGCTTAGGTCCTATGTCTCCGTCCTTCGTTTAATACACAACGTAATGTGTATTTAATCGGGGTTTGTCCATCTATACAATTCGCGGTCTAGTTTGCATACGGGTCCGTCCTTATCTTCTTATTATTTATTTTTCCGTTTGTATTTTATTTATGACTTTTGTATTAGCCGGGTTGTATTTCCGCCCGTGTAACTTGTACGTTATTTACTTTCGAGTTTCGTTTATTTATTTGCTTATCGCTTTATAAATGAACCTCGCATGCTAAATCTCTTCGACCATAACTAGATGCATTAAATGACGTAATTCACATATAATTCACATACTTAGACCGAAAACGCTGTTTGCATATCATTTAATCATTTTACTAGCGCGCGTACACGAACACGAACGATGTCTTAGTAGAGGCCGCCATGTGCGGGCGGAGTTGGGTGTCCTTAGTGGGCTTCCCAACACGTACCTTCACCCCTTACTCAGAGCCTTGGTTTCCGGATGGCCGAAACCATTGGTGCACGAGAGTCATTCTATATACAAAAGCCGGTTTAAACGATATCGATATTGCAATGCAAAGGGACGAGCCCAATAAACTCTGAAATCGAAGTGGGCCGTACTTTGTGTATAGCCCATGACGACATAGAGTGGGCTCGTATGGTTCCGAATAACCACAAAATTCGGTGGCGACTCCATTTTGACTTAAATTTCAAACCCGAGAACAATCTCACCACGAGATTCATTCGCCTACCCAAACCCGCGCGTGGCCGCGTCGGGGTGGACCTACGTCATGTCTACAGCATTAAAAAAATTGTTACAACATCATCTTCCTCATCATCCTTTGGCCGTGTTACTCCTCATCTTCTCTTGGCTGATTTTTGTTCAATTCGTGTCCTAATCGTCTCATCTTTAGCGTCCAATTAATCCTCTTTCCGAGCCTATCGTTAAGGTAATAATCGATGATGTTTTTGATCGTTATTCACCGTGATTTTCTTAGTTTTTCTCATGGTATTTTTCTACCATGAATTTCGTGTATGGTAGGTTTCGTGGACGATTCCGAGGTCGACAAGTATATTATTGATTGCGATTTGGACTGGAGGAAACGTCGATGTTACTCGGTATTTCGTGATTTTAATTGTGTAATTGCATGTATATTTTTATATTTCATTTTTGACAATATATGTATGTCATATAATCTGGAAAAATTTTAAAAGTTAAAATTTTTCATGTTTTGATATTTTTATCGCTTTTACGAGATCAATGATTAAATTGTTATATTAATTTGTAAAATCGTAATATTCGGCCTAAACTTGTAATGTATGATTATATTCTGTAAAAATGAAGTTTTTAATGATTTTTAATAATTTGGTATTTTTCTGATATTTTTGATATCGATTATTGAATTTTTACCGTTTATGAACAAAAACGATTAAAAACCGATTTTTATTTCTAGCACTTAAACATTTTATTTTAGTCTGAAATATTTCATGGATGATGTTTCTCTTGAAAAATAATTTTCTGAAATTTTTCATAATTTTTCGGAATTTTTAAGTGGGTGAATTAATTAATCACTTTAAATCATCGTTTATCGTTAAAATCGTGTTTGTCGTTTAAATTCTCGATTTTTGGCCTTTTGCATAAATATGGAATTTTAGAAATCTGAAAAAAAAATAGTATTTTCTGGAAAATCATTATTTTTAAATATTAATAATAGTTTTTGGATATTAATACTTAAATCGTTTTGTAATTACTATTTTTATTAATCGTTATTGTCAAGATTAGACGATTAACGAGAAAACCCTTTAAAAACCGAGTTTAATGATTCTGGAAAATTCTCTTTTCTGGACAGAATGTCCAAAAATATATTTTTGCTATTTTACGTAATTTTTGTACTATTTATTAAAGTCTTTAATTAATAGTAATGATTTTTGGACAAAATTACGATTTATCGTTAAAATGTTTCGTCTTACATAATAGAATTATTTTTCCTGCAATTTTGAAAATATTTAAATCTGAAACTTTGAGAGTTAAATCGCCCCTTATCATATTCTAAATTTGTTTAATGATTTAAATTAAAGAAAAGACGTTAAAAGATTTAATTTGACATTTGCCGTAAAATCTTATTTACGCTTGTTTTGTCGAAACTATTAATAATTAGGGAATTTTAGTTTTATAAATTTTGGAAACACCCTAATTAGTAGTACTAAAGTGTTTAAGACTTTTTTAATCATTTTATAAACACTTGTATGATATTTCAATAATTTCATAAACCCATTTATCCTTATTTTGGAAATTAATATTGTTAAGGCCGAAAGTATTAGTTTTATAAATCGATATCTTTTAGTAAAAATGTTTTATTAGTATGAACTAATATTTTTGCTATTTTGATATGATGTTATCTTTTTAAAGTTTCTAAATATAGAAGTTTCCTAAAATAGAAAGTTTCCTCTTTTGGAAGGCGATCCGTTTTCCCTTTTGTTCTCTTATTGTTTACAATGATTATATCTTTTAAGTATCAATAATGATCTTGTTTTGGAGTTATGGAATAAGGACAAGTGTGGGTTTAGAGTAATATAGTCTGGGATGTACGTTTTGCCATCAACTGTAAGGTTGGTGTGTCTTTATGGGGCACATTGGTTGTTGAACTGAGCATGGTTTGTGTTTAGGAGAGTGTATATTTACCTTAAACTTAGATATCGCATCGTGTAAGTCGCGTCGGGTTGAACTGGATGTAGTTTGTATCCAGGAGGGGTGTATACTACTTAAACCAGGACCTCGATGCACGCAGTCCTGTTATAGTTGAGTTGCCTAGTTAGAGACTGGATTCTGTTATGAGTTAAGTCTACAGTTCTCGAAACTAGTTTCTAGAATTGTCCTGGTGAAAGTCTAGATTCTACATTAATCCTATCCATAACGCCACATTGATTATTTTATTTATTATCGATATAAATTGGTTGCAGGTTGGCAAATATTTTATGTTTCTTCGGAAACCCATTTTAATATTCTGGTTTTGCGCTGAAAGCTTATTTTTATGAATAATGTTTTACTGTTATCCGTTTTTTTTTTTTTACTATTTTCATATAATAGTAATTACAGTTTTAAAATCATGTTTTACGGCTGGGAGAACGTTGGCGTTGCTCCCCACTGATTGTGGCTGTTATGTTTTTAACATGGCAGGTATATGTGTTTCTCTTCGGGTGGGCTAGCGAGCAGTTATGGATCCTGCTTATTTATTTTAATAATTATGTCTTATGGATTGTTCAAACCTCCTTTTGTGGATTGTTTTAAATTTTGGCCATTTAGTTAAGACCTATTGTTTGACCTTACCGTTTTAATTATACTAAGACATAGTTACAGTGTGTTTTAATCCCAACTCTACACTGTTTCCGCCACTGTATCGCGTTAGATTTTCTAGGGGATTACACCTTGGTCCCATTGGTCGGGAATTTGGCGACAGTAACGGTGTGTGGGGGGGAATATTTTGAAAGCAAAATGTGACTGTATGAGGTACCTTGATCCCATTGGTTGGGAGTTTGGTAATAATAACGGTACATCGATGTTTTTTGAAAATGAGGAGTTTTATTTTGGCCAAAGTAATGGCGCCAAAAGGTGACTTTTGAAAGTGATGACTGTGAAATAGGCCATGGTGATGGCGCTAAAGTGCCTTTTGAAAATAAGTTTAATTTTGATCAGAGTAACGACGATTAAAAGGTGATTTTGAAAAGAAGATGTCTTTTCTCGAAAACGGAGTATGGTGCGGTTGAATCCGGATTTTAATGTTTTATTCGGGTTGTCACACACGCTCCACATAACTAGGAATGCATGCACTCATGCAGGATGCAAACACGGGTAGGTTAGGGTAGGCTACCGTCCACGAATAGTATTTGCTTGGATGACGACAGGTCATCGGGGGAGGTGAGTATCATCCCGTTTGCTCAAAACCACTCGTGTAATCCCTAGAAATTCTAACGCGATACAGTGGCGAAAACACTGTAGAGTCGGGATTAAAAACACACTGACAAACTATATCTTATTAAAAGAAATGGTAAGTCAATACAAATGTCTCTGTTTACAAAAGGACTAAAAGGAAATTCTCCAAATAAGGTTATACAAATCCATAAATCGTGAATGAAGAAAGAGTAAGATCCACGCTACTCGCTAGCTCACACCCAAGACCCAGCAGTAATTACTTATAAACATAACAGCCACGTCAGTGGGGAGTAACTCGGACGGTCTCCCAGGCAAATTATATCATACGAAAAAATAATAGTATTATTATATCAAAATAATTAAAATGGAAAACATTAAATGATATAATAAAAATAAGCTTTCGGAGAAAACTTAAAATATTGGAACAACAAAATCAGAACAAGTTTTCAGAAGAAAACTTCAGATATTTGCCAACCTGCAAACCAAAATATATCGATAATAATAAAAATATTCAAAATGGCTTTATGGATAGGTTTAGTGTAGACGGCTGGACTTTCATTAGGAGAATACTAAAACTAGCTCCGAGAACTTAGTTCAAACAAATCAAACATCGATCTCTAACTAGGCTACTCAACCATAATAGGACGGTGACTTATAAATGCGTGGCCCTAGTTTAAGATGATATGTACATTCCTCCCGAGCACCATAAATACTCAGTTCAACCCGACGGCGTCTTACACTGCGAGGCACGAGCTTAAGAAAATATGCACACACTCCCGAACACCATATATGCTCGGTTCAACAACCAGTGTGCCCCATAAAGACACACTAGCCTTATAGTTGATGGCAAAATCGTAAACCTTAGAATATATTACTCTGACCTCACACCTGTCCTTATTCCATAACTCCAAAATAAGCCATTATCGATATTGAGAATAAATAATCATTATAAATAATATGAAGATAAAAAGAATAAACAGTTTATATTAAAAGGAAAACTTTCTATAAATAGAAAATTACTAATTTTAGAAACTTACTTAAAATATAAATATTGTTATAGAAAATTCGTAAGTTATTAAAATAAGTGAAATATATAAAAATAGCATTTCTAACGAAATTAACATTTTATTATTATCGTAACTTTATTATATTTCTAAATTCGTTACTCAAAATATAAATAAAGTATAATAAGTCAACATATAGTATTATATAAATAATTAGGAAATTGATTTAAAACTATAAATTTACAGAAAAGAGTTGTTTTAAGAAAATAATATCAAAATTAATTGAGTTGACGAGTTTTATAAATTAAACGAGATTTTATAATGCTTTCAAATTAGTTTTAGTAAATAGATTTTATCAATAAATAATACTGATTTTACTAAATAATCAATCATAGACAAATGAGAAATTATTCGGAAAAATACTCTTAACTAAAATGTATTTAAAACAAAATCTACCATTTTCTCATTTATTAATATAAGTCGTAAAATGAAATTAATTTATTGAACAAGTATAAAAATCTCGATTATAATATAAAAACACTATTTTGAGTTTATAAATTAACGAAATATGAAGAAAATATGAAATCGTTGGTATTTTAGTTACTAGTGTCACAATAACCAACAAAATATTATAACGATCGTAAATAATAAAATTACTAACGATTTATAAAACGATATCGAAAGTTATAAAAAAAAATAGATAAGGCATACAATTTTAAAAAAAAAATATTATTAGCAATGATAAATAGCTAAACTTAGAAAACCGAAGTTAAAATATTTACTACATACTACTACTCAAACATACGATATAAAATTAAGTAATGTCCTAAAGTTACCTTGCTTATAAATCGTCAATGCGCTTGTCCTTCCATCTTTTTGTCCAAACTTCGATTATTCTCACACTTGTTCCACCAAATAGCTTGAGGCTCCAACGGGGCTCATAAACACGTAGACACGGAAGCAAGGAGTCGGAATAAGAGAAAATTGAAAAAGAGTCAAGTGACACAAAAACGTAGCACAAATCACGAACAGGTCAAGAGGAATAACGGTATAAGTCGGTAGAATCGAGCAATGACATCGACAAACAGCTGCAGAACGCGACAAAATAGAATAGAAGGTCGCATAACGAACTAACAGCAACTGAGACAAGACGATCGAGACCGAGGGACGTGACGACAGCAACAATGATGCATAAAAACGGCAATCGGTAGTGAAACAGCAGTAGGTGCGAACAGAATTACATCTCATATGTGAACCGAGACAAGTAAATTAGAGGACTAAAACAATGACGTGAACCGAGCGAAACAGAGGCACGAATCAAGTGACAGCAGTAGCGCAACAGTTAGCACAACGCAACAGCAGCAACAAGAGAAAGAAGGAAAAAAAAGATTGGAGATGAAGAACAGCAGCGAACATCAGCTGTATAGAGAGAATGAAACGACATCAAGCAGCAGCAACAGAATGAGAACAGAAGAGGAAGAAGAACGGGAAAGAAGGACAGAACAAACGAGCAGCAGAAAAAGAAATAGCAGTAACAGCAAATGGCGACAACCAAAACGGGACGGAAAGTTGCGAGGAAGAAGAAGAAAAGCAAAAGAACGCAACAGCAGTACCAACAGTAACAACAACAACAAACGACAGCAGAAAATAGGCCCGAATCGACAAAGACAGCAGCAATACGAACAACGCAGTAATACGACAACAACGAAACAAGCAGCATCGTAAGTAGAGTTGTTCAAATGCGGGCTCGGACCGGACACGGACCGGGTTTTTAATAAAATTCTGCCCGGATTACAACAGTCGGGCGGGCCGAGTTGTATTTACGGGCCTAAAGTCTCTACCATAACTCTCCCGTTACCAAGATTTCAGGTTGTCCGCGGGGAAACAGGCCTACTTTTTCCCGACTATATTATCACTTATCAATAATGCCAAAAACTCTATTATTCTTATTTTCCAACAAAACCAAATATTAATCCCGTCTTCAACAATTAGGATAAAATAACACCTTGAAATAAATGTGCTACAAATGATTTCCAAATTTTCCAATCCAAAATAAAAAACAAAAGTGCAGTAGCAATATCAGAAATTCAAAATAATGAATATGACATAATCTGCCTTCCTTGATTGTTCACTAGCTTCAAATTTCATTGGTTAGCTAGCCTCATTTCTTCCTTGAAGATAACAGCTATTAGGCCTGCAATATAAAAAATATTATAAGATTTATGAACCAACGTAATAATTAGAGTCTTAAATATATATATATATATATATAGAGTAAAGATCAAGTGAGTCTTTTTTTCTTTTTGAGTCCATAAGTCCTATTTAGAGCCATTGATTTAAATGAGATGGATGGTGGTGATTGAGTCTAGTAATTAAGGTAATATATAACATATTTTGGAAAAAATATAATAAAATCCTCTCTCCTCCCTTATTTATCTCCAACCACCTAACTTACTTGATTATGTTTCATCACATTCAATTTTTTCATTCAAACTCACCCGCCTAACTAAAACTCTTCATCTTCATCATCTCAAACTCAATCTCTCGACTTCTAATTTCTTTCAAAACACACACTCGCTCATTCTTTCATCTTCAACTCAAGCAAGGCTACACACCCGTGTTACATTGACGTATTATAAGTGTTACTTTAATGAACAAATGATGTTACTCCAAGTAATTAATGATGTTATTCTTTGTCTCATGGTTAAACAATGTTATTATCATTAATTACTCTGACGCATTATATATCGTTCTTTAAAGAACGACAATCGTTAATTTGGTAATGAATGGTTCCAATCCAAGTTATCATCAATTACTTTGGTAATCATTTGTTTAAACGCTGCTGTTCTCAATTACTTTAATGCATTATGTCTGTTACTCTAACTGACGAAAGGTGTTACTCCAATAGAACAAAGATGTTACTCTAACCAAATGCACATGTATTAAATAAAATATAGAGTTAATTGCTACGTAGCACAACGCTACTTGTAAAAAATGTGTACAAAATCAGTTATTCTTGTAAACAAAAAAAGAAAAATATTTTTATCATGACCAAAAACACAAGTATTCTCAAAACACATGTTCCTCCTTATTTTCTTCAGTGTCTTCCTCAGTTTCCTCATTTTCGTCGTCGTCATCCACTTCATCCTCCTCATCCTCATCCACCTTTATCAGTGTTGTCTTGTGCATTCGCATCACTTCCAATATCACATGCATAAAATTAAACAACGTGTTACTCCCATGCAGCCAATGTGTTACTTCAACTCTTACGTTGTGTTACTCTAACTGGTAAAGTACGTTACTCTAACATCATCATCAAAAACTGTTTCTCAACGTTCAGTGTGTTACTGTAATTGCAATTAAGTGTTACTGTAACGTTAATACATATGCGTTACGCCCATGCAGCCAATGTGTTACTTCAGCTCTTACATTGTGTTACTCTAACTGGTAAAGTACGTTACTCTAACATCATCATCAAAAACTGTTTCGTAACGTTCAGTGTGTTACTGTAATTGCAATGGAGTGTTACTGTAATGTAGAGCGTATGTTACTTCAACATCGTGACTGCGTTCATAGAAAACAAAACAATATTATCAGTGGACCTCATTGAAAACCCAAATAACAAACATAAAACTATGGAATCAATATCAATTAACCATCACTATGAATCTATGATGAATGAAAAAACAATATCAACATAAAAATTGATGTAAAAAGGGAAGCCAAATCGACATGAATATCAATTAACCATCAATATGAATCTATGATGAATGAGATGACAATGAAAACAATATTAACATGAAAATTGACATAAAAAACGAAGCCAAAGCGACGTGAAAGAAATTTAATTTTTGTTAGTCGATCGCCGAATTATAATTGAAGCAAAACGTGAAAGAAATATCAAAACTCACCATTGTTATACTCGATCAATTGCTTTTCAACAGTTGATGATGATGTCGCGCTCATTGAATCCATAGTAACGGGATTTTGAACCCAGATTTGATTGAATGAATGACGGAACGTGATGATGGAAGTTTTTTTTTTTTTTTTAGGTTTTGATGAATTTTGCAAGGTGAATGACTGAATGATGAATGAACGTAATCATGGGGTTATTGTTTCCTAAAATCATGGGAGCTATTTTAGGAACGTAATCTTTTTTTTTTTAATGCAAATAATTGGAAGCATCTCGTCCATCCATTCTCATCTCATCCAATGGATGAGATGAGGACTTAGGGACTCATATAGAGTAAAGGACTCATAAGAGCCTTACTCTATATATATATATATATATATATATATATATATATATAGAGAGAGAGAGAGAGAGAGAGAGAGAGGTGAGATCTGGTACATTTACTCATTTTGGTACAATTTACCTTCTAATCTAAGTCATTGAATTTCATGGGATGAAGGGCCAAGATATGAGTATTTAACATCAAAAAACCTCCTATATTCTTAACAGTTACCCATATTCTGGGTATCAAAATCTCAGGATTCTTTTGAGAAAATATTGTTGACTTCATTATACGCTTATCGATCAAAATCACTACGTACACTGTAATTTATGCATAAAAGTGACATTCAATTTGGTTAATTGTTCAATTTGTTGAATTCAATTAATGTTATCAGGTTATAAGTATTTATTTCAATGTAAATACGCAATTATTCCAGTGTAGAAACTCAGTTATTGTATTGAATAATTATTGTTACTGTATTATATTGGGATAAAATTCAAATTTAATTAATTTTAGAATATGAATAATGTTATCTGATTTTACGTGGTTATTCTAATGTAGAAACATAGTTATTGTAATGAATAACTCTTATTATTGTGTTGAGATGAACTCGAAATAATCAATTTTAGAATAATGTTATGTGACTTTATGTAGTTATTCCAATGTAGAATCTCAATTATTTTTGAACAGTGCATGACTTCCAATTAGCTTTTCTGCACCTCACTGAAAGAGAAAAAAAAGGGAGTTAGTTGAAAGTAATTACGTAACTAATCAAATATAATAATCAACTATAAGTATTAGAATAACTGTAACAACACTATAAAATAATTGAATATATAGAAAAATAAAAGCATGTTTTGTCATAATAGAGCAATAACTACGAAAAATTGAAATACAATAATCACGTACATGTATTACAATAACTGAAACAACATAATAAAATAACTGGGGATTTCAAATACATAATAATATATCAAAACACAAAATTTATACTCTGAAATAATATGTAGTTATTTCAATGTTCATATTCAAATATTTTATTACTCATATTCAAGTATTGCAATATTCATAATTTCGACTTTCAATCTTTTAAGCAAAATATAGAAATTGTTCAAATAATGTATCAAAACATCTAAAATAACACATAAATCATAAATCACTCAAAAAATCAAATGAAATTAAACTAGATCTCTATCAATATCAACATCAAAATTAGCCAGATATATGTAAAAATTGAAAAATAAAATAAAATTACTATACATCATAAACCCACAATTAAGAAATTCTAGGGATATAACAAAACGAAATAAACCCTAGAATTATGGGTAACTCTAAACGTATAATCAGCAATTCATATTCAAGTATTGTAATATTCGTAATTTGATTTTCAATCTTTTAACCAAAATTATAAAAATTACTCAAATAATGTATCAAAACGTGTAGAATAACGTAAAAGCCCTAAAAATTAATCAAAAAATCGAATGATTTCTAAATCACTAACAATAACAATACCAAAATTAACAAGATTATGTGAAAATCGAACAAAATTACTATATTGAAATCGATAAAATTGAAAATAAAAATCAACAAACGTAATGTGAAAAAGAATATATTAAAGAGTTAAAGATCGAAATTAACTTAACCTAAAAGTTTAATCTTGAGTACAAACTGATTTTGATGGAAAATTGAGGAGCAAAATTGAGAGGTTGAAAAATTGAAACTTTAAAATGAAAGGAAAATAAACGTAAAGAAAGGAAACAAGAGGTGGAAGTTACAAAAAAAAGAGGGTTTTACATCATCTCAAGATTTAATATCATCCATTGATTTAGTGAGATCTAATGGCTGGTATACGTAGGTAAATTGTAGCAAAATAAACATGGGGTAAAAGATCCTACTTCTATATATATATATATATATATATAGAAGTGGGATCAGGTGAGTCCCTTAATATGTTTTGAGTCCTTGAGTCCCAATATCAGCCATTGATTCATTGTTAGATCAATGGTGTAGATTTATTCACATAATTAAGGTAATAACAATAATATCTTTCAAAATATATTTTTTTTCTCTCTCCTCCCTTAATATCTCCCGCCTATCTCTCTTGTTTCTGTCAAACCTTTCAACTTCACACTTTCACCGCCTATCTCTCCATCTCTGTCAGGCTCATTCATTTTTCACCGCTTCCTCAATTTTCAATTTACTCTCTCTCAATTTTCTTACTAAATTTTCACCGCTTCCTCACAACAAGCGAGCTTATTTTGATTTCTGGAATACTCCCGCCTTCTTTACTGTCTTCATCATCTTCTCATCCTCGCTCATCTTCGCTCAAACCGTCTACATTCATCAACGACTGAGCTGCACTATTTTTGAACTCTTAACCTAAGGTAAATTAGGTTTTTTTCTGTGGTTTTTATTTACTTTTAGAGTAAATTTTGGTTTTTTTCGTTGTGCTGATTACCTTTAGTTGTTTTTTCTTTATTTCTCTCATTTTCTACCTAGAATGCACGGCTGATTAGTTGTTTATTTCCGTTTTTGATTATATGCGTCTTCTGTTTTTCATGGCTCCCCTGCATGGTATTTTTGTTACTTTAATGAACGTTGTATGTTACTTTAATTATTGTCATTTGTTATTTTAAGGAATATCATATATAACTAACCTTACCCTTCTATTATTTGAATTCTAAACCTAAGGTAAATTAGGGATTTTTCTGTGGTTTTTAATTACTTTTAGGGTAAATTTTGGGTTTGTTCGGTATGCTGGTTACCTTTAGTTGTTTTTGTTTTATTTCTCTCATTTTGTACATAGAATGCATGGTTGATTAGTTCTTTATGTCCGATTTGTTTTCCATGGCTCCCCTGCATGTTATTTTCGTTACTTTAGTGAACATTGTTTGTTACTTTAGCTGGTATCACTCGTTATTTTAAAGAATAACCTATATAACTAACCAACCCTTCTATTGATACCATATTACCTGCAGCGTTTTGTAATGTATGTGTTTCTTGTTACTTTAATTCATGTATGTTGTTACTTTAATGCTTATTTTTTGTTACTGTAATTCGTTTCCAGATGGCAAAAGGAGGTAAGATTCTCGCTGATGGTGTGAAGAAGGGTCAGGTCAAGAATCGAGCTCGACGGGCGATGAAATCGGCTGTCAAGCCTTCGAAGTCGAAGAAGATAGCTACCGAAGAGTCTGGTGAATCCAACGTCAACCGTTTGGCGTCGGTCAGATGCAGCCCAAAGCTCCTCGTTGATCTGATATCTAATTTAAATCAGAGGCAGCGTGAGGCGCTTAAAACAATCGGTTTTGGCGGTGTACTTGAAATGCACCTTAGTAGTTTCCCTGTAAAGTTTGCCACTGACTTCATGTCTTTATTTAGTGACGACTCGCTGATTTTTCGGTGCGGGAGAAATCAGTTCCTGGTAACCAAGAACGATGTACATGACTGCTTCCTCCTTCCAGTTGGACCAGACCCTGTTGAGCTGCTGCCGATGGGTCGATCGAAGGCAGCCGAATCTGAGTCCGTCGTGGAGCTGAAGAGGAAGTGGAGGGCTGATTTTCATGTCGCAAATGACGGTGATGCGATCCCTCTGTCAAAGGTCCTTAGGAAACTACAGGAGGATGTAGAGGGTGGCGACATGTTCTGTAGGTTGTTCGTTCTCTACAGCATGTCGGTATTTTTCAACCCGACGTCCAACCATGGTGTTGATCTTAGACTACTGAAGGCGGTGCAAGATGTACAGCGGATTAAAAACTTTGACTGGTGCACGTTCATCTTGGAAGGACTGGCGCGGGCGTGTGAGGATTTTGTGCTCAATAGCCCATCATATCTACTTGGCTGTGTGCCGTTTTTAATGATAACCTACTTCCAGCGGTTTGACTACCGCAATCTCCCGTGCCCGTGCGATCTCCCTTTGATCAAGCACTGGGATTTTCAACGCATGATTCAACGGTTGGCCGGCGAGTTTATTGGTGGTGGGCTGGGATTGCTTACCCTATCTGATGTTAAGTACCCCCGTTGTGTACGTATGATGACTGGGGGAGACGCGCCGTCGCCGCTGAGGATTACACAGGACTGTCACGCTGATGATGGTACATTGCCTGGTCAAGAGGGCGATAAGTTCACCACCATCAAACTTCCTCGGGGCCTTGAAGATGATAGTGAGCTGAGGACCAAGGCTGTCGACGTAAGTGATCATGTCATTAATTCGTTAATGAATCTATATGTGTCTGACTTGGAGAATCAGTAAGGATTTTAAATCTGGGATGTCTGTATATCTGCATGGTACTCTAACATATCTTCTGTTACTTTAGCAAATTATTGACGTTACTTTAGTGAACTATATGTGTTACTTTAATTTTTACAATCCGTTACTTTAACCTGCATCATCTACATTACTGATCCAGCATATATGTGTTACTTTGATCTATACCATCTCTTACTTTAATTAGTGTTATCTGTTACTTTTAGTGTCCACCATTAAGGGTGTAAATCTTGGATGTCTGTAAATTTGCATATAATCTTGGGTGTATCTTTTGTTACTTTAGCATATAATCGACGTTACTCTAGTGAACATTATGTGTTACTGTAATATTTACAGTCCGTTACTCTAGTGAACATTATGCGTTACTGTAATGTTTACACTTTTATTGAAAGATTTTTGTTAATTTAGTTTATACTTTAGCGTCCACTCTCTTTTCACTACACAGTTATTGTTTCTTGCAGGATGTCCATCACATTCATCTGATGATGGGTTGGAATGCTATCGTATTCCATGATTGGTGGGTCTCACATGCTGCGAAGATCAGGAGGATTAAATCGGGCAATCCATTACCCGAAGACCCGGTGCCTTCACAAGCATCACAGTCATTCTGGGGAGGAGCAGAGCTACACCGGGTGGTGGATGAAGTCTGTGAGGCGCTGCGTCGTGCTAGGGATTTGTTGTTGCAGGGGCCGGTATTTGAGGCCAAAAATTCAAATCAAGGTGAGGAGGACTATCTTAACATTCAGCCGTACTCGACGGCTGAGATTAACGAGGTTATTCAGGAGGAACTGAATTTGGACAGTGACCGCCAGTTAGTTCTTTCTCTGTGGGATATTGACAGAATTAGGGATGTGGAGGTCGGTGAGTGTTTGTCGGTGGTGGTAGACGGAAGGAAGGTCTTCCACCCATTTTTTTTTCATTCTGAAACGCAGCTGGTATGCATGCAAGTCGTCGATGAGAGGCTTGGGTGCTCTTGTGACTGTGATGTCCCAGATCCTGACCAGATTACGCTGTCGGACTTCCTGTGTCGGGATAGCAGGCTTTTCAGGTTTGTTTTGTCTGTCAGGAAAGACGTAATCGATTACGTCTTCTACAAAAATGAAAAATACATTGCATCGTGAGTGGTCTACATCTTCTATTTTTTTTTAATGCGTTTTATCGTCGTTTTTGTTAAATGTTTCATAGTCCGTTTGAATATTTGCAGAGAAATGATTGTGAGGTTCAGTGACTTTTTTAACATTCCCCGTGGTGAGTTGGCCACGCTGGCGCCCAGAGAGCAGCTTTCGAATGCTGTAATTGACTGCTGGTGCATACTTATGAATCGCTTGGCAGCTGCTCAGTCTGCACCGCGGCGGACATCACGTTGCTTCTTTGGTGTCAGCCACAGTGTAAGCTCTCTCATTCCCTTTCTCATCCAATACGATAAGTGCAACATCATCAACAAAATCTAGTAATATTAATATAATGTCATCATATCAGTTGATATAAAATATTTATACAAAAAAGTGTGTTACTGTGGTTCTATGGTTCTGTTACTGTAAGGCACTTTGTGCATTACTCTAATGATAGCGACCTGTTACTTCAACAAATGTCATGCAGGATACAGCTCTTCAGATTTGGAGGAACAGAAAGGGTGGTGTCTCTGTGGACATGAGCGAAGCACTGTTCAACTTCTGGAACATATGGATCGAAGAAAATGAAGGGAATCTCGATCTAAATTCTGATCTGGTATTTTTTATTTTAGGCCCTATGTTTTGTAAGCTCCCACCTCTATTATAATTACGAACGCGATACCCATCTCCCACCTACAGGTATTCATTCTGGTGCTGTCGGAAAACAATGACCATTACAGCTGCGCGTGTATCAATTTTTTGTCACAGCGCATCGAATACCTTGATAATAGGTCCTATGACGAGGGGAAGTTTGAAAGTCTTCCTTACGTTGGGATCGCACGCCTCTCAGTAAGTCTGGTCATTTTGTTGTGTATATTTACCGTTTGTTATATATAAATCGTCGTATATAAACATGGCATAAAAATGAATGGTGTTTCGTCATTTTCTCATTCTCATATGTTTTTATTTTATCTCATTGAATATCATCAAGGCCGAAGAAATGGGTAAGTATATGGTTCAAAGAGGCATCACCAAGGGGGCCAGTGTCTCTTCATTCCCTCTCGTCAACGTACCGTTCAGATGGCAGGGCAGCGGGTTCTCGGCTAATGATTGCGGCGTATACCTCATGATACACATGATGTTGTACGCCGGTGAGGTGTTTGACTGTCCTTTGGGGACCTGCGAGGCGAACAATCTCTATAGGGCAGAAATTGCCGCGACGCTGTGTCTCTGTGACTTTAATAAGGAGAGGGACGTGTTGTTATCGCGGGTGTCCTCCTTTGTAACTGATAAAGCCAACCATGCCATCAGTAAGACTGTGTCAGATGTTGCCACGTCCGTCAGTGAGTCTGGAAAAAGGTTAGGAGAGGCGATCCCTGACGATAGACCCTCTAAAAAGAGCCGTGGGCCACCATCCACTCCAAGGACACCCGCTGCAGAACCCGCCCATCAATCACCGGACACCACCGGGTCATTATCTGTCCTTGGTAGTCGTGCTAGAGGTGACGGGGACGACTTAGGATGCTCCATTGACTGTGGTGATGCGGATCCCAGTGTACCGATGGCATGTCTGTTCCTCTCAAACAACAGGACCCTGCTTGGAAATCTACCCGTCATGCGGAAAAATGTCGTGGACTACTGCTTAATTCAGCACAACAATTACAACAGCAGGTAATAGCACGAACGCTACACATATCGTCAACATATTGTTGTCTAAATTTTCGTCATCTATCTGTTGTTTCGCGATGCCTAACGATCCGTTCTGAAAACAGCAAAATGGTTGCGGAGTATTCACCGTTGGCCGTGATGACTCGGGGTGATGTGATGTCCATGCTTCCGGGTGAGGACATGTCGTCATCTGTTGTCGAGTGCTGGACAGCCTCGCTGCAAACGGCAGTGGGTCGGGTAATTCTCCGAAGATGGCGTATTTTGGTCTGCGACAAACGGTATGTATTAAATTAACCGCGCATGGAATGTATAATCAATCGGCAGAATGTGTACTGAAAAAGAGTGTGGACACTAAAGTAACAGATAATATTGACTAAAGTAACAAATTCTTTCTATTAAAGTAACATCATATATGTCACAAGAGCAATAATGTAGATGATACAGGTTAAAGTAACGGATCTCATGAATTGAAGTAACACACTTTTTGAGCTAAAGTAATGTCAGTTGCAAAGTAACAGAAGGATCAATGAACCACAATGACACCAACCACTGTATTGAGTTAATTTTCACCACAATTACTTTTGTATTTGATTACATTTCTTTACAGGATGCGGTAATGAGGATTATTGCCGAAGATCCGGACAGTCCGTCCACTCAGAATGCAGATGCCTTGATGGAGCAATGGCATATATTCAGGAGTAATTGTGGTGGTACGTTGCAACTGGACGCTGAATTGTTCTTTGTGCCCATCAACGTCGACGGGTACTTCTCCTGCGTAGTAATCAACCGAATTAAAAAGACAGTCGATCTCCTTGACCACTGTCGTTATACGGCAGTCAGAGATACAGACCTCTTTGCATGCATCAAGACAATTGTGAGCCTCTCTTTTATTCATTTAGTCAGTTTTTAGTCACAATCTTTGCGCGCCAACGAGCGATTTCCTTGACTTTTATCACCAATGACATTCAGGTGGGGAATATGAGTGACTTTCTTGACTTCTATAAAGTACCTGGTGCGGAGGAAATTGTGGCGTACAAGTTCCGCACGATTAAGCTTGGTTGGCAAGACAAAGTCAAGAACAAGGATGATTCAGGGACATTTCTTCTGATGCACATGCTATTGTACGAGGGACGTGATTTCGTACATGAGGACCTCGGCAGGAAGGTAAACAGAAGGTACCTGGTGGTTCAGCTTGCAGTCACTCTTCTCCTAGCAGACCTGAATAGCGCCCGGAAGCGGCTGATTGCTGATGTGAAAAAGTTTGTGGCAGCCAGGCCAAAATTAATTGAAGAATCGAAGGCTAAGGCTCTCAACACCTATAAGCGAGGAAAGGGCCGTAAACAGTAGACCGTAAATGGTTGGATTAACTAGTACTTTCGTTTAACAAAAAACATAACCGTCGTTTAGTACAAGGTTTTGACAAATTTTGTTGTCAGAAAAACAGTTGCTTTCATTCTGTCACATTTCTATGTTATTATATACTTTAAACTTTGTTACCCTAACTTGTGTTGTTTGTTACTTCAATTAATGACATTTGTTACTTCAAATCTAATATATTTCACCGTGCATCATGGTCTCTTAATTCAACGCAATCAACACAGCATCATACTCAAACAAAATTGTAATGCCTTCTTCATTGAGTACTCCACAAACAAATAGAAAAAGAATAACTTCTGTAATATCTGTAATTCGACTAACATTATTCCGCGTTACTCTAACTCATTTAGCATGTTACTCTAATGAATATTGTATGTTATTTCAACTGAATCTTACTCTAGTAAAATATTATATTATCCAAGGAATGAATATCTGTAATACAGTCAACTCTTTAAAAATGAATTAGGTTTTCCGTGTTACTTTAATTCATCTAGCACGTTACTTTAATGAATTATGTGTGTTACTTTAACCGGAACTTACTCTAGTCATGATATTCACCAAAGAAATAATATCTGTATTTAAATAAAATCTTTAAAAAGTGTTACTGTAATTTATTCAATTAGCTACTGTAATATTTAGGCTACGTCGGTCTAAGAACCACAGATCTCTAATTAGAATACTGGTTCATCTTCTGCATCCTCCTCGTCCTCATCCTCTGATTCTGATTCTGATTCTGATTCATCGTCGGATGGTTCGACTGTCGCTGGCGGTCGTTTTGCAAAGGGATTGGGGCAATTCCTCTTGTCGTGATGCGCCATCTGCTTACAATTGTTGCACATGCGCTTGGGCTTCTTTGCAAGTGCAACGGATTTCGCTTTGCTTGATAACAACCTTTTGCCGCTACCTTTTGTCTTGGAAATCTTCGGCGGGAGTATCGTTATCTCTGCTGTTGACGTACATCCCAGCATCTCTTCCAATTCCTGGGTTTTATTCAGTGTCTTGCTACCCCCAATCGGCTTAAGCTTCATCCTGAATTCGCTGATCAAAGCGCACATGCTCTCCACATCTTCTTTACTAGCAGACCGTAGAATACCCATCGTCTCATGAACCTCCGACCACAGTTTAGACATCTCTATCTGCTTTCCGTCTATAATGTCAATATCATCGCCTTCCAGACCGTCGTCACCAACACGCGAATTGCGCAGTGCATCCCTTGACCACCTTCTCGCAACGTAGTTGTCGGGTATATTTGTCAGTCCCTTAGATGAATATATCCAAATTATGTGTCGACACAGTATTCCCCTTGTCTCAAACAATTTACATGTGCACTTGATGTCCGACGTCTCTGCAGGATGTTATTAAAACATTCGGACTATCAGAACCAACACCCTCAAACCGCGTTACTTTAACTCATATCTTGTGTTACTGTAATTCACACCTTTTGTTACTTTAATACACAAAATCACGCACAACAAAAGCATTCTGTGCTGGATCCACAAAATACAAATCGCATTACTTTAATTAATGTTGTGTGTTACTCTGATTTATTCATTCTGTTACTTTAACTCATAAATCCCGTATAAATGATGACAACGAGCAGGCCATTGCGTACCTTGTTTGTAGTTGACCAGGAATTCTTTACCCCTGGTGGCATCCCTCACTGTAGTTAGTTCAATCCCATCCCGTTCAGCAAATCCTCGCACGCTGCACGTCCCCACTGAACCGGCCACCTCCTCTTGAAATTCATCAAAAATCGCGTGGGTGTACACCCTTGTTGCGTGCTGTTCTATCAGGAGGTGGGTCATTGTCTTCGGCAGAGATTGTAGATTCTCGCTGTCAAGCTTCTTCTGGTTATACCTTTGCTGTTCCATTGCGCTCTCGAACCGCATCCAGAATTCAACCAACGTTCCATGCTGGTTCTCAAACCGTTTGAAAAAACTGTTTTCGCTCTCCGATCTCTGTGTCGTTCGCATTAAGCTACCCATCTTCAGATCCCTACAGTGTGCCATGACCCACTGCTTCCTGATCGAGAACGTAGTTGTGAACCACTGAACATCTCCCACGTCGTGCTCCTCCATTATTTCCATCCACCGCTCGTCGAATGCTGCTGCATCGATGTCCTCATCCCACACTATTGCATTCAGCTTCTTCAGGAATTCCTGGTAGTCAGCCCTCGAGGCACCATATTTAGTGGGTACCTTATTCATTATATGCCACATACAAAACCGTTGCCATGCTGATTTGAACATCTTCGCGAACGATGCTATGATCCCGGGATCCTGGTCAGTGATGATGTATGAAGGTTCCTTGCCACCCATGGCCTTCAAGAACCTTTCGAACACCCAGTTGAACGATTCATAGTCCTCGTGCGCAATGAGAGCGCCACCAAAAGTCACGGATCGCTTGTGGTGATCGACACCAGTGAACGGGGTGAATATCATCTTATATTTGTTCGTCCCGTATGTTGGGTCGAATGAAACTGCGTCACCAAACAACCTGTAGTTCCTCCTAGCAACGCCATCAGCCCAAAATACCCTGCTCAGACTACCGTCGTCATCCAGGTCATAATCAAAAAAAAATCCCTCCCGATTGTCCGCCATACATCTGAAGCGATCAATGAATAGCTGACCATCTCTCTCATGGACGAAGCACTTTATATCTCTGCCAAAGTTTTTGAAGTCGACCAAGCTGGCACCTACGTTTGCGAACCCTTCAACCTGTTCCTTACACATCTTGTACGTCTGCGTGGCACCGATCTTCAGCTGAAACAATTCTTTTATTAAAGTAACGTGTGACAGCAGTTGAAGTAACAGTAAGACGGCATTAAAGTGACCCGTTGATTAACTGAGCTAGACATTTTTTTAATTTACAGACGGCATTCATTAAAGTAACGGATGCCATGAACCACGGTAAGACAGCATGTGCATTACAGTAACAAAATATTACCCATGGCGCGGTGTACTAAACACATAGTGACCTAAACTTATATAATTAAACCCGCAAGAAGCTACTCAATACGTACCCGTGAATTGTTCAGAATCATTTGCTTGTGGTACTTCGTGAGGTTTCTTGATAACTTATGAAATTCCCTGTCTTTTGGTGAAATGAGCTCGTGGTTGTGCCCACTGTGAAAAACAACAATTTTCATAGGTCCGCCATTGCTGAACAACTTAATTCTTGCCATACAGCCAATACGACGGACCTTAGTTTTCCTTTTTGGTTCCTTCACAGTGACTCCCTCTGCCGTCTCCTTGACCTCTTCCCCCTTTGACGTCGCCTCCTTGGTCGCCGCATCTTCGCTGACTTTCTTTTTCTTGTTAAAACCCTGCCTGTTACATACCAGCAGCTTTGATTTAATCTCACCACCCCGCCATCTTTTTGTTGTGTACCTCCTGACATCGAACCCGCAGGCCAATGCGTAGATTTTATAAAAGTTTACCGCCTCTTCCTGGTCTTTGAATATCTGCCCTACGTATGGCGTGAAACTCTCACCTACATCCCTGCACCATTCGTGTGCCGCTGCGTCATCTGAAAAGCAAACCACTGTATTGAGTTAATCAAATTACCAGAAGATGCGTATAAAATAGACACAGAGTAACTGATGAAGGTCGCTAAAGTAACGGGTGGTGTGCATTAAAGTAACGGCTATTGTGCCCTAAAGTAATGCTATTCAGATTTCATTCACATTTTTTAAAAATTATGTGGAGTATTGCCTCCATGGTGTCTACAATGAGCGTAGAATCTGATAATAAGGAGTATTGCCTCCATGGTGTCTACAGTATAAATCAAGGACAAAAAAATTACGGCTTATTTGTTTGACCGGTTGAATATCAGCCATAGAGGGAGATTTCTTCAGCGGCAAAAGTTGGAAGATGAATGACTTAACGTCTATTATAATTCGTTTACTGAACTTGTGTATTTGGATTGTAGGTTATTCTTATTGGATGTTGTTGACTATAGTAACGCAGTATGTTTCTCTGAATGGGCAGTTAATATTTTTATTTTGTTTCCTATTTTGTTGGGAATCACGTCCCACCATTATAGGAAACAATATCTTTTTAAATCATTATTTTAATACGGCGGTTTCATATATCCCAATTACTCTCTAATGCGCTACAATAACAGATTGTGAGAACTAAAGTAACAACCAGTGTAAACTAAAGTAACGGACCATAAAAGTAATACAATTTTGATATTAAAATAACAGACTCTCTGAACCAAAGTAACACAGTATGTGAACTAAAATAACCCAACATATGTATAACGTAGAAAAGTAGAAACTAAAAATTCAGTATCATCTTAATGACTCCCTCCAATTTAGGAAACATTATCTTTTTTGTTTATTATTTTAATACGGCGATTTCATATATCGCAATGACTCTCTAATGTATTACAATTATAGGCGTGAATAATTAAAGTAACAACTTAGATGAATTAAAGTAACAGACACTCTACACCAAAGTAACATTGCATGTGAACTAAAATAACAAAAGAAAAAGTGTGCGAAGATATCTTTTCATGAATACGCAGTTCATTTTAAACAGAATCTGATAATTTGCTATCATTTTAAACAGAAACTGGAAATTTAGAAACTATAATGTATATACTAACCTCTTGTTTTTCCTATGATTTGCGTATCAGCCATTGAATGAAAAGTAGAAGGCGACTATTGATTGAATGTCTTCCCGACTGTATTTTTGAACGTCGTCGCGATTGTGGTTTTGAAATAAACTCTACCTTCGCTATATGAGGCCGGTGACTGGATGAATGAGGTCTTGATTGTGTTATTTTGTAGAAAGAACAACGAACAACGAACAACAGGAAGAATTATTTGAGTGAGCGAGAGAGAGATGAAGATGAAGCGATGGAAACGAGAGAATGAATGATTGAATGTGTGTGAATGATACGTTACTATAATATTCTCCTTCCTATTTTGTTGGAGCAGTATCTTCCTTTTTTTTTTTTTATTAATCTAGTGATTTATCTCGTCCCTTGATCCATCTCCCATCCGACGGATGGGAAGGGGACTTAGGGACTCAATATATATAATGGACTCATAGGAACCCACCTCTATATATATATATATATATATATATATATATATATATATATGTATGTATGTATATATGTATGTATGTATATATATATAAGTAGGATCTTTTACATTTCCTATATTTTCCTACAATTTACCTACTGATCCTGACCATTAAATACAGTTAAATCAAAGGTCAAGATTAAATGAGAACGTCACGTTAATCCTTCCCCAAACTCTTTACTCCACCAATAGTAAGAAAACATAATCCCCAACCTAATTCACAACATCACGTTAAACAAAAGAAACCTCGACAATTCTGGCAAATTCGTTCCAAACACTTTACTCCATCAATTTGTGCGTTGATTTCCGACAAAAGAAACCCTTTACTCCATCAATTAGGTATTTTCATTTTAATTTTCATTCTGATTTCGTAGTGCAGAGTTTCGTTCTGATTCCTGATTTCGTCAATTCGTTCTAATCGTCAATTTTCTAATTTCGTTCTGATTTTTGATTTTCTGATTTTGTTCTGATTCCTAATTTTGTCAAATTCGTCAATCTAATTGTCAATCTGATTGAGCAATTCGTTCTATATTATACACCCATTCACAAAATTTTCTTCGTTTGCTACAGATTTCATAAAATTGACGAGTTCTTTCACATAATTTTTGTACTGTATGATTTTTTTTCAATTTATTTAGTATTGTTCAACTTAGTATTGTTCATTTTTTTTCAATTTATTTAGTACTGCGTTTATCAGTCTGCGTTATTCAATTTATTTTTCAATTTATTAGTCTACGTTATCAGTCTGCATTTTTTTTCAAATTTTTAGAACTTAGAATTTACTGTGTTTCAATATTAGGGTTTGATGGTCTTCATGTTAATTCGTTGAGTTTTTAGGGTTTACTGAACTTGTTATTGCAATACTTGAATATGAATATGTTAATTCGTTGAGTTTTTAGGGTTTACTGAACTTGTTATTGCAATACTTGAATATGAACAATGAGATACTTGAATATGAACATTGAAATAACTACATATTATTTCATTGCAATAATTTCTTGTTTTGGTACACTATTATTACTATGAAATACCCAATTATTTTATTATGTTATTCCATTTATTCTATACTATTGTTGCAGTTATTCTATATTATTCTTGAATTTATTTCATTATATTAGTTACTATGTTTTATAATCAGAGTTATTTTATAGTGTTTTTATAGTTATTCTATAGCACATATGTGATTATTGTACTTCAATATTTTTTTGTACTATAATTAACTCCCTCTTTGTTGTTTTCTTTCAGTAAAGTTTCTTTTGCTGGATGCACCTTCAATGATATCAAGATGTTTCATCCCAATACAATAACGCGCCTTATTCATTACAATAATTGAGTTTCTACATTGGCTTAATAACTACGTAAAAGCATATAACATTATTTTAAAACAGATTATATTTGAGTGTCGGCCAAATATAACAACATGAGTTATTCATTACAATAACCGAGTTTCTACTTTAGAATAACCAAGTAAAATCATATAACATTATTATAAAGTTAATTATATTTGAATTTCATCTCAATACAATCACACGATTTATAATAACTGAGTTTCTACATTGGAATAACTACGTAACATCAGATAACATTATTTTATTGAGTTTCATCTCAATACAATAACACAAGTTATTCAATACAATAACTGACTTTCTACATTGAAATCATTACGTATTTACATTGAAATAACCTGATAACATTATTCTCAGTAAACAATTGAGTTAACTATAAAATAACTACGTTTCTTCATTAAAATAATTTTGTTTGTACATCGAAATAACTATAAAAATCTGAGAAAAAAATGCTTTGGGATTTAGAGAGTTTTAATCTCAGCTCTTGATCATGTGAGATCTAATGGCCACAATTAAGAGGTAAATTGTAGCAAATTTGACAAATGTACCAGATCTTGCCTATATATATATATATATATATATATATATATATATATATATATATATATATATATATATATATATATATACATAACCAAAGAAGCTAGGTATACGGTATACCTGATTGTTTTCTGTTTCGTCATCGTCTTCATCCTCTTCCTCGTCAAGTATGTCTTCAGACGACTCTTCACCATATCCAAAAAAGCGAGACTTACCTGACAAAAGTCGAATGTAAAATAATTTCTGCTATTATAAGTAAAATAATGCAAGATTGAGTAAAATGAAGTAAAAATGAACATTACCTGATGAATATCCTTTAGCCCTTAACCAATCTTCGTGGCACGCAAGTGCTTCAATAGTTTTTGAAGAAAGACAACTCCTCCACGGATTTATCAGTTTCTTACCCATACTAAAAGCCGATTCTGACGGAACCGTTGAGACCGAAATAGTTAAAATATCACGAGCCAAGCTAGACAAAGAGGGGAACCGCTCAAAATTTATTTTCCAGTACACTAATACATCTAAATCCTCGTTCACGTTGACATTTTTATCTTCCAAATAAATCTCTAGTTCAGATTTATCTGCATCTACTTTCCTCTTCTTACTTAAGAAAGCAGCATACCCTCCGTCATCATCATCATCATCTATTTCCACATTAGTCATATGAACTTCCTTGGACCTTCTGTTCATTCTCTTATCAGTTGAGGAAGAACATCCACATGTGTCCTTGTATTCCTCAAACAACTCAAAAAGTGCGTTTTTTATTATCCCAATCGTCTCATTTGCATACACCTCCCCATACAACTTCTCATAACAATATTCAACCCGCTCTAGTTTAAATCGAGGATCCAAACCAGCAACACATGAGAGAACAAGATTGTACTCTGACCAATACTTATTGAATTTTTCATGCATATTATCAACCATGTCAGATAAGAAGTTATGAGGACCATTATGCATATCTACCAACTTTTTATGAATTTTCCATACTCCATGAAAATAATTATTGGCAATACATGTCTTAGATGCAGAAAATCCTCTTACTACTAAGAGGATAACAATCCTAAGAAATGGGGTGAGGTGTCAACCTCTCATGACATGTTTTCCCTCCAAAACATCATAGTTTCAATTAGGAAACAAATTAATATTAAAATATTATCTTATTCTAATTACAATATCCACTTTAATTTCAAAGTAAAAAAATCCTATGCTATATTTATAATATCCAAATTCAATTCAAGTTAAATATTTATGTAATCAAAGAAAATAATTATGATACTATTAAAAAAAATACGTAGATATTTATGATAATGTAACAAAATATAAATCTCACAACTATCGAAACTAAGTGTTGAGATCATATTACCTAAACTTGGTCCGAAAAACAACTATAATACGCCAAAAAAAAAGTATATCATCAATATACAAGAAGTCTCATTAGGGAATTAGTGAGAAAAAAAATATGTTCATCAAAAAATTACATTGGGTAAGATTACTCAATTTTATTTATCATCTTTGAAATTTTAAATAATTTTCTTAGATCAAAATGTAAAGATTAAAAATGTGAAAAATTACTAACTTACCGATTAGATATTTATAAGTAATCACTTAATATAAAATTCTAAATTTACCGTGCATTATTGCGCGGGATCTATACTAGTGAATTAGTGCATTATTGCGCGACCGTGTATTGAGAAGCCGGAGACCCTCGTACCCCCACAACCTGACTCACCAAATCGTAACACAATGTCCTCCTTACGTAGCCGCAAAATTGGTGGTGGGGATGGTCTAGGTTGCAGCTTGATTCACCTTATCCCACTCCTCTTGAGAAAGATGAAACACTTTGATATCTTTGTCCTTACTTACAAAATTATCTAATACATCTCTGTAATAGATATAACGATCAAGCATTAAGTAAGTTGAATTCCATCTAATGCATATATCTGTTCGTAACTGTTTTTTTATGTCCAACCCAAATATAGAACGAGCAACCTCATAGAATCTTTTCCTTTTAGGGACGGAGTGCCTCAAATGCTTGATAACATTACTAATCTTAGCAACCACATCATCAATCAAACGGAGCCCAGCTTGGACAACCAAATTAATTATGTGAGCCAAACATCTCATATGAAAAAAATCTCCGTCATACACAAGAAAATTTTTTCGCATAAAATGTGTTTTTAAGGAATTAATCATGACATCATTATAACCTGCATTGTCCACAGTAAAACTAAAAACCTTATGAGCAATATTCCATCGACCCAAACACAATGTAATCTCATCGGCAAGAGAAATACCATCAAATGGGGGAGTTAAAGCCCCAAATTTGATTATTCTCTTCTGCAGTTTCCAATCACTATTAACCCAATGAGCAGTGATACACATATATTCATCATGTGTGTGATCACTTCTCCAATTATCGGTGGTGAAACATATCCGACTAGGAGCTTTTTGCAAATCAACCTCAACTATTTTCCTTTCTTCGTTGTAATATCTTATGGCATCTCTTTTAAGGGTGTGTCGGCTAACATTCTTATATTGAGGACACAAAACCGAGGTCATAAATCTAAACCCAGGTTCTTCACAGGTTGTAAAAGGATGTGAACCACCAACAACATAAACACATATTGCTCTACGTACTTCATCTAAATTAGTTTTTGGATTCATTAGAGACATTTAAAGTAAACCAGTAGGTGAAGGGGAACCAGCAATGCAAAAAATTTTAATGTCATGATTGAACTTTAAAGCACATTTTTTCATGTGTTGGTTCAGATGAGAAGTGTCGTTAACGTTGTTAGCCTTAAAAACTTGTTTGCAATGGATACAGGTGGCCTGAACTTCCCCTTCTGCTAATTCTTCTCTTGTCATCTCTGTCCAAACCCTTGACTTCGACTTTCTGCCTTTCGAATTGCAACGGGTTATCTCCTTATTATTTGTACTTGGTTCAACTGAATCATCTAGTTCAGCTGGTTTATTTGCACTTCCTTCTTCCATGATGCTACAACAATTAATCAAACATTGAATTAGTACATAAACTAATGAAAAAAAATTGATTAAGACTTAAGAGCTAGTGTACATACCTTGCAAAAAGTTTAGATTTATCAAAGATCCAATATTTGATTGTACGGAAGAGCTTTTGTGCTTATGCTTTTTAGTTTGTGAATGGAAGAATGCATAATTGATGAAGAGGAAAGGTATAAATAGATAAAAAAAAATTGAATCTGGAAGAATTGATAAGCGTGAAAGTGAAGAAGAATTGAAGCATATCTTTATTTCCATGAGAGTAAGACTCTGAGTCTAGAAAATTAGGAATTAGGTACTCCGTATTAGGAAATAGGAATCTAGGATACTAATTACTGATACTAGTAGTAGAGAACTAAACATTGAAAATCCAAGAGACAAAAGTTTGTAGTTTTATGAGTTTTGCATCTTTTTCCATACTGGCCATTAAATTACTCTTATAATTTTATAGGTTGAATACTTCAATTCAATTAATTACATTTTACTGAAAATGGTTTTGTTAACGGACCGGGCGGGCTGATTCGGACTGAAACTTTGGTGTCCACACCCGACCCTTTTTTTCATTCGGACCGGGCTCGTCCCGCCCATTATTTTTTTGAAAAAAATTGTGCCACCCAAGCCCGCTTTAAACACGGGCCGGGCAGATCGGGCTTAACGGGCGGTATGTACCGTGATCACCTCTAATCGTAAGGCAGGAGAGAAGAAGGAGATTAAGGAGAGAAAAACATAAGCGTAGCCTTACGAGGTTGATAGCAGTAGCAGCATCAGGAGCGAGCGTCAATCGTCACCGAGACACGAGTAGAACCATATAGACGGCTTCAGGCCACAACGACGGCGAGACACGCGCGTCCATAGCAGCAAGGGTCTGCTCTGACACGGAAAAAAAATGGGGATGCTAGGCTGGAGTTGAACACGAGATAGGGAAGGAAGAAAGATGGTGCAGGCTGAACGACATAAACAGCAGCAAGAACGAATAAAAGAAGAAAAGGAACGAAGAGGAACGAAGAGGTAGAAAAACAAAGGGAAAAGGGGAAAGTAAACGTAAAAAGGGGTGATATGATCATAGGCTCACCGAGAAGAGAATCGGTCGAGAGGAATGAAGGGGTCGGTTTGGAATTAGTCATCCATGGAGGTACATAATATAGGTTGTTGGAATGTGCGCAGGATGTATAATATAAATAAATAGCGTGCTATAAGTGAGTTTGTTAGGAAGCAGCAGGTCGACGTATTTGGTTTACTTGAGACAAAAATTAAGAATAAGGCTTATGCCAAAGTACATCAAAATGTTTTTTCTGATTGGAGTATTACTACTAATAATCATTGCGGTGAGGGAGGTCGTGTTTGGTTATTATGGAAGCATGACAGAGTGAATTTGATGATATTGGAGTTTAGTGCTCAAAGTATTCACGTCAAGGTTACCACTAATTCGGGGAAAAGTTATTTGCTTACTCTTGTGTATGCTTATAACTCTATTGCGGAGCGGGGGGAACTTTGGCAAAAACTCGAATCCTATGCTCATTTGGGGCGTTGGATGATTTTGGGTGACTTCAATTGCGTTATTGATGCTCGGGAGAGGCTTGGGGGAAACACTTCGGATGAGGAAATGAATCAATTTCGTGATTGCCTTGCGAATTGCGAAATTGGTGATTTTAGGGCGAGCGGATCTTGGTTCACTTGGAATAATAAGCATAGAGTTGTGAAAACGAGAGTTTTTAGTCGCATTGTGGAATAACCTTTGATCATTGTCCGTGTATTGTCCAGTTAGGGAGGCCGCCAAGTAGAAGAAACCGGTCCTTCAAATATTTGAATATGTGGAGTCGGTCTCCGGATTTCCTGAGGTGCGCGAAGACGGCTTGGGATAAGCAAGTTGTGGGTACTAAAATGTTCCAGCTGGTATCGAGGTTGAGGAGCTTGAAAGCTCCATTGAAACAGCTCAATTCGTCTTCGTTCTCGGACATCGAGTCTCGATGCAGCCTTGCCGAAGCGAAGCTGGTGGACTTGCAAATCAGATTGAGGTCCGATCGGTCACCTGCGCTGTTGAAAGAAGAGCTGGAAGCTAACGCGAATGTTCGTAGCCTGCAGTCTGCTCGTGCCGATTTTTGGGCTCAAAAAGCGAAACAAAAGTGGATTAAGGAGGGTGATGTGAACTCCGCTTTCTTTCATGGGATCTTGAGAGCCCGACGAGCTCATAATGCCATCACTTCGATTGTAGATGCTGAGGGTCGTGAGTGTTCCACAAAAACTGAAATTGAAGATGCTTTCCAACGGTATTACCTTTCGTTATTGGGTGATTCGAGGGTTGTCGAGCCCATTCGAATTGACTTAGTTCATTTGGGGAATACCTGCTCAGACGAGCAGAAACTCTTACTCGGTGCGAGTGTGACGGAGTCGGAGGTCAAGAGGGCAATGCATGATATCCATCGAGACAAAGCGTCGGGTCCGGACGATTTCACTAGTCAATTTTTCATTGATTCGTGGGATTTGTGGGAGGCGAAGTCGTCAGCGCGGTTCAGGATTTCTTCATCTCTGGAGTTGATGAGGATAAGAAAATGTCCATTCTTCAGTTTTCTGGCTGTGTGGAAGGTACGTTGCCCTTTCGGTATCTGGGTCTCCCGATTCAATGTACTCGCCTTGGCAAAATTGACTCTGAAACTCTGATTGCCCGTATCATTTCGAGGATTTCTAGCATTGGTGCGCGTAAGCTATCCTATGCGGGTAGACTGACTTTGGTTCAGTCTGTTCTTTCTCAGCTCCATAATTACTGGGCAATGGTGTTTATTATCCTGACTTATGTTATGGCTAGAATTGTCTCTTTATGTCGCAATTTCTTTTGGAATGGCGGGGTGGAGGGGAATAATCGGGCTCTCGTGAGTTGGGAGAAGATTTGCTGCCCTAAATTAGAAGGGGGTTTGGGGCTTAGAGACTTGCCTTCGTGGAATCAGGCTGCAGTGGCTAAATTGGCATCCTGGGTTTTTGATCAACCGGATCGTTTATGGGTTCGGTGGGTGAACGTTGTCTATCTGAAGGGGCGTGATTGGCGTGAGTACCTACCTAACACGGATGTCACCTGGGCTTGGCGGAAAATCTGTCAGGCTAAGGAAAAAATTAAACATATGTATGTGAATGATCAGTGGCATGGCTCGCGTTCCTGTTATATGATCTCGGAGGGCTATGAGGGTATTCGGGTTCACAAGCCGAAAGTCCCTTGGGCTCGTCTTGTCTGGAGTGGTTGGAGCATCCCTAAACACAGCTTTATTTCGTGGCTCGTGTTTAGGCGGGCTCTAAACACTAGGATTAATCTGGTCAGATTTGGTATTGCTGAGTCTGATCGATGTTATTTATGTGAGGCCCATGAGGAGAGCTTGGACCACCTCTTCTTTGAATGTGAGTGGAGTGCCAAGATTGTTGAGGGCCTGAACGAGTGGACGAAGAAGAATATCCCCAGGTCCGGTGATTTACATTGGGCGTGCAAGGTGCGCGGAATGAAGTTCCAATGCAATATCCTACGTGCTTTGATTAATGCCTTGATTTATCACGTGTGGAGACACCAGAACTTGTGTCGAATAGATGGATGGTTCAACATCCCCTTCATGTTGTTAAGATGATTAAATTGGATGTACGTACTAGAATTATGACTATGATAATTCACCCCTTACGAGAGACGCGAATTGGCTACATAATTTGATGTAGTCATCCATTTGTACATTGATCATATTTTTTTAATATATTCTTACCATTTACCAAAAAAAACGTAAAAAGGAGTGAATGATCAGGAAAAGAAATGAAGCGGTGGGAGTTAGAGAGTAAGGGGGGTTGTACGTTAGATGAGGGAAAAGAAAATGAATCAAGTGGTGAGTTGAATCAAGTGGGTTAAATTCGACTTACAATAAAAGTGTACGGATTCCAAGACAAATAGTAAATGTAGCATACGGATCTATTTAAATGAATCAGGTTAGGAATACGAATTAAACAAATTTTGTAACGATAAGTTGACTGACCCAAGAATCAAATTAAAATGAGTTAATAAAATTAATAAATAATCGGGTCGGCGAAATAAAAATGAGTAAATAAACTTCTCGAAACACAAATAATTATTTGAGACGAAAATGAAGTTTAAAGAAATAAATAGTCAAATGAAAAAAATAGTATTTCCCGGTAAATAATAAATCTTCGATAAAGTGAATTAAATTGATTTCTTGAGGAAAGCTAATAAATGTTTTGGCGAAACTTTAAAATAAATGAGTTTCGAGCCGAAAATAAAAATTTGAGCTTAAATATAAATAAATAAAAGAATTTTAGAATTTAAATCGCCGAAATAGACTTTCGATAAGATTTAAATTAAATGTATGAAATGAATCGAAACAGAAATAAAAATATGTTTTAAATATAGGAAGAGTTTTTCGAGTCAAATAGAATTTTAGGAGTTTGAAACGATTAAACGATAAATTCGTTTTATAATAATTTTAAGATTTACGAGTTAAATCGTAAATAAAATAAAAATACGAATATAACTTTAATTTAATTTAATTTATAAAATCAGGGGTGTTACAACTCGTTTGGCATATCCACGGAATACATGACTACCTTAGACGGCCTGAACGTCAACCGAGGGTCTCTCCGCGTGTTCGCAAGGATTTTACCGTGAAGAGATCGATTGGTCCTAATATCGGTTAGGGTGAGCTTTTTAAGACCAAAACTTGTAGTGACCACAAAAAGGAACTAAAAAATGAGATCCACCGACCTCGTTCGAGTTACACCATTGTTGGAGACTTGTTTCCAAGTCCCCAGCGGAGTCGCCAAACTGTGGACGCCCGTCCGCACCGCCCAGCGCCCCACGCGGGACATCCGCATCCGATCTCGCGCACGGGACGATGTGTCGGACCTCGATTTGGTTGACGATTCGGATTGTACTGGACGGATGCGGACATCCGTGTCTCCGTTAGAATCGATTGGTAAGACGACCTTTTTAGTGAACCAATTTGTTGCCGATTTGTGGAGTCGCCACCGAGTTAATTGTGGGAACTCGGAAACCGTTCAACTCAACTTTGATCCTTAGTCGGCTCAAAGTTGAGTGGCACGGGGACCTAAAGATAAAGACTTGTACCCTTAAGCACTCCATGCCTGGAATAATGACTCTCATTGACAATGGTTTCGGACGTTTGGCTAGACTTGTCGCGAGTCTCCAAATTAGTAATTTTATCCACTACAAACTCAAACTAATAGCAAGTGTAAGTAAGGGTCGAACCCACGAGGAAGGTGTAACGTCGATCGAATGTGCGTAGAGATTGTAACTAAAGTAACCAATTGGGGGGTGTTTTGATTTTGATTCTAAGTCTACTAAAAATGAAATGCAATATTATGATGATAAAAATATTATAAAACGAATCTTGGAATAATGGATTTCCACCAACAAACTAAACATTAATCATTGACTCAATTACTCTAAATCGTCTTTGAATACTTCGTCATGTAAAATCACAATTTACCATTCCAATTAAGTCTAGCCCTTTACTACGAAAGCGTACACAAATAGCCCTTACGAAAATGACAACCTAGTCCAAGCGTCTAAGTTCAATCACAACGTAGAATAAATCATAGGAATTGACAAAGATAAACGATTGCATACACAAGCGGTCATACAATTCGATTCACACAAGTATTGTTTATTTATAAATCACCAACAATGAATCGGCATACAAATTGATGAAATATATTCGCTACAAATATCTAGGTAACATGAACAATCAGATTCTATCACCCAAACTAGCAATTGATTATCAAAATAATTCTAGGTGATCAAACTAGAAATAAATTAACAATCAAACAATTATATAAAGCATGAGTAGCTTGCTCCAATTCAACACCACAATCAAATAATTACATTCTAAAGGTCTCCAATTCCTAACCAATCTTCCAACTCTCAAGCTCACACTCTCCCTTCTTATATCCTCCCTCTAAAAAGTATATGGTCAACCCAATGATACACACGACATCACAACGTAATGACCATAATAAAACACTCAACTTCATCATAAATCAACTATCAATAACTACATGTCAAATATGAAAATGAAAAAAAACACAATGTAGTCTATTGCCTCGTTTCATGACCAATCTCCACCCATACCCCCCTTATTTCTCCAAATCAACAATAATCCTAACCCGAATCTCCCTTCAAACCTCCTTATGTCGCCATCTTAGATAGAGAGCAAGTAACTAGTCAATTCAATTTTTTTTTTTTTTTACTTAAATCCCTCATTTTGCCTAGATCGCCCGCCCTTGCGGGTTTTCGATCTAGCTATTATTCCTTACACTACTCTCATGGCACGCTTCTCAATTCTTCTTTTTACCCGGAGCGCCCTTTCGGGTTTTCACTCCGTCCTCGGCCATTTGCCCAATCTTGCCTAGGCGCCCGCCCTTGCGAGTTTTCACCTAGCCGGGTCATTATTTTTCTTTTCCTCTTTTTTTTTCTTTTTTTAATTTTTTTTTTTTTTAAATATATATACAAGTGAAATTTCCTCCCCCATGCTTAAGCTTCACATTACCCTCAATGTGAGAAACAACAAAAAGTAAGACATGGAGAAAGGAAAGAATACGTACCAAAACAAATCAAGGACCGGAGGAATCTCCGGTATCAACATTTGTGGAGGTGCCCGCCTCCTCGCTAGCAACCCGAGCCTCAACATCATTCTTCAAAGATCGAACAAGCTCATGGGTCGCCAAAAGCACATCAGTAAGTGTCTTAAGCTTAGCATCTGTCTCCATCCTCCAAGCGTCGGACCGCTCCACCCAACTATCAACCGTGTCCTTCAAAGCTTGAAAAGATAGGAGTCTAGAAGTGAGTGAACTAGGTTGCGCCCTTTCAACATCACCCGATTCCTCATCATCACTACCACTCGCCTCACTAGCATTACTCCCCTCACCATCACTCTCACTAGCGGCACTCTTCTCGACATGTGGAGTACTTGGATTAATCGTTGTATCAACCTCGACATCGGGTGGGATAAAATAATCTACCGCAGTCTTACCATAGGTAAGAGCTTTATCGTTTGATCGAGGCAAAGTCAAGTAACGTGCATGATCCGGTCCCTAACACCAATCATAAGTACCAAATGTCTCACGATGTCTCAACATATCCATGCCTACCAAGCAATTCACATCCATAAGATAATGATCTCCCAAGGGAAGATCATTTGCCGTAATATTAATCCCTAAATGCTTCATAATGAGTGATACCATTCCCCCACCACCAATTCTACCACCTCCGGGCTTGCGTTGAGATTCACAAGCCGACACAAAAAGATTTATCCAATCCGGTACTCCCTTGCCCTCGGGGGTCATTGCCCACAAATATCCAAAATGAGGCTTAGGAACCTTAGTAGGCTCTTCTCGACAAAGAAATGAATTAGCAAGAAGTCGGTGAGCGAGGCGAAGACACGGATGAGGGATGGTGGAGCTCACCTCACCCTTCTTGTTAATAGCTTGTTTCCCGGTCACCTCAAACCACCATTTCGGTGTGGTATAGCCATTAAGACCCTCATATATCTCTCGATTCTTCTCTACAACGCCAAAGGCTACTCTCAAATCATCCATTGTCATCTCACACACCTTCCCCTTCAACTTAAACTTAATCTTTGCCACCACATCTTTTACTCGCACCACTGTCAAAGTAGACAAGAACTCCAAAGTGTATCGACGGTAGGTGGGTACTCCCTTCATCATGAATCCCTCCAACCCAACATTTTTCAACAAAGCCTCCATCACCCCAAACAAACCCAACTCCTCCAAAGTCGGAATACTAAGAAACTCAGTCTCCGACATCGCCCAACTATGCAAATCATCCCATATTACTCCTTGTTCATCGGTCAAATGAGCAGGTTTAGATATAGGAATGCGGTTAGTAGCTTTAGTGGGTTTTTTGGTTAAGGGTTTGATGATTTTTCGGGATTTAGTGGGGGTTTTAGGTGTAAGGCTAGACACGGTTTTTCTTTTGGCTCGAGCCATGATTGACACAAAATTGACAATAAAGACTCAACACGACTCTTGGAATGACTAAGACACTTCTCACACACTCACGACACCTCTCTTTATTGACCAAGTCAAAATCACTCTTAACAAACACACTACACAACTTAATGACACCTCACAGGGCTCACACACTCACTCACCCTTCACAAATACTCAACTCTCACTGTAATATACCAAGACCACCCAACAAGAAACACGGGCAAGGCAGTATGACACACAAAACAGCCCTCACACACTCCCTCGACTGACGTTGCGATGAACACACGACAAAGACTCAAATACCAACAATTCGAAAGACCCAAAATCGACACACAGCAGCGACAACTTCAACCCTCAAAGATAACAAACGAATTCCAATAAGAATCTCCAAATTCAAACAAAAACCAAAGTAGAAGCTTAGAATTACAGGAGAAACAAGCTTAGAATTCTGACCTGATGCTGAAGCAAAACACACCGATTTCCGAGTCATAAATGGAGATTCAGAGTTTTCGAACCCGCAAAATCGCGGATAGAAACGCCAGAAACGCAAGAAATTTCGGGCAGAAATGGTCAGAAATCTCACGCAGGGTCACGTAACAGCACCAACTCGATTTCAATAACAGGAAGAAGGGTTCGATAACAGGGTCACACAGATTTCAATTCGAACCAAACTGTATTGAAACGCAGTGGAATTTGAACAGAAAATCCACCCACGAACCCAGAAATTGAGCAGTCGATTAAGATAATCGAACTGGGTGACGAAAATTTGGGGATTCCGCCTGTGGATGTGCGTGAGATCTGTTCTTGTATTTTTTTTTTTTAATTTTTAATTGAGAAGAAATGGGAAAGGAGGAAGAAGAAGATGGAGATGAAGAAGGGAAGAAGATGATGGCTGTGGGCTGCTGCTGTAATGGGTTGAATATGTTTTTTTTTTTTAAAAAAAAAAAAATGTAACGTAACAGCAGGGGAAGAAGGAGGAAATTAGGGATAAAACAGTACCTCACAGGCTCACATTGAGATTCGGACCGCACGAAGCGGTAATAGCCGCTTTAAGAGGCGAAAATTGAAATAATTGACGGGACGGCCTGATTTGTCCGCTTCATGTGGCTTAGTCCGCTTCAAGTGGACACCCTTGAGTTGCCATCTTTCAATCCTCCGACAACTTACTCGATTTTTTTCTTTTATCTTTTTTTTCTTCCTAAGACAAATAAAACTATATTAATAAATATGATGTCCGAATCTATAAACTAAAAAAAAAAAAAAATTAAATCGCTATACTACGAAAATTAAAAATTAAAAAAAAAAAAAGATCGGGTTGCCTCCCGATAAGCGCCTTATTTAACGTCGCGGCTCGACAGAGAATGAGATTAATCCACGTAAATTGGATTGAAAAGATCAATATGCTCAACCGCTTCCACTTGAAATCCTTCTAAATACGGTTTAAGTCGTTGTCCATTGACTTTAAATATCTTGTCCGTAGCGAGACTACGGATTTCCACCGCTCCATGTGGAAAAACTTGAGTGACAACAAACGGTCCCTCCCATCGGGACCGAAGCTTACCCGGAAATAACCTGAGACGGGATTGATAGAGCAACACCTTTTGGCCAACACTAAAATTTTTCCGTAAAATCATTTTATCGTGCCACGCCTTAGTACGCTCCTTGAAAATCACCGCATTTTCATACGATTCATTCCGAATCTCCTCCAACTCTTGCAATTGGAGCTTCCGGTACTCACCCGACTCATCCATCTTCATATTTAAATTTTTTACCGCCCAATAAGCTTTGTGCTCTAGCTCAACGGGAAGATGACACGTCTTACCAAATACCAACCGATACGGTGACATCCCAATTGGAGTCTTGTAGGCGGTACGGTAGGCCCATAACGCATCCTCAAGCCTCAAGCTCCAATCTTTGTGGTTCGAATTCACCGTCTTCTCCAAGATGGACTTCACTTCTTTATTGGACACCTCAGCTTGTCCATTTGTTTGAGGATGGTAAGCGGTAGAGACTTTGTGAGTGACAAAGTATTTCTTCAATAACGCACCTACCGTCCGATTACAAAAATGAGTGCCTCTATCACTTATCAATGCTCTCGGAATCCCAAACCTACAAAAGATGTTTGACTTCACAAAATCTGCAACAACTTTAGCATCATCAGTCCTAGTGGGTTTAGCTTCAACCCACTTTGATACATAATCGACCGCAAGGAGAATATACAAGAAACCATGAGACATGGGGAATGGACCCATAAAATCGATTCCCCATACATCAAAAATTTCACAATATATCATAGGAGTTTGAGGCATCTCGTTACGGCGAGAAATATTACCACTACGTTGACAATTATCACAAGATTGAACAAAGCCATGAGCATCTCGAAATAAGCTCGGCCAATAAAATCCACAATCAAGTACCTTCCGAGCCGTCCGCCTTGCTCCAAAATGTCCCCCACAAGCATAGGAGTGACAAAAAGCAAGGATAGAGCCTACCTCACTCTCCGGGATACATCTCCTAACAACCTGATCCGAGCAATGCTTCCATAAATAAGGGTCGTCCCATACATAGTACTTGGCATCACTCCTAATCTTCTCTTTTTGTGATTTTGAAAAACCTGTAGGAAATTCATTAGAGACAAGAAAATTCACAAGATTAGCATACCAAGGAGAAACTGAAGAAAGAACAAATAAAGTTTCATCGGGAAATGTGCCCCGAATTGGCTCGATAGCTTTCTCCTCATCATGGACCAAACGACTCAAGTGGTCAGCTACCACATTTTCTGCTCCCTTCTTGTCTTTGACCACAATGTCAAATTCACTCAACAATAGAATCCAACGAATCAACCTCGGTTTTGCCTCTTTCTTAGCCATCAAATACCTAAGAGCGGCGTGATCAGTGTACACCACAACTTTGGTACCAAGTAAGTACGATCTGAACTTCTCTAAGGCAAAAACTATCGCCAACATCTCCTTCTCGATAGTAGAGTAGTTCTTTTGAGCTTCATTAAGAGTCATGGAGGCATAGTAAATCACATGAGGCACTCTCCCAACTCTTTGACCCAAAACGGTGCCTAGTGCATAGTCACTAGCATCACACATGAGCTCAAATGGAAGGGACCAATCCGGTGCTTGTATGATTGGGGCAGAAGTTAACTTCATCTTCAAAAGATCAAATGCTTCCTTGCAAGCCAAATCAAACTCAAAATCCACATCCTTTTGCAATAACTTGCACAACGGTGAAGCAACCTTGGAAAAATCTTTGATAAACCTTCGGTAAAAACCTGCATGTCCAAGGAAAGAACGCACTTCACGCACATTAGTGGGGTAAGGAAGAGATTGAATTGTATCGATTTTAGCTTTATCGACTTCAATGCCTTTAGATGAGACCACATGCCCTAACACAATACCTTGTTCAACCATAAAATGACATTTTTCAGAATTTAAGACAAGGTTAGTATCAACACATCTCTTAAAAACAAGAGACAAATGCGACAAGCAATGATCAAAAGAATCACCATGCACAGTAAAATCATCCATGAAAACCTCAATGAAGTTCTCCACATATTCAGAGAAAATACTAACCATGCATCGTTGAAAAGTCGTTGGGGCATTACATAACCCGAAAGGCATGCGACGATACGCAAACGTGCCAAATGGGCAAGTAAAAGTGGTCTTCTCCTGATCCTCAGGAGCAATTGCTACTTGAAAGTAGCCAGAATAACCATCTAGAAAGCAATAATAAGCCTTACCGGCAAGTCTTTCAAGCATCTGATCAATGAATGGCAAAGGAAAATGGTCCTTTCTAGTCACCGCAATTAGCCTACGGTAGTCAATGCACACTCTCCACCCATTTTGCACTCGAGTGGGAACCAACTCTCCTTGATTATTTTCAACGACCGTCACACCGGACTTCTTAGGAACAACTTGGGTTGGACTCACCCATTTGCTATCGGAAATTGGGTATATCATACCCACTTGCAAAAGTTTCAAGATTTCTTTCTTAACCACCTCCATCATAGGTGGATTCAACCTCCGCTGCGGTTGTCTCACGGGCTTAGAATTTTCTTCTAACAAGATACGATGCATACACATGGTAGGACTAATTCCCTTGATATCGGCAATAGTCCACCCAATGGCAAGTTTGTGCTCTTTTAGAACTTCAAGCAACCTTCCCTCTTGGTCCTTGGTGAGTTTACTAGAGATAATGACGGGCAATGTATCTCCATCACCAAGAAATGCATATTTCAAATGACTCGGCAAAGGTTTTAACTCCACAACTGGTGCCTGCACAACTGAAGGTAACAACTTTTCACTAGACAAGGTTAGTGAAATTGGTTTAGAAAAATGAGGCATAATTGGAAATTTCTCATGCTCGATTAAACCAGCAACAACTTCCTGCAAGTTAGTACTCATAGAAAAATCCAATTCATCACAAGCCAAGCTATTATCAAGAGCAACTTGCAACTCATCTTCACCATCCAAGTTGAAAACATCCTGCACTATAGGTTCAAACACATCAATAGAAAAGCAAGAGTGATCATCACGTGGATACTTCATGGAATCATAAATGTTGAACTTAACCACTTGACCATCCGACTCCATGGTAAGAGAACCATTTGAAACATCGATTTTAGTACTTGCAGTTTTCAAGAAAGGTCGTCCTAATAAAATAGGAGCCGCATGTGAATCATGATCCATATCAAGTACGTAAAAATCTGCAGGAAAAATCAACTTATCTACCATCACAAGAACATCCTCAACCACCCCCTTAGGATAGGCATTAGAACGATCGGCCAATTGTATCCCCACCCCCGTTTTATGTAATGGACCTAGTTTCAAAGATTGATACAAAGAGTACGGCATCACATTAATTGAGGCTCCTAGGTCTAACATAGCATTTGGGAATGTAGTATCTCCTACGGTACAAGGTACTGTGAACATACCCGGATCACTACATTTGGGGGGTAATTTACGTTGGAAAACTGCCGACACATGCTCACTAACCCTTACCTTTTGGACACCCTTCAACTTTTGGTTCCTTTTGATGGTGCATAACTCCTTAAGAAATTTAGCATACCTAGGAACATTTTTCAACAAATCTAACAAAGGAATGTTTACCTCACACTTTCGAAAAGTTTCATAGACATCCTTATCGTGCATAGGACGACTCTTCCTCTTTAAAGCTTCGGGAAATGGTGGGACATCCTCATAGACGGGTGTTGAAATGGGTGTTGTTTCCTCCTTTTGAACTATTGATGGGGTGACACTAGGCTCAACCACCAACTCTTCTTCCTCTTGCTCAATAATATCCTTAAGCTTTGATTCCGGCCCGGGTAACTCCTTACCACTTCTCAAGGTAATAGCACTTGCATTTGGCTTAGGATTAGGAATGGTTTGAGAAGGTAACTTCCCAGAATCCCGAGCTTCAAGTCTCCCAAGAGTGCTAGACATTTGCCCAAATTGATTCTCCAAGTTTTGAATGCTAGATTTTGTCTCTTGTTGGAATTGAACTTGATTAGCTTGCATAGTAGCAACATTAGAAGTGAGAGCCCGAATCATGTCCTCCGTGGACATAGATGAAGTAGAAGAAGATTGTCCTTGTGTAGGAGTGGGAGTAGGAATAGGAGTAGGAACTTGTTGACCAAATTGTTGTGGAGTAGGAACTTGTTGACCAAAGTGTTGACCAAATTGTTGGGATGAAACTTGTTGACCAAATTGTTGACCAAATTGCGGTCTAGGGATAAAATGAGGTCGGACTTGACCAAATTGTTGAGATGAAGCTTGTTGACCAAAGGAAGAAGACCCCTGAAATTGTTGACCCGGAGGTTGCAAACCCCCATGTGGATTCCCATATTGGAAACCGGGATGATCTCTTCTCATATAATAAGGATCAAACCTCTTTTGAGATTGGCCAAAGACTCCCGCCGCATTAACTTCTTCCATTGTATCTTCTTGCATGAGTGGGCATCTATCAGCAACGTGCCCATTAGAAGAGCAAATGCTACAAGCTTTCACTTGTTGTCTATTTGCCATCATCATTTCTTTCATCAAAGTGGTCAAATCCTCCACCTTGTTTTCCAATGAAGTGCTAGAGCTTGTGTTAGCCATACTCACTCTTCTTGTATTGGATTGCACATTAAAGTGACGTGAACTTTCGGCAAGCTCACTAATCAAGGCAATTGCATCACCCGGATTTTTGTTGATAATACCGCCTCCACTAGAAGAATGTACCATGCGAGCATCCTCCAAGGTCAACCCTCCAACAAAATAGAGGATAAGATCTTGTTCACTATACCCATGGTAAGGACAACTTGCACAAAGCTTCTTAAAACGCTCCCAATAGTCATAGAGTGTCTCATCATCTTTTTGTTCAACATTAGAGATCTCCTTCTTGATATGTGAAGACTTGGAAGCGGGGAAATATTTCTCTAAAAAAGTTTTTTTCATTTGTCCCCATGTTGTGATACTACGCGGTGGAAGGTAGTATAACCAATCTCGAGCGGAATCCTTTAGTGAAAATGGAAAAGCTCATAGCTTTATTTGCTCATCGGTCACCCCATTCGGCTTCATACTTGTGCATACAACATGAAATTCTGATAAATGCTTGTTTGGATCTTCTCCACTTAACCCATGGAATGAGGGTAATAAATGGATCAAACCCGACTTCAACTCGAATGTCGCATTTTCCGCCAAAGCCGGAAAGGTAATACAAAGAGGTTGCTGAGTAAGGTCGGGAGCGGTGAGCTCCCTCAAAGTTCTAGTCTCTCATGCCATTTTGATCTCTTGTTTCTCTTCTTTCTTATCTTGATTGTCAAATTGAAGCTTCCTCCTAGTTTCTCTTCTTATCTGAAATAGAGTTTTCTCCAATTCTGGATCAAAATCTAACAATTTCTTATTAGTAGAACGAGTGTCCGGCATATACCGAACACCGAAACAAAGAAATATTTACACAACACACAAACAATCACAAATAAAAATTGCCTTCCCCGGCAACGGCGCCAAAATTTGGCTAGACTTGTCGCGAGTCTCCAAATTAGTAATTTTATCCACTACAAACTCAAACTAATAGCAAGTGTAAGTAGGGGTCGAACCCACGAGGAAGGTGTAACGTCGATCGAATGTGCGTAGAGATTGTAACTAAAGTAACCAATTGGGGGGTGTTTTGATTTTGATTCTAAGTGTACTAAAAATGAAATGCAATATTATGATGATAAAAATATTATAAAACGAATCTTGGAATAATCGATTTCCACCAACAAACTAAACATTAATCATTGACTCAATTACTCTAAATCGTCTTTGAATACTTCGTCATGTAAAATCACAATTTACCATTCCAATTAAGTCTAGCCATTTACTACGAAAGCGTACACAAATAGCCCTTACGAAAATGACAACCTAGTCCAAGCGTCTAAGTTCAATCACAACGTAGAATAAATCATAGGAATTGACAAAGATAAACGATTGCATACACAAGCGGTCATACAATTCGATTCACACAAGTATTGTTTATTTATAAATCACCAACGATGAATCGGCATACAAATTGATGAAATATATTCGCTACAAATATCTAGGTAACATGAACAATCAGATTCTATCACCCAAACTAGCAATTGATTATCAAAATAATTCTAGGTGATCAAACTAGAAATAAATTAACAATCAAACAATTATATAAAACAATACTTGATATTCAAAAGACAAAATAGAGATTAAAGTCTTACAATCAACTTAGTTTGAAGGTTTCAATCTCCTATTCCAAGAATTGGGAAATTAGCCCTCCATGGATGATAAGAAAAATGCAATGAAAAAGGATGAAGTTCTATGTGGAAAAAAATGATGAATAATAATCTAATGTGTTCTAAGTTGTAGTAGTAATGGGAAATGATGAGATAAAACTAATGTGTAATTATTCTCATAAAATCCTGAGTTAATGTAGTAAAAATAAGTGTAACATCAAATAAGAGAATCCAAAGAGACATGGTGCAGTCCAGCCGCTATAAGCGGATTCAGCCACTCGTAGCGGCTCTCTCATCTCAATTCTTCTTGGCGGACTGATCTATCCGCTTAGAGCGGATCCAGCCGCTTAAAGCGGCTCTCATTTTCTTCCGTGTTTGCTTCCTTGCTTGACTTGTGCCTTGACCTATGGTGTTTGGGCCTTGGCTCTTCCATCAAATACAACTCCTTATGCTTCTCTTGGCCCATGTCAACCATCACAACTTCACCTTACTTCACTAGTCCAATAAAAGTTACATATTATCTCAAAATAGCACGTAACTCGCTATAAACACCGTTGGAAATAAGATACACAATAAAGCTCTTCAAACACCTTCTCCAAGCAACAAAACTAGCACAAATTATACCATCTTACACCATACAAAATTCGTCTCATCAACGTCCGAAAGTCGTCGATTCTGAGTAAGGGGTGAGGGTACGTATTAGGAAGCCAATGCTCGATAGACATCATCGCCCAATCCCCCCGCACATAGCGGCCTCTACTAATCAATCGGTGAGCTGATAACTTTGTTCCTTAATTGTGGCGGAAGTGCGATAACATCCATTGTTTTAACCCTAAGTCTTTGCTATGTTGGTTGTTTAAGGACAAGTAAGCTTTTATTGTCGAAGTAGTTGTGTTTATATTCTTTGCATACGATTTCACGTGACAAGTAAGCCATGAAAAGATGCACGTAGGAGACTAGAGAGTACTAAGTATTATACGTATTAGCAAATCAGTTTTAACGTGATAATACAGATATTAGTCATTCTCGTGATATACCTTACCTGGTATTCTGCTTAAGGTGCGTCGGTTCGGTATTAATAGAGATGCATCGAAGCACATGTGAAGGGTGAATCGGGATTAATATGGAATCCGACCACCATTTGTTCAGTTTTAGTTTGTTTACGCTTTGGATTCCATGTTAGATGATTTAGCATGCAATTATAGGGTCATAAAAGTGGTAAATCATATGAAAGCGGTAAATGCGAAATGTAAGTAAATCACATAGTGAGAAGTTGCACCCTCGGAGTGTACACTAAACGAGACACGATGCTTAGATGGTTGAGAACGGATCTCAGAACTACTCGGGTTTAGTTAGGGTGTTTTAGTGCTTATGGTTGAAGTTGTGGACGTTACGTATGTTTATAACATACCATGGACCTAGCGTCCATACGAGTCGGACTTGACGTTATCGAAGTGCCTAAAAGATACGGAATGTAAAGTTTTGTTTAGATGACAACCTAGTGACGATACGACTTTGAGGCGGATCCTCCTAGCTTTTTCTGCGGCAAATCCGGCAGAGCTTCGCTACTATATTTGGGGGTGGCTAGTCGAGCACCGGTGCCCCTTTACGTTCTTTATCGAGTAAGGAACTCGAGGAACTACGAGGATTAGTGTCGATTCGCGTATCGAGAACAAACGATCAAGTGGATCGTACTTAGAGTCGGAGTACGACGCCTAGCTAGAGAGATGCTCGTAAAGAGGAAGAGGGGGAAGAGAACTGAATGTGAGTTGTGTTTGAAATGAGCGGAGTAGGGGGGTATTTATAGTTGTTCGTGCAGTTCAAATCGACTACTCAGGCGCCTGGTGGCTCGCGCACCAAGACTAAGGCGCCTGAGGGCCAGCGTAGGAGAATTCGGTCGTTTGGGGGGAGGAGATCCGACTTTTGAAGATCCGATTTTGAAACTTTCCAAAATGGAGAATATGCGTATGTTGGATTTACTTGGGGATTAAGGTTTCCCGTTTTCCCTAGAGAGTCGAGCGCCTGGTGGGCCTCGGGCGCATGTCTCGAGGTTCGCTGGCCCGACGTGTTGACTCGGGTTTGACTTTGCGTATTTCGGGACTGATTCGAAGTCCCGGTGTCGGAATTGACTCTAATTAGTGTCGACGCGGCCATAATGGCACGACTAAGACCATTGTGATGTTGAATTAATTTTTCCGAGTAATTATTTGATCCATTATATAGAAAAACCGTATAAAACATCATAATCTCGCGTCGCATTGCAGTCTGATCGTCATCGGGTGTTTGTCGAGCACTCCTGCAGCCACCAGGTCATAATCTGGGTGTCTGCACATCCTTGTGGACCGACCACGACTTACGACTTCTACATTTATTGTTTTGCGTTTTCTCGAGTCTTACAAATATTGTTTGATCCTCTATTCAATCGTTAACGACCGATCCTAGATAGGTGGAGATCACCCAACGAACAAATTGTAGACGCTCGGTTTTGTACCTGGTGCCTACTCGAGCGTCCGACAAACACCCGATGATGATCGGACTGCAACACGATACGAGTTTATGATGTTTCAGATGACTTTTCTATAAATCAGATCAGTTTACTAGTTGGAAAAAATATTTCAACATCTATACGATCTTAGTCGAGCCGTTACGGTCGCATCAACACTAATTAGACTTGTTCCAACTCCTAGGTCTCGAATTGGTCCCGAAATGCAAAGTCAAACCCGAGTCAACATGTTGAACCAATTCAAACCTTGAGAACCGAACCAAAAGCCCAAAACAAATCAAAACATGGAATAAGAGGGCCTTAACGTCCAAGAAGTCCAAGAAAATATCTTAAGATCCGTATCATTTCGTTTAGGAAAATTTTCCAAAATCGACTCTCAAAACTTCAATCACACGACATCGCGCGTGTCCAGGACTGGGCCACACGAGTCCATGCGTCACAGACCCAGAGCGCACGACGGATTGTGTCTGAATGGTCGAATCTAACCTCAAAACAACTACTCCCTCTATCCCGGTCATTTGTTTGTCTATTCCATTTTAAGGCGTCTTGTTCATTTGTTTGCCTTTCTATTCTAGGAAGATTTGTTATGTATAATTTGATCATCCACCTGTAATTACCTCCACATGTCACTCTCTAATTGGACTTCTCCTCCCTTCTGGTTCTTTGTGCCAAAAGCAAAGGCAAACAATTGATCGGGACAGAGGGAGTGTAAATACCCCCCTTCCCTCAACACAATTCATCAATAATTCGCATCCTTTACTCTCTAAAGAATTCTTAATTTGACGAGATTAACAAAGATCATAAGAAATAAATCAATCTTATCGAACCCTCAATAATTCACAATTCTTTTAGTTTAATTTAGCGATCCCAGATTCCTAATTCAAAAAACCCCAAGTTCTTAACTCAAAACCAATTAAATCGAGACAAAAAGGTCAAATTAAACGGTTCTTAACCAATTAATTCACACGTTTATAACGTTCAACACGTTCATCCACACGAGTCGTAATCATCACTAGGTTGTCTCTCCATCTAGTATATTTACTTTTACCTTTAAATAAAGGTCGAATTTAAAGGGTTCGTAATCTGATTAATTCATTGCATCATGACTTTGTAGACCATAGGATTCATAATCCGCCTAAATCGACGCATACACCTGCAGTTTTCATTCCAAGTATGGTGTACACACCTTGCTCATGCTAGGTACCAGTCGTAGTGCATATCCGACTTGACCCCCTTGACCAAACTGTTCAATCTACATAACGTCTACAACTTAAACCCCTAAATACTAACACACACTTAAATTAAATCCGAGCACTCGTTATAGATTTGTTCTTTATATCCTCTACACATCGTATTTTTTTGTGTACAATCTGAAGGTGCAACTCATCTTAACTAATTTACGTACGTTCTCGCACGTTTTATCGCTTTCATCACATGAGTCACCACTATTACGACAACAATCGCATGTTAAATCACATAATCCGGAGCTAAAACGTAATTAACGAACACTAATCAGAACCTAAACAAAAAATTCGCGTCTAATCCCTGATCAACATATATTATATCGTATTTTATTGTCCCCCGACAACCATTTTGGAGCTTTTCTTCTTCCATATTTATATATTTAATGTCGATTTCTATTAGAAAGTCGATATTGTCGGTTCTTGTGCTATTTTGCAGGTTAGGTGCAATTTCGAGCATATTTAGGAGTAATAGCCCAGATAGCCGAGACGAGAACGGAGGACGAGGAAGAAAACGAAAAGCCAAGAAGCAAAGAAGAACTCTTGCTCAGAGTTCCAGCATACCCACTCGATCGAGTAGTGCCATAGCACTCGATCGAGTGCCTCATATTCAAGCCCAACTAGACTGCACCAGAGCTTTGGGCCGATTCCTCTTTTCAGCCCAAAGACGGACAAGATTTGGAGCAACTACAGGTCCACTCGATCGAGTGGCACTGCATGCACTCGATCAAGTGTGTCTTACCCCGGGCCGCATATTAAATTTCGAGATACTTAGATTTTGGGCCTGTTTTGGAAGTCCAACTGATTTTTCTTTAAATCAGTTTTCTTAGAAGATTGTCAGACATCCTTGATCATACTTTCATAACACACTTCACGTTACTTTTTGTTTTTGCTTAACATTGAAGTTTGCGTTTTTTCCCGGTTTTCTTCGCGAGATACATTGAACTCGTTCTTCCCTTTTCAGATCTCGAATTGTTCGGTATCGATACTTTTAATTTTAATTTCAATTTCAGTTTTCTAGTTTTAATTCTTGTCTTAATTCATCTTTTGTTTTCGTAGTTATTTCGATTTCAGTTTTTGCTTATTATTTGTTAGTATAGAATTATTATCGTTTGCGTAGTTTAATTCAATTTGTTTTCACCATGTTTATTTGCAATTCGTATTTTGTGAGTTTAATTACAATCATCATGTGTAGCTAAATTTTATCTAGGGTTTAAGGAGATCGATGTTTATTAATTGGGTTAAAGTAAATTGACCTGTCTCTGATCGTATGAACTGTCGCCTGAATATTGTTTTAACTCTGATTGATTGATTACTGGCCAGGATTAATTAATTAGTATCACAATTAGAACTTTTCACCTACCGGGTTAAGGACTAATTAGGTCACGATATTTTGGGTAGACTAGCTTAATTGTAGCGACCGCAGGTTAAGTTCAGTTCTAAAGTTTGTAGTAGTATCGACCGGACCTATACCTTAGACAGTTCGATTATTGACCTGTTAGCTGACTCCCTGACCCGATTGATATTCATTGTGAACCTGAGACCCTAGACTTCTTTATTATTGATTTTACCCTATAGCAATTAGTTGTCAACCTATTAAACAAACAAGAAAAACAGTGAATTGTAGTCTTAAGTCTAGACCTTAGAACAAATATTAGAGTCCCGTCTCCTTGTGGTTCGACCCCTACTTCACTATCTACATTAGTTAGTGGACCTTAGGGTATCTTTGATTAGGGATACGACTACTGTGGACATGACATAGGTCCACCCCGACGCGGCCACGCGCGGGTTTGGGGAGGCGAATGAATCTCCATGAGATGGTCAAATGGAAATTTAAATCGAAGTCGGAGTCGCCACCGAATTTTATGGTTATTCGGAACCGTTCGAGCCCACTCTATGTCGTAGTGGGCCGTGTACAAAATACGGCCCATTTCCGATGTCAGAGTTTATTGGGCTCGTCCCTTTTGCATATCGATATAGATGCCGACTGGAGCGGTTAATCGTATATTGAATGACTCTCGTTGCCAATGGTTTCGGACATCCGGAAACCACGGTTCTGAGTAAGGGGTGAGGGTACGTGTTGGGAAGTTCACTAAGAACACCCAACCCCGCCCGCACATTAGCGGCCTCTACTAGGATATCGAATGACGTTTTAATGCGCGCGTTAGTAATACGATGAATGATTATGCAAACATTGTTTTCCTAAGCATGTGAGGAATTGAATGGGTTGCTAAGTCAATTTAATGCATGCAAATTGATTGATGTCAAAGTCAAATTTAACATGTGAGATTCGTTTTAGTATAATAAAACAAATGAAATAAAAAAAAGATGAATTTGCTACAAAATGAACAAACGAGTTAGTATCGATTTGTAAATAATAATAATAGCAAATAAAATAACGAGATCGAGAGAATATCGAAATCTGAAAAATATTGTTGAAAAGAACGTTGTTTTGTATAAAAAACGAAGTTCGAAAAATAATAAAAAAGACGGAAAAGGCCACGGCATAACACCCGGCCGCGCGACTCGCCCGGGATGCCGGCGGGTCGCGTGGTGGCCTGTTTCGGGTCCGGTTTTCGAAAACTCGAAGTTCGTATTAAATCGCGTACGAATATTGCATGATTCGTACTCGACTTAATATTTTCGATATTCTTTATATTCGATAGTTGACTACGAAATCAATATCAAATACTTGGAATAGTTTTTAGAAAAGATGTAATTTTAGAAATCGATCGAAGAATAAATAATAAAACGAACGAAAACGTAGAAAAAAGAAATCCCGGATTCCAGGCCTGCGCGCGAGTCGCCTGGGCATGGCGCGACTCGCGTGCGGGTCTGTCCGTCTTTATATTTTTGTTCGAAAATTGTTATTTTGAACGAAAAGTAAAAGAAAAGAATTTTGACAAAAAAAGATGTAACGATTTATGATATCGTCGAAATCTTAATATAATTCTTTTCGATACGATATTCGATTATAGAAAAATCGATATCGTATGTTTAAGAATATTCGTTATGAAAATAGTTTTTCGTTAATAACGATATTAGAAAAATAATAAGAAAACGACTCTTGACCCATAAGAAACGGACGAAGAGGAGAAAGGGAGAGAAAGGAAGAAATCGGGTTTGATTACACCCTCAACCTACATGCTCTTGTTGACTCGGATCGGGACTCGTCGGAATGTGGCTAGGCACGGGAGTGTCGAGGCAACGTCGGTTGGGTTAGGGTGGTACGGTTTTGACGGGTGAAGGGTGTCGGATATCGGGACCGGTTTCCTTCGGGTTTTGGATGTATTATCGGTTTCTCGATGCTAAAGGAATTATGTGTGTGTGTATGAATTGTGTAGGAAGAATTGTTGGTAAAAATCGTATTGATTAATCGTCTTTTTTGTGTTGGATGCAAGGGGCTATTTATAGGGAGTTCCCGACCTTGGCTTGGGAGAGTTTGACTACCGCTTAGGATAGGAAACGAGGAATTTGAGGGAAATAAGGATTCCGCTTTCTTGTGGAGGAAGAAAGGCAAACCGGCTGTTTTGCTACTGTTTTGGGCTGTCTCGGCCGAGTGTTTTACACTTGGTCGGGTGCTCGAATCGGTTTTTGAATAGGATTCTTATTTGAGCTAGAATTACCGCTTGAGTAAGAAGCTGAGGAGAACGAGAATTCCGTTTTCTTGTAAGGGAAGAAAAGAGGAAGACCGGCTGGTTCATTCTACTTGGCCGAGTGGTTTACACTCGGTTGGGTGCTTGAGTCGGTTCTCGGATAGGATTCCTACTCGGGATCGAATTCTACCTTAAACAGAATTGTTTATTATTTTTTGTATGGCTGATTTTTGTAGGATTGGGGTCCGAATAGGACGTGTGAGACCTCACGGTCAGCCTACAAGTTTCGAGAAATATCTTTGACCGGGTTTTGACTCGGTCGCTAAAAGACGGTTTTACCCCTGGTGACGGATTCGACCCAAATTAGTGTTATTTGACTCGAAACGACCCACTGGGCCTGAATTTGAGGTTGGTTTTGTGAAATTTGTACTCCATAAAATGCCTAGGCCAAATATCCATCATTTCGAGCCCATTTCCGAGTACGTCAAGGCACGTTAGCGTCCGATCATCATCGGGTGTTTGTCGGAAACTACTATAGACACCTGGCGGTCAAAATGTGGGTGTCTACAACTACCCCTATCAATCCCCGCCAAAACTGCGTCAATATTATCCTCTACATATCCGGACCTTTTGGGTCATATGTGGAACAATGATTACCTTCAGCAGGGAGCGATCATAACCCCTACCCTTGAATTTGTTGAATTAGTTAATGACTATGTATTATCCCTTATTCCTGGTGAACAGGAGATATATCTAAGCTTTGATGAGGTCTGTAGGGATGAATCAACTCTAGGTAAGTCTGATCTTTACTCGACTGAATTTCTAAACAACAATAAGTGTTTCGACGTGCCTAATCATGAATTGCGGATGTTATGGTCATGCTTATCACACTACAAAAATGCAGGTGATTTTGCGGCGGAAAAATCCGCCGTAAAAGGCCTATTGCGGCGGATTAGTCGCGAGAGGAAATCTATGCGGCAGGAAATCTGACGCAAACAATTTGTGGCGGACAAACGTTGATTAATCCGACGCAAACAGAAAGTCAAAAACAAAAGTCAAAGCCGATTTGCGGCGGAATTGCCGGCACAAAATCCGTCGCAAAAATTAATTTGCGGTGGAATAGCCGACACAAGGCAACGCATCAAAAAGTAAAAAAAAAAAAAGTCAAATCACTTTTGCGGCGGAATAGCCATCGCAAAATCCGTCACAAACGTGATTTTTGCGACGGCTATTCCGCCGCAAGCCTTGTCTTACGTGGCGAGAATTACTTGTTTTGAGGTCCCTAATTTCTATAATCACGAACTTAACAAAAAACCTGACACCAATAAATCCAGCAGCCTTGATCGGCACATCCAACGCAAGCCATTTTACAATCGCGATTTCTATAGAAAATGAACTTATATATTACAACCGAAGAGTAATTAGTTTACAATTCAAATTTGAAGTTAGAGATTGAAAATTTTACATAACGATATGAAATTACTAACGAGAAATCTACTGAAGCATCAAGCGATTCTATCAGCATAGGCCATCCATGTTCGTCGTCTGCATTATCGTCGCACATTTTGACGACGGTCCAGTACTGCAGCCTTGATCCGCCATAGACATCCTCTCCCACATCATCTCTATCGTCTTCCTTTGTTCCTCTATCATCCGTCGCTACACGCGGCTCAAGCAAGGGCAGAAGAGTTCTTTCGATGCGCTACTTATCCCGAACATGCGCCTCTTCTTGTCATAGCCGCCTGAGACGTCGTGGTAGAGGCAAAACTGAAATGGAAGTAAGAAACAAGATTATTATCAAAACAGGAAAATTACAACATGAATTTGTGGCAATTAATTAATTGAGATAACTTAATATGATATTAATTGTAAGAGAACTCACACTTATTGGCTTTGCTCTGCCATTAATCCAATTGTCACCCTTGCCCTTCTTTGTTTTCTCGAGCAGCTGGATCGGGGTCGCGTTTGGCTCCTTGGAAAGAAAATGTCAGAACTTAGCGTTATTTATTTAAAACAAATGAACTACACTAAAACTAATCATTTATGTTCAAACTGCAGCTGCAGCTCCTACTACTACACGCAAACTAATTATAGCAACGACTTGAAAACTGCATCTCCGCTCCTACGACCAAGGCAGTTGGTCTCTTTCGCGTATTCGTCTTAGTTTTCTCCTCAACGGTTCGATTTGTAAAATGTGAATGAAAATGCATAAAAAAATTAACAATAATGTAGGAATGTAATTGATGGAGGATTGAAGATAAGGTTAAAAAGTGGATAGTGAAAGTGGTGGGGAGGGTAAGTAGAAGGGAAATAAAGGAAAGGTGGACGGTAGTTTCACATTTTCTGTTGCTTTTCTTCTTAAGCATTGAGTACGAGGGAAAAATTGGAGTAAATTATTAGCATTATTCATATTTTGAGTTTTTTTTTAATCTCTCTTTAGGTTTTTATACTAACACGAACACCGTATTACTACTAATACATTACCACCAATAATACTACTACTCCAATACCACCATTACTACTACTACTATTACACTACCACTACCACTACCACTACCACTACCACTACCACTACTTCTACTACTACTTCTACAACTACTATTACTACACCTCGTACTCCTAGTAGTACTACCACCACCACACCAACTACCACCACAAAAATAGCAGTCACAACAATAACCATAAAAATAACAATAACAAAAACATAAACAACCACAATAACAATAATACTACTACTAAAACACTAATACTACTACTATCACCAATACTACTACTTAATCCCTACTACTAATATTATCACCACAAGAACACCAACAACAACCACACCACCACCAACAATCACAACGTCACCAACAAAACCATTATCAATAACAACAATCCACAACAATATCACCGCCGCCACCACCACCAACAACAACAACCACCCATCACTACTATTTACTACTCCCTCCATCTTTTTGAATTAACCACATATTCCTTTTATGGATTTTTTTCGAGTTAGCCCCATTTCCATTTAAGGAAATATTTTTATTATTATTTCTCTATCATCACATGCACCATATCAACCCTATCCTCTTACTTTTTCACCTTTTCTTAAACTTTGTGTCCAGCCCCAATGGGACTAATTCAACAATATGGAGGGAGTACTAGACTGTAATATTTAGTACTTTTACTACTACTACTACTATTACTAACTAATATAACTACTACTACTATCACCACCATAGCAACAACAACACAAACACAAACACCAACACCATCAACATCAACAACCACAATACCACCAACAATAACAACACCACCAACAAAACCATCATCAATAACAACAATCCACAACACAACATCAACACCACCAACAATAAGAACAACAACACCAACATTAATCCACCACTAATATTTTCTACTAGACATTAATACTTAGTACTTTTACTACTACTAACTAATATAACTAATATAACCTGGCGCATCTCTTCTACTCGTGTGAGTACAGTTCGCGTCTGGTGGATGAATTAGCTGGCTGGGCCCAGGTTCTCATCCCGAGAGATATAGACAACAGGTGGAGATTGCAAAGTAGAGGATCGAAGCTAAAAAGAGCAGTCATCAACGGGATTATTAATGCGTCGTTCTATCATATCTGGATTCAAAGGAATAGAAGCAGGATAGAGGGGAATATAATTCGCCCTGAGACTTTAGGGAATATGATTAAGAATGAGTTGAGTCGTTATTTTCGATATCTCAATAAGGGAAAGTTGAACACTAAGGATGCTAGTTATGTGACTCGGCTGATATGCCAATGTACATGATACGTTGTACATGATTTTTTATTAATATTACTTACCTTTTAACAAAAAAAACTAATATAACTACTACTACTATCGCCACAGTAACAACAGCCAAACAACAACACCAACACCAACACCATCAACAACAACCACACCACCAAGAACAATAACACCACCAACAAAAACATCATCAACAACAACAATTCACAACAACACCGAGACCACCAATAACAATAACAACACCAACACTAGCTACCTACCTACCTACCACCACCACCAGTACCGCTATTATTTAGTAATACTATTACTAACAACAAACTACTACTACTACTATTACTACTACTACTACTAATAATAATAATAATAATAATAATAATAATAATAATAATAACAACAACAACAACAAACACTGTTATGAAAGGTAAAAGCTTTTATTCAATGTGTGTCTCAACATACAACCTATGCCTCCTTATATATAGGGCTACATACATAAGGACATCATAATACATATGGTAAGGAAAGATTTACCCTAGATATCCTTACCATAAGTATTTATTACACTCCCCCTGATGGCCGGCTAGTAGCCCAGAAATGTGTCCACCATTACAACTTTCAATAGAGGCAAGGAGTAAATCAAAAACTTAATATGTATTGGACATATTCAGATGCCTCGTTAAAACCTTGACAAGGAAAACCCAGTGGGAAAAAATCTTGACGAAGGAAAAAGAGTACATCATAATATGTCCAAACATCAACCATGTTATTATCAAAACATTTAAGGAACTAAATCCTTGAGGCGACGCATTCCAATCTTGTGGACTAGTTTCTTGAATGTTGCAGTCGGTAAAGCTTTGGTGAGTATGTCTGCCAAGTTGTCACTTGATCGCACTTGCTGGATGTCAATGTCACCATGCTTTTGTAGATCGTGTGTAAAGAAAAACTTTGGACTGATATGTTTCGTTCGATCACCTTTGATAAAGCCCTCTTTTAGTTGTGCAATACAAGCAGCATTGTCTTCGCACAATATTGTTGGCACATCCTTAATCGAAGGGAGTCCACACGAGTCTTGAATATGGTGTATTACCGACCTAAGCCATAAGCATTCACGACTTGCCTCATGTATTGATAGTAACTCAGAATGATTTGTAGAAGTAGCCGCAATTGTTTGTTTCACTGACCGCCATGATATAGCTGTATCTCCATATGTGAACAAATAGCCTGTTTGAGATTTCCCTTTGTGTGGATCAGAACGGTAACCTGCATCTCCATACCCAACTAGTTTTGATTTAGATTCATAAGAGTAAAATAAACCTAAATCACTGGTACCACTAAGATATCGGAGTAAGTGTTTGACTCCATTCCAATGTCTTTTAGTTGGGGCAGAGCTATATCTAGCTAATAAATTCACTGAAAAAGCAATGTCAGGTCTTGTAGAGTTAGCGAGATACATGAGAGCGCCAACTGCACTCAAATAAGGTACTTCTGGTCCCAGGAGTTCTTCCCCATCCTCTTTAGGACGAAATGGATCTTTATGCACATCGAGTGATCTAACAACCATGGGAGAACTTAACGAATGTGCTTTATCCATATAGAAGCATTTTAAGACCTTTTCAGTATAAGTGGATTGGTGAACAAATATCCCGTTCGTGACATGTTCAATTTGTAAACCAAGACAGAACTTAGTTTTACCAAGATCTTTCATCTCAAATTCCTTTTGTAAATAGTCGGCGGTTTCAGTGATCTCTACTTGAGTACCAATGAGATTTAAATCATCAACATAGACTGCAATAATAGCAAAACCTGGACAAGATTTCTTAATGAACACGCATGGACAAATGGCATTATTAGTGTATCCTTGTTTTACCAAGTATTCACTAAGTCTATTATACCACATTCTTCCAGATTGCTTTAGTCCATATAGAGCTCTTTGAAGCTTTATTGAGTATATACTACGTTGTTTGGATATCTTTTCAGGTATAGGAAGTCCCTCGGGAATTTTCATGTAGATGTCGCTATCAAGTGACCCATAAAGATAGGCCGTGACTACATCCATAAGATGCATGTCTAGCTTTTCTGAAGCCGCCAAGCTAATAAGAAACCGAAATGTAATGCCATCCATTACTGGAGAATAAGTTTCTTGGTAATCGATACCAGGTCTTTGTGAAAAACCTTGTGCAACGAGTCGAGCTTTATATCTCACAATTTCATTTTTCTCATTGCGTTTTCTGACGAATACCCATTTGTATCCGACGGCTTTTACACCTTTTGGAGTTTCAGCAATTGAGCCAAAAACGTTCCGTTTTGCTAATGAGTTAAACTCTGCTTGGATTGCATCCTTCCACATTTGCCAATCTTTTCGATTTTGACATTCTTCTATCGATTGTGGTTCAGGATCGTCATTATTTTCCATGACGTTCAGAGCAACTGTGAATGCAAATATATCATCAGGAATGATTGCATTTCTATCCCAACTTTCTTTTATACCAACATAGTTTATGGAAATCTCGTTGTTTTGAGCTCCATTATCCTCATCATGTGCAACTACGTCCTCCGTATTTGATTGTTCAATCAAGTTTTCAGATAGAGTGTCCTTTTCTAGAAAGGCAGTTGTTAACCTCTTTTTACGGGGAGCTAAATCTTTTGCACCAAGAGGTCTCCCACGCTTTAAGCGTGGCTTGGGCTCATTTGTATTATCATGATTTCCTACTGGGATACACAATTTTGCTGGGGCATTCGCAGCATGAATATGTGACTTGGTTACCCTTCCTGTATCCGTAAATGCATCGGGAATCCTATTTGCAATATTTTGCAAATGTATGATCCTTTGAACCTCTAGTTCGCATTGCTTTGTACGGGGATCAAAATGGGCTAGTGTTGGTGTATTCCAAGAAATTTCTCGGCTTTCCTCAAGATTAGGCTTTTCTCCCCCTAATGACGGGAAATTTGACTCATCAAAATGACAGTCAGCAAATCTTGCTTTAAAGACGTCTCTCCTGTGAGAGGCTCTAAATATTTAATGATAGATGGGGATTCATAGCCGACATATATACCGAGTTTACGTTGGGGTCCCATTTTTGCTCTTTGAGGTGGAGCTATAGGGACATAAACTGCACAACCAAAAGTTCTAAGATGAGAGATATTTGGTTGATGCCCAAACACAAGTTGTACGGGTGAGTACTGCTGATAACTCGTTGGTCTAATCCGTACTAGTGTTGCGGCATGTAATATTGCATGAGCCCATGCTGAAGATGGCAATTTGGACCTTAAGATTAATGGTCGAGCAATTAATTGTAAACGTTTGATAAAAGACTCAGCTAGACCATTTTGAGTATGCACATGGGCAACGGGATGTTCAACATCAATGCCAATTGACATGCAATATTCATCAAATATTTTAGATGTAAACTCTCCAGCATTATCCATACGAATAGATCTGATTGGGGAATCTGGGAACTGAGCTCGTAATCTAATAATTTGTGAAAGGAGTCTTGCAAACGCAACAGTGCGAGTTGAAAGGAGGCAAACATGAGACCATCGTGTTGAGGCGTCAATTAGGACCATAAAATAACGAAATGGTCCAGATGAAGGGTGAATTGGCCCACAAATATCACCTTGGATTCGTTGCAAGAAATTTGGTGATTCAATATCAACCTTCATTAAGGATGGTCTTATGATTAATTTGCCCTTATAACAAGCCTCGCAAGGACAATCTTTGATTGATAGGACTTTTAGATGCTTTAAAGGATGTCCATGTGATTTTTCAATAACTTGACGCATCATTGTTGATCCTGGATGACCTAGGCGATCATGCCAAAGTTTAAAAACATTTGGATCAGAACTTTTCACATGTTTCACAAACTGTGATTCAATGAGGATAGTATGATATAATCCGGAAGGCAAAGCAGGAAGTTTTTCTAATATGTGCTTTTTCCTAAAATAATATCAGTGATGCACAAGTATTCTATGCCAGCCTCAATTGTCGTCTCAATGTGGTATCCATTGAGGCGGATATCTTTAAAACTCAACAAGTTTCGTTCCGATCTTGTTGAATATAAAGCATCACGAATGTTGATTTTCGTACCATTAGGTAATATCAACAGTGCTTTTCCGTGACCTTCAATAATATTTGATGTCCCTGATATTGTGCTAACATTGGCCGCAGCTAACGTTAAATGGGAGAAAAATTGCTTGTTGCGAATGATTGTATGCGTTGTTGCACTGTCTACAAGACATACATCGTCACTATTTGTTTTCAATATTCCATAAGCAGTATCCATATTCCTTTGAAAAAATAAAAATAAACATAAGCATAGCGAAAATATAATAAATAATAACTGGAAACGAAATCAAATTTCATTACTAGAGAAAAATAACACATGGCGAAAACTGATAAGAAATTAAATTGATAGAACATAAATTTAAAACGGGACAATCAATGTCACTTATTCTAATTAAACTACTACGTAATTCTAATAATTAAACTTAGACATCATTGAGGAAAGATCCGACATCCTCAAATTCATCATTTCCATTTGTATGATTCTTGAAATCAGGAAGATCAAGATGGACACCATCATTTAGTGGCACTTCATATTGGGCAAAATTTGTTTCAGCTTCCTTGGCCTGACTGGAAGCTTTATAGAGTTGAACAAGATGTCTTGGTGTACGACAAACATTTGACCAATGTCCAGATGAGCCACATCGATGACATATAGAATCATTTTTCTTCCCCTTATTGGAGTTAGAATCATTTGTTCTTTTCTGAATGGATTTTTTAGGACCAAAGTTATGTCCATTCCTTTTTCCACCTTTTGCAGAAATACTAGCATTTGCTTCAGGAATAGGGATAGGGGATGAACCAGTGGGATGAGTCTGATGATTTTGCATTAATAACTCATTGTTTTGTTCAGCAACCAAAAGACAAGATATGAGCTCTGAATATTTCTTAAATCGACGCTCGCGGTATTGTTGTTGTAAAACAACATTTGAGGCGTGGAAAGTAGAAAAAGTTTTCTCCAAAAGATCAGAATCTGTGATAGTTTCTCCGCATAATTTCAAACGAGAAACAATTTGAAAAAGTGCTGAATTATAGTCAGTGACACTTTTAAAATCTTGTAGTCGAAGGTGCATCCAATCGAACCTTGCACGTGGGAGAATGACGGTTTTTTGATGGTCAAAACGACCTATTAATTCCGTCCACAGATTGTACGGATCTTTCACCGTAAGATACTGTGCCTTCAAAGATTCGTCAAGGTGACGACGGAGAAAAATCAATGCCTTGGACCGATTCTCAAGGGATTCCTTGTTGTCTTTTTTAATGGTTTCCCCCAAAGATGAAGCGTTTAGGTGCATTTCAGCATCTAAGGTCCACATTAAATAATTGTGTCCTGATATGTCCAGAGCCGTAAATTCAAGCTTGGAAAGATTCGACATCTAATAAAATTTGGATGTCAGTAAAGGAAAAATACGCTTAATCAATTAGAAAAACTAAGATGAAAAATAATAAAATAATAATAATAAACGTGGTACGTAAATAATAACATAATTATTCAATAGCAATAAATAAGGATTAATATATACGAGATATCCGGTTTATTAATATACGGTAATAGTTAGTATTTATTATCATGGTTTGTGCAATAATAAAAAAAATATAACATGCATGAAATACAAAGACACAAAAAAAATATCATGGGAATTAATAAGAAGAGAGAATTAAATGGAAATTATGGTTTCAACTTTATTTGGGTATGAATGAAAACCCTTAAAAGTATAAAAGTTGCAAACCATTAGCCCAAAAAGTCTTTAATTACTCTATTCTTTAGTTCCAATATTAGTCACCACAAGGATGAAATAATTTGCCAATGAATTGAAATGGCTTGGAATCATAAATAATGAATATTGAGTATTGAGAGTGGTAAGGCCATAATACGGATTCAAAGTGTGCGTAAGAAAAGGAAGCACAAATAAATTATTCCGTAGATGAGAAGTAAAAAAAACGGAATATATAAAGCCAAATATATAGTACAACTTATAAGATATATGAGTAATTATGAAAAGATGGAAGTAAAGTAAACAAAGACGAAAGATATACTCAGTAATGTTTATAGATGACTTGAAAAGAGAGAACCTTTAAGAGAAAAGAAAAGGAAAATTAAAAAAAATAATAATAAAACTTATAAGGCTACGTTCTTGAGTGCAATAGTGCAACACATCATTAGATGTACGTAGCAATACTATGATGTAGAAAAGGAAGAAATAAAAAAATAAAAAAAATATCAAAATCAATCTCTACCATGGACTATAGTGTACGCCATAATATAGGGCTACCGTGAAAGAAAAGTTAATAAAACCTACCGTGAAATTGAGCTACGTGCTGATAACGTGTTATGAAAGGTAAAAGCTTTTATTCAATGTGTGTCTCAACATACAACCTATGCCTCCTTATATATAGGGCTACATACATAAGGACATCATAATACATATGGTAAGGAAAGATTTACCCTAGATATCCTTACCATAAGTATTTATAACAAACACTACACTACTAATACAGTACCACCACTATTACTACTTAATAACTCCTAGTAATACTACCACCAAAACAACACAAACACCCACAACAATCACCAACACAAACACCCACAACTACGGATGACAGTGGGTCCAAGACCCGACCCAGACCCGGCGGGTCAGACTCAAATGGGTCTGGGTCTAGGTCTCATTTTTTCAGACCTGATGGGTCCGGGTCTGGATCTGGGTCTTGTTTTTTAAAATCGAGTTTGGGTCTGAGTTACTGGACTCGGACCCGACCCGTGGACTCGACATTTTAATTCAAAAAAAAATTAAAAAACCCTAAAATCTAACAGTATAACGCAACAGCCTGA